>QEPC01004713.1:571080-603126 GCA_003113815.1 Sphenodon punctatus | reverse complement strand
ACCGCCCTGGCGAGATCTTCCATTGCACCCATTGAGCGCAATGGAAGGCTGTAGCCCCTCCCTCCACAGCACATCCCATATGTGCTGTGGACAGAGGAGCTCAGCCGCCCCAATCGCGTTTTCCAATAGGAAAACGCTTTGAGCGGCTGAGCTGCTGAACCTTTTTGTCCCTTAGGGGACCCACTCCCTCTCCCAGTGGAGTGGGTGGGTCCCCGAAGGGAGAACAGGTTCAGTGACAGCTACAGCAGCCTCGGCAGCAGCTCAGAGGCTGCTGTAGCTGTCATAAATGGCAGTGCGATTTTAAAAAAAAACAAAAAAAACTGTTAAAGCCGCAGCGGTGCCCCTGCAGGGCTTTGGGGGGCAACGCCCATAACGCCCTGCAGGAGGAGCCGCGCCTGGTCCGCACTAACTGAATCTAGTGTGAACTAGTTTGTCTGTCTGAACACTGTTAACGGCGTTTATTGGTGCGGACTCAGAGATAAGTACGATTCTTATAAAAACCCAACCACTTGGTTTTAGAACCGTACTTAAAGTAGTCCACACTAATGTCTTGTTTGGTAGGTTGCAATTATTTTCTGAGTCATTAGTCCTCACTACATTGTCCGACTAAAAGGCATCGCTATCGGCGTTTTCAGATGGCCAAAGCAATGCGCACTAGTTTGAAATAAGTATGGTGTTTGTTAGTCCACACTAACATAGCGATGCCTTTTAGACAGACAATTTAGATGGCCACTAGTTGGCAGCTCTTAGCCTGGGCTGTGACCTCGGAGATTTTCTGAGGGCACAGCCCAGGTTAGCTGTCTACCTGTTCGGGGGCAGAAGCAGACCAACATCTGGTGGCACCAAAACAGACGTGTCGGTGGCTCCTGGGCCACAGCAGGCCACCGTCACGTCTGTTTTTACTCACAGAAAGATGTGTGTCCAGTTGGGTTTTGAAAAGTCCAAGGAAGAAGTTTCCAAAACCTCTCTGGTGAAACTCATTCCATTGCACAACACAGTTCTTACAGTTAGGATTTTTCTTTCTTTCTCTGATATCTATATGTTAATTTGTGCTTTACATGCATTTGATTAATATGTTGTAAGCTGCCCAGAGCCACATGGATTGGGTAGAAAAGAAGTGCCGTGGTCTCTTGCTGGGCTGAAGAGCAGAGCTCTGAACTATTGAGGAAAGGATGTGAGATTCCTTCTCACAAGGCAGTTACCTCAGGGGCAAGGCTACCAGATGCACTGGATCTGGGCAGAGGCCACATATTTCAGAACACCACAGCATTACAGAACAGACACCTTACAGTAGGGCCGACCTTAGTGACCCCTCCCCATTAGCCCCTTCCACGAGGCCCTAGAGGTGGCTGTGTTTGCAGCCCCCACTGTGAAGGAGTAGGGCCCCCATGCCCTCCTCTGCTGAAAAAATGGGACATTGTGGGGCCCTGGGAAGAACATGGCCTTGGGTGGTCATCCCAGGTTTCCCTGTGGTACAGCCACCCCGGCCCCTCAGCTCCACAGAATAGAACTCTGCAGCTCCATAGAACAGATTACCACAATGACCCTTATTTTTAAAAAAATTGACCTGGAAATCTTCCCAACTTAAGCTATGCAGGGATGGAACAGCTTTTGTATGAGGAGAAGCTCCAACAATTGGTGCTCTTCAGCTTAATCAGGAAGATTAAGGGAGGTGTATGTGTGCTATGGATGTTTATAGAGGCAGAGGCGGTGACGAGAGGAGATAGTGACCTGCAGTAGCGGAAGCGGAGGAGAGAAAGTTCAGAGGGGCGGAGCCTATGTCATTGAGGCTGAGCGGGACCTCAAAGAAACGTGGACGGCGGAGGTGGCATCGGGACAGCGCGCCTAAGGGCTGCGCGCAGCCTTAGGCGCCAGTGGGGCGGTGGGCAGCTCAGTCTTTCAATTGAGCCCAGAGTCTCTACCTCTGCTTCTGTTTTCTGGACTGGGGTGGCAGGGTATACAAAATAACTCTTCGGTCTTTGGGGAAGGTGTGTACTACTGCTTTGTTTGTAATTGCTCAAAATGTCTGGTTATAAAAGACCCTGTGGGGAAAAGGTCTCTAATTCCCAGCCCCCCTCTAAGCTTTCGAAACAGAGGAAAATAGATAATTTTTTAGTGGGATATCCGGTTGCCTCTATGCCAGAGCCAGTGTTCTCTCAGCCTAATCTACCTCACAGGGTTGTTGTGAGGATTAAATGTTGTGTTAATTAGTTCTATGGCCACTTTCAGACATCCCCCCCCCGCGCATATTTGGGCTGCGGGAGGAATGCGCAGCCAGAATATGCATGGGGGTCGACTGGTCTGAAAGCCCCTTCCTCCTCCCTCGTACATCTCTGCCGGCAAAGCCGCACGGGCGGGGGGGAGGGCCCTTTCAGACCACCGATCCCCACACATATTTGGGCTGCGCACTCCCCCTCACAGCCCAAATATGCGCGGGGGAGCCATGTCTGAAAGTGGCCTATGTGAAGTGCTCCGAGTGCCATGGCAGACGGTGCTATATATATCAAATAAATAAATAAATTAAATAAAATAAATAAAAAGCTAAAAACAAACATTTGGGTTGTGGAAGGGTAGGCAAATTTCCAGGTGAAGGGAACTTGCATTTCAAAGAAACTGAGTTCCCAGCAGTAACTCAAAGGTTGAATAGAGCCCATCAGCTACGTACAGATTTTTATAATGGCTGTTAAAAGTCTAGCTTTAAGCTGAGTCCATTGCCAATAAAGGCACCTAGGGAGAGACAGGGATACCTTCATGGAGAGAAGTTGCAGGTACATGCACTTTGCTTCGTTACAAGGGGTGTGGCTGGAGGGGAGGGGACTGAGTGGGGGTAAACTCACCTCTGATGATTGGAGAAGTGCTAAGCTCCTCCCCTTCCATTTCCTTCTTCAGAGCTGAGCCACAAAGGGGGGCTGAGGCACGATGGATGATGTTAGGAAGGGGCCATGAGGCGGAAGGGAGAGTGAATCCCCACGCTCTGCACGAGTTGAAGAGAGAGGTGGGCTGTGGGCTTCTATGCGGCCTGCCCCCCTCCATCCTGTGTCCCAGAAGCTCCAATTCTTCCAGGTCAGCTGGGCTGACCCAGCGCAATTGGAGCATAACCAGAAGTCTGGAGAGTCTGGTCCAAAACCCTGAGTCTCCAGAACAAACCTGGAGAGGTGGGAGCAGGACTTTTGAGGGATAGGTGCAATGACATAGCTACCAGGGCGTGAGGGGGGGAGCCCCAGACTGGGGGGTGGGTGGGGTTTGCAAACAGCCTGCTCCCAGTGAGGCCCCCTGGTGTGCCCTCTTACACCTAGGGTGTGTGTGTCATAAATGGGACATGGGTCTGGGCCTGCTACAGCACTGCTGTGCCCCCAGGATAGTGGCTTATGTCCCGCCTGAGGTAAGACCTGGTTATATATCTCTGACAAGACCAGTCTAGCTTCCTTGCTGGTACGTATCAAGTTAGAGTGAGGCCATCTGCGCTAGGGAATGTCGAAAGGAGTTCTTCCTCCAGAAGGGGCTCTGGAGCGCTGCAGAGGTGAGGGGGCAGGGCGGGGACCATCTTAACCGTCGCCGTAGGATGTAGTTTGGAAGGGATAATAAACAGGGAGACTCACCTACACAGAATGTTGTGGTGGATGAGAAGTTTCTACTTTCTTCTCTTGGCCTTTTTCAGTTTTGGCCAATGCTGTCACTGAGCGCCAAGTTTCCCCAGTAACCAGCCTTTTGTTCTGCACCTCCTCCATCCTATCTCCATTTTGGCTGATGCACAGACACGAGGGGAAGTTATAAAAGAACCTGAGATTGACTAGAATGAGAGGATTTCAATAAATTCTGCTGCTGTGACCTCCCGTGTTTCCGATTTTTAAATTTTCGAACATTCTCCAAAATATTGGGGCGCCCAAGGGGCTCCTTGGCCTTGTTCATGCTTGGCCTGCATCCTAGTGACTCATTGTGCTGGCTCATGGCACAAGCACAAGGGTTTTGCTTTTGAAGGCTGACAGTGGACAGCACATTTTTAACATGCTCAGCAGGCAGACAGTGAGGCTACAGATAGAGCGGCTGCTTCTCCCTACCAACGCTAGAAAATTTGGAGGTGCCACGGATTTACATTCTAGGCACTTGACCAGATCCGCGGCTTAGAAACAATTCAGCGGCTGCCATCCCTGGCCCTTGGGGGTGGGTGGGGGGTGGAATAAACGAAAGCGCCTGCGATTTGGTGTCCGTGTCACTTTTATTCTTGGTGGGATCAAGAGATAAAGAAGAGAAAGACACACACACATTATTCTGACATTATCGCTGGAACTACCCAAGAGCGGAATGGCTAGATAAAAAAACAAAACAAAAAACCCTTCTATTTTCCCTTTTGTCTTTATGCACAGATGTTGCTGATGATATTCCCTGAATTCCACTGAAAAATAAAGCCTTGTTTTATCAGTATTCCCCAAGTGTCCAATACAAATGCAAATCAGCTTGGGGTGGTAATGTTGTTTGGGATTTTTTTATTTTTTTTTATTGGCTGCTCAGCATTAACTAGCTGATCTTTTCTCAGTCTCCTCTTTTCTCTCCCATTTCCTTGAACCGACGTGTTTGAAGTTTGCTCCCTTCAAGGTTCTGAAACATTCCTGGTTCCCATACTCCCTTTGGTCAGGGCATTTGTTTGAGTTTGTTTGTTTGTTAACCCTTTCAAAGGTTTTCCCTCTTGCGTAGGGGGCACACTCTAAAAGAAAAACCCCAAACACTTGAGATTCTTTAAAACAAACAGCAACGGGATTGAATGGAGAATGTAAATTCCCAATGAATGAAATAAGACATCACAGCCAAGCAGCTAGGTCTTTCCATCATGCAAGCTAGTGCTGCCCTCCAAGACTCAAGTTCAATGGAGGGTGATTGCAATTTCAATTATTTTAAGGCGTGCAAGATTTTCAAGTTATAACAATTTAACTTGATATATACATAGACACCAAAAGAGAGCAGGAGATATGTAAGTCTGCCTGTTCAGCTTCCATTTTGTGAAAATCTTAGGCCCTTTTTACACGGGCGGGGCTTGTGTACACACTGCAGCGGGTGGTTGGTTGGTGGGTGGGTGGGCATGAGTGCTCTCGTGGAACACGCACGCCCACCCATCACCCATGCACAGAGCAACTGGGGAGAAGGCAGGTTGCTGCGTGCATGGTTGATGGGGGGGGTGAGGGGTGTGCACCTGTCTGCACCCTCCCCCCACCTGCTGCCCCCGGACTGATGTACACACTGCCTAGCGCGCCCATTTAAAAAGGGCCTTCGTTATTTGTATCTCCTGCCCGAGAGTGTCTAAGAGGTAGCTCACAAACTAGTTTCTAGTAAAGTGGACCAGCCTCTCAGAGATCGTCTCTGGGGAGGAAAGCAGGATCAGCACCCAGGAAATGTTTCTACAGAGGAGACAGGCTAGGAATGCGTCTCCAGTGCGGAAGGGAAGGATTTCCCTGACGGGAGCACTCCTTTCCTGAGACCAGTTGCTTAGAGCTGCCCTACAGCTGAGAGCCAGAGGGAAGGGTGCTGGCCTGGAGTGTCAGAGCTGGCAGAAGGAGTCCTGGTAGATCATCCAAGGTTGACGCTTGGACCAAATGGATTGTGTGCACCGCCATACGTCTGGCCATTCCTGCCACAGAGCAAGAACACACCAGGGATTCCAATAACTAGGACAGTGGTTCTCATCATTACATTGAGTTTTCAATAGAATCCCATCATCCCCGATGACATTTATTTATTTAAATTTATATCCCACCCTTTCCCTAGGGCTCAGTGTGGGTTACGGCAAATCAAAATCTATGCACACAAAACCATTACAAAAATCCCCCTAACTCCAGCCTCCCCAAGCCCTATCTCTGTCTACCAAACATTGGTTGAATAAAAAGGTCCTACACTTCCTCCCAAAAATGCTCTGGTTTGGGCTTTGGCTAAGGGAAGGGAGTTGCGTAATTGTGGAAGAGGCTACTGAGAAGGCCACTTTGCATGCCCTCCCTCTATGGACTTGACACACGGATGGTACATACAAGAGAGTGCTCCCGGCTGACCTCAGGGGTCATGATGAGCCATAGAGAATGAGATGGTCTTTAAGATGCAAAATCGATCAAATTTCAATTAGGATCATGGTCGTCTCTGCAGACAGTAAAGATGGCCAACGTAGGGCATGACATCATACCTCCAAACAGTCCCTACTTAGGAGAGACGGTTCTTCTTTGATTGCTGAATTCCACTGCCTCTCTTTGAGGGGTCAAGGTCTCTCTTTCAGGAGGTCCCACTGTGGCCCGGGGTGGTTGCTCCAGGTCACCCTGTGGTAAGGCAGGCCCTGTCCTCATTCCCAAATGCTTTGGAAAGATGCTTTTAAAAATAAGAGGTTCAAGCTGGATTATTGTCCCTTTTTGCATGGATACCCCCCTCCCCCCCGCCCACGTGTGCGGGTGGGTGGGCAGTGGGTGGGCATGGGTGCGACCACCGCAGCCGGTAGGGGGGTGGTGCATGTGTGCTCCCGTGCTCCACCCACCTTCGCCCATGCAAGGAGCAACGGGCACCAATGGTGGATGCTCCGTGCGTGGAGGTGGGTGGGAGTCTATGTAACAGGCCATCCATGCACCGGCCACACGGCGCGGCCTCCACCCATCCCCCCCATTGCTGCGCCATCTGAAAAGGGCTTAAGTGAGGAGATATTAGGATGTGTGATGGTCTTCTTCTTCTTCTTCTTCTTCTTCTATTGTTTTTTCACAATAAATAGGCAATGGGGTATTTTAAACAGGCGCACATTTGCATTAATTGTTCAAATTCATTCAAATTTTAGGACCATGCAGATTAAGCATTTCATTCACATGAAAATTGGGAAATTGGTGTGGAGGCTATGGCTCCAACTTCCCCTGGTGTCCCGTCCCCTTATTTATTTTATTTTTATTTTATTTTCATATTTAATACTCCTGCCTCAGGCAACTCAGGGTGGCTTACATATCCAAGAAACATATAAAAACAATATACGAACAGTTCTAAAACATCTAAAATATTCATTCCACCCCCCTCATAAAACCATTTTAACCCCTCCCTCCCATTAGCCAACTCCTCCTCCAAACACCTGGCAGAATATCCAAGTCTTACACAGCCACCGGAACATCCAAGTCTAACATTGCCACACTGGAACATCCAAGTCTAACACTGCCACAGTGGAACATCCAAATCTAACACTGCCACCGGAACATCCAAGTCTTACACTGCCACTGGAACATCCAAATCTAACACTGCCACACCAGAACATCCAAATCTAACACTGCCACCGGAACATCCAAGTCTTACACTGCCACTGAAACATCCAAATCTAACACTGCCACCGGAACATACAGGTCTTACACTGCCACTGGAACATTCAAATCTAACACTGCCACACCAGAACATCCAAATCTAACACTGCCACCAGAACATCCAAATCGCTGCCCTGAGGGCAGGAAGGACGGGATTTAAATGTTAAATAAATAAATAAATAATAAATAACTAGCTTGCTGGCTTTCTGTAGAGCTTGCAAAACCTGGCTGTTTGCCCAGGCCTTCGGAGGGGAGGGTGGGAGAGTGGGGTAGCTGGGGGAAGATATTTTTAATTATTGTTGGAACTTGATTGTTATTTATCCCTTGTCTCTCCCTATGTCCCCTCTCCTTGTCTCCCCCCTCCATGTCTTTTAGATTGTAAGCCATAGGCAGAGACCGCATCATTCTTATTGTTCTGTAAAGTGCCAGGTACACAGCTGGTGCTATACAAATGCTAATAATAATAATAATAATTAATAATAAATTAATTAATAACACTGCCACTGGAACATCCAAGTCTAACACTGCCACTGGAACATCCAAGTCTAACACTGCCACACTGGAACATCCAAGTCTTACACTGCCACTGGAACGTCCAAGTCTTACACTGCCACCAGAACATCCAAGTCTAACACGGCCACACCGGAACATCCAAGTCTTACACTGCCATAGGAAGGTGAGAAAATCTGGGCAGAGGCGAATTTCTACTAGGAGAAATTGATCCCAGAACCATGGGAGTGGGGGGGAAGGTATTCAAAGGGTCCAGTGGAGATATGTCGCTGGGCCAGAACTCAGCCCCAGCAATTCAATTCAAGGGCAGGCTGAACCCTAGAAATTGTTCCCAATAGAAGTGTGCACTCTGAAATGTGAAAAACAAAACAAAAAAAGGCCGATATTGGTGATTCCAGATTTGGGAAAAAAGGTCAGAAAAAATCTGGATGGTTTGTTTGTCTTTCATTAATGACTTTCCTGCCCCACTCCCTGCGCTGGTCATCATCGCCTAGATTAAGGCCCTTTTCTAACAGACGTGGGTGCATGGGTGGGGGGGCGCAGTGGGTGGCCGGTGCATGGGGGTGCGTTCCCATGGACCCCACGCACTTGCACCCATCTCCATGCACGGAGCATTGGGAATTGGCACCCATTGCTCCATGGGTGGAGGTGGGTGGAGCATGGGCGCGCACCACCCACCCACCCACCCACCCACCGTCCACGGCATTCGCATGGGTGCCCCCTCACCTGCACACGTGCGGTGTGAAAACGGCCTAAATCACAAGAACTCCTGTTTTATATTCCGCTCTAGAGAGGTAGGATGATCCAGTCAGGTTGATTGATGGAGACTAGGGTTCAGATCCCTGCTCTGACAAGTTCTGGAGCAGGGAACATGGTGTCTGGGGTTGGTTTGGACCCTGGCAATTAATTTTTTTTATTGTTATTTTTGCAGACTAAGCACTGCACCTCCCCCAAATCCACCAGTCACTGTTTTCATCTCTTCTTTGCCATCCCTTTCTCAGAGCCAGGTTAAGCTTGATGGGGCGAGCACTGCTGTCACCGACCCGCTGTTTGATGATTGCCAATTGGCTCCAAGTCTGTCAGAGCCCTCCTCAGTAGTCTACTGAGGAGATGATGGGTGAAAACAGACATGCCTGTAACTCCGCTTTAGCACGGTTTTAACATTTCTTAGGCATGTTGCAGGGTGGTTTTGGCGTCCTAAGCAGCCCTGCAACATACCTAAGAAATGTTAAAGTGGGGTTAGAGCTGAGTTGGCCAGTCACCCATCGGTACTCTGTATGGGAGCAGCCTCAGGATTGGTGGGACAGCTATGAGAAAGCCGTAGACCCCTAAGTACCCCCATTGCAAACCCACTGCTGACTACAGTCATGTCCAGAATACGCCCCCCCCAATCCTGTGGGGGGTGAGGCTGCAGGTACCTTTCTCAATGGAGTTTTCCCTTTCGAAAGAAAACAAACCGGAGAGCAAGAGATTAGTGCTTTCATGCCGAAGACATCCCTGACGGAGAACAATTTAGCGTGTCTACGATTCCCATAGGCTACGGGGAAAGCTGTGTATTAAGGAGAGCCAGAAATGAAGCAGTTAATTGTCTCCCTGTGAGGAGGAAATTTCTTGTAAAAATCCAGATTCCCATCGAACAATGTGGCCTTTTATTTTTCCAGCCTTGGAACCAAGCCTGACTGCCCTTGTAAACAAAGAGGAAAGAATCAGTGAACCAGCCCAGCACATAAAAAACTGACCATGTCTGTCTTTGAAGTCCCCTTTATGTTGTTTGGAAAACTTTGGATTATAGGGGTGGTATTTTTTTTTTTTTCTTAAAGAAAAAGAAAAAAAAAGAAAAAAAAAGGAAAGGAACGGGAGTGAAGGGAAACCTTCTCTTAAATGGAGCAGAAGTCATTAATTAAGTTTCCCATTCAGTCTCCTGGCATTTGCTCATCAATCAGATTTCTTATTAGCATTCTGATGACCTGATTGACCTCCAGTCTCTGTACTGTCTGCATGACGAAACAGAAAACCAGACCACACACCGAATGGAGGAGGATTATTCAACGCTTTCCCCCTTGCTGGGGGGGCAGGGGAGCAGAGCTGGGAAGAAAGAGGAGGGCTCGAGTTGTTATGTTGGACTGGGGGCTTTTAAAAAAGCTGACTCGGAGAGAAACAACCACAAGAACCTTTAAGGAACATTGCAATTGGTTTCCAGAGCTTGCAACTTGCTCTATCTCATCTGCAATGACGTACAGGTGTTGAACCTGAGGCTGTGAGGTATTTGGGCCCAACAGCTGTGTTCCAAAATTCCCCATATACTAAGACAGAGGTGGAGAACTCTGGACCAGGGGCCAAATCCTGCTTGTGGCTGGTTTGAATTTGCCTCCTTTCCAGTTCCTGTAGCTGACAAATGGATACAGTCCCGATCCTCAAGTGCTGAAAGAATGAGCTCAGGGAAGAAGTGGAGATGAGAGTATGCACTCAAGGAGAGTGCATGATGGATCCATGGCATGGTCTGGACCCTCCCGCTTCTCCCCATCTCTCTTCCCCCATGCTGAACATACAGTGCAAGCACCCTCGCCCTCAACTTCTATCTTGCCAATGGAACTTGCATGGAACTTGAAAAGGTTTCCCATCCTTTCATGGAACCAAATTCATGGCCTGTACTGAACACAGGAGCCCCGGCTTGAGGCTTCTAGCTCTGTGTGTTGTTACCATGGCCGGATTAACAATGATGGGTTTACTTTTTGGAAGATAAGTACTTCCTAACTCACTCATGCTCCTCTGTGTTCCCATGAGCAGTGGGATTCAAGTGAGACTGAAGATGGGGAGGGTACTTACCTCTCCAAGCAAATGGGGTTAAAGTGGGAAGGAAGGGTCCCACTTCAGGGGGCATGCTCGTGTGTACTGTTCAGGGGAATTACCTCTCTTTGCGAGTCCTCTCCTGTCCCAGAAAAACTCAATGCTGATGTCTCTGTGTGAGGGAAAAACAATCATCTCTGCCTCCTCCACTGCTTCTTACATCATCTGCCCCTGCTGGCAGTTCCCTGTCAGTTTCCAACCAGGAAGAGCCGGGGAAGGGAAGAGCATTTAACTTTGATTCCCCCGGTTTTGGGGAACAAAAAGAGAATGAACTGCAGTGCAGTGAGAGCTACCTCTCAATATTTCAAGCATATAAAATGGGAGACCAGCCATGACATGGGCCTCAGAAGCCAAACACTCAGCTTCAATTAATGCCACAAGTGTCTCCACATTCAAATAATACAAAATGCTTTAATATAAAAATGCACCCCCTCCACCCTGTTCAGTCAATGCAAAAACACTCATCACAATAATGTAGTAAAATGTCCTGATTCGTTGATTTGGGCTAGTTTGTGCAATCTAAAATAGCTCATTGCCTAAATTTGAGAGGCAGCAGAAAAAAAAATTAAAACTGTTTTTACTAAGCAAACATAAAGAGATCAATCCTATCTTTACTTTACTTTACTTTACAGAAAATTTGTAACCCGCAGCCTCTTGCACAATGGTAACCCGGGGTGGCATACATAATAAAACATAACAATAAAATATAATAATAAAATCATTAAAATACAATATATCATATATATAGACAAATAAAATGGGCACATAATGTAAAAATCTATAATAGTGGCTAGCAAACACACCCCAACCCTACCCATCCCCCCCTCGAAGGCCCGGCGGAACAACCAGGTCTTACAAGACCTACGGAAAGAGGGGAGATCTGGGGAGAGGCGGGCCTCTGACGGGAGAGAGTTCCACCGCTGAGGTGCAGCCACCGGGAATGCCCTCCCCGCCGTTGCCACCCGGTGTACTCGGGGGAACTCAAGTTGGGCACCCCCAGCTGACCGCAGGGACGTGGAAAGACTCGAGGCATGAGGCGGTCTCGCAGGTAACCAGGACACAAACTGGTTAGGGCTTTATAAGTCATAACCAACACCTTGAATTGGGTCTGGAAGACAATAGGCAGCCAGTGAAGAGTCCGGAGCACTGGTGTAATGTGCTCACGGTGACCCGTCCCCATTAGGAGGCGGGCCGCCGCATTCTGCACCAGCTGCAGTCTCCGGACCGTCGTCAAGGGTAGCCCCGCGTAGAGTGCGTTACAGTAATCCAGTCGGGAGGCAATGAAGGCATGGATGATGGTGGCCAGATCTGAATCCGAGACATACGGTCGAAGCTGTCACACCAGATGTAATTGGCAAAATGCTCCTCTAGCCACAGCCTCCACCTGACAATCCAGGCGGCGCTGCGGGTCGAGGAGCACCCCCAGACTATGGACCTGAGCGGCCGGTGTGTGTGTGTGGAAAACCCCATTTTAAGGATGTGTGGAAAAAGTCTTTTAAGGAGCAGAAGAGTAGTTCCACTTAAGAAGTTTTCAAGTAGGATTACTACATCAGCCTAACTTCCTTCTGGGGCTGGCATTTTAACAAGCCTCTGCAAATCCAGTAAGATCAAAATTGAGGATCTGCCCTGATCTAATTCACGGCACAGGTCGTCGACCAAGGCCACAAGTGCAGTCTCCGTGCCAAACCTGGGATGAAAACCAGACTGCGAGGGATCAAGGAAACGGACCCAATCCAGATGCCCCTGCAGTTGCCGCATCACCACCCGCTCAATAACCTTCCCTAAAAAGGGAAGGTTAGAGATTGGCTGATAACTGGCTGGGGAATCAATGTTCAAAGATGGCTTCTTGAGCAGGGGCCGCACCACCGCCTCTTTAACACAGCTTGGCACCCTGTCCTCCCTAAGGGAGGCATTGACCACCCCCGTCAGCAATGGCTCTAACATCTCCCGGCTGGCTTTCACCAGCCAGGACGGGCATGGGTCTAATTCACAACAGGTGGCATGGACACCCCCAAGGACATCCACCGCATCAGCAGACGACACCCACTGAAACTGATCCCACAACAAACAAGACGGGGCTTCCCATACCTCCGATACCTCCACTGTTGTAAATGCAGCATCGAGATTGTGGTGAATTTGAGCGATTTTATACGCAAAGAAATCAGCAAACTTGTCATAAGATTCCAGTTCCAGGCAGAGAGAGGCCGGAATGACCAGCCTCTGCACCACCCAGAAGAGCTCTGCTGGACGTGATTTAGGAGATGCAATGACAGCAGCAAAGAACCGCTTCTTTACTGCCCGCACTGCCACAGCATAAGCTCTTAAACTAGCTTTATGCTGCAATCGGTCAGCTTCAGCACGAGTCCGACGCCACCGTCGCTCTAACCGCCATCCATCCTGCTTCATCCAGCGGAGGTCCTCCGTAAACCACGGCGACCTCCGCCGTCGGCTCTCTGGAAGCGGACACTTGGGACCCGTTCGATCGATAGCCTTGGTCAACAAGTTATTCCAGAAGGCAGTGAGGTCATCAAGTGAACGATCATCATTGAATAATCTTATAATCTTATAATTGAAAGAAATTGAATCACATATAAATCAGACTTGAGTTCCAGGCTTTCCCATTTCCTTTTCAAAGCTTTCCCTCTTGAGCTACAGAAGCTACTGCAGTTTGCTGGATTTAACTCCAGCAAAGAGAAGTGCTAGAGAAGTACTTTGCATACTGCCGCTGGGGGCGCTACAAATAGCTATTTGTTGGGATGCTGCGGCAGCACTAGCAGCATGGCTGGGTAGCTAAACTTTGGGTCTATTACAGTATTTTCTAAATTGTTTTTCCCCATGCTGTTTCCCATGTAATTTATTTGTGCCCTCCCCTCTCCCAACTGCAAATGAGGTGATGGTGGGAGTTTGGGGGTGGGGTGGGGGTGGGGCTGCTTAGGTTCTTTGATGTGTAATAAGGATGACGCTCTCCCTGAAGCTTTTTCCCATAGCCAGATATTTATAGGCAGGGATCCATGTTCATTGAATTTCCCCATTTCCCTGTTTATAGGACTGCTTTTCTGTGTAGTGGATTCTCTGGTGGGTAATGAGGGCTGAGCACATTCTGGGTATTTTTAACGAGACACCCCCATGTATGAACACTCACCATCCATGTGGGGGAGGTCTCTCTTGAAAATGGGTGTGTGGGGGTGCGCGCCCCCATGAACGACGCACTGCTCACCCAGTCCATGTATGGGGCACACTGGGAAAATCCAGAGTGCCCCGTGTGGGGATGGGGAGAGTGGTGTGTGGAAGGGGCAGCTGTGCGGGGGGCACTTGTTTGAAGCACTGTCCCATGCACAGCACCCATACACCCCCCACCCCGCACTGATCACAGACTCCACCCTCACCCCGTCTCATTCCAAAACACCCTGTAGCATTGCCTGTGGCCATGGCACACGTAAGGTTTCTCTTTTGTGTGGATTCTGTGGTGATGACGATTATTTATTTTATTTATATGGCACCAGCAGTGTACCTGACTCTGTACAATAATTAATTAGAGTCAGGTCCCTGCCCCAAGGGGCTTACAATCTAGGAAAGGCAAGGGAGACGGGAACATAGGGAGAGTCAGGGATTCATTCACAAAGTTGAGAAGTTGCAGGTGCACGTGCTTAGCTTAGTTACAGGGGAGACTCTGAATGAGAGGACAGAATCAGTGAGGAATCTGGGGCGGTGGGGTCAAGGAGCTAGGGAAAACCTGATGGAAAAGAGAGGTTTTTAGGAGGGGTCTGAAGCTTGGACGGGATGTAGCAGAGTGAATTGAGTGCTACGATTCTATAGAAGCTTTCCACACACTCCTGGCATATAGTCAAAGGACCATTGGTCCAACCCACAGACGTTCCCCAGGGCTGCAAGACCCATTATACTGACAGACCTGGGAGGCCAGGCTCTTTCAAATCTTCACCTGACCTGCACCTTGTGGAACGTCAGAGCTGTCTGCAAAGGGCAGGGCGTGCTAGAAAAGGGAGGGGCAATGCCGTACATCATGACATTGCTTGAGTGGCTCTTCCTCGTCCAGGGTCACCCCGCCCCTGATGGAATGCCATGACATCACACACCCCTGCAAGGTACAAGGCCACACCCACCTGGTGTGCAACTCAACTTGGCAAGAATTAACATCACCCTCCTGGTTTGACCCAGTGTCTTTGGCTTTTGCTGCATCAACTCTGAGCTCCAGGCAAGACCTCAGTTTCTCTGGTTTGTACAGGGGCACCTGAATAACCTGGAGACATTTTTTTTAGGGAAGGTGGGGGCACATCAGAAGGGGGTTGGGCAAAGAAGTGCTTCCTCTCCTTTTCTGGCACGGCTCAACCTCTTTTGGGGCATTATTACACACACCTTAAAGTTCTGGATTTTTCAATCTTATGGGTTTACAAGTCCACAAGTAAGTTCCAGACGCATTCTTCACACAAACACTGCCCTGAGGCAGCCTAAAGCAGCCGCAGCTGTAGACGTGACAGGCTGCCATGGGAACCAAGTGACCACAGCTGCCTGGAGCAAAGCAGTTTACCAGGAGAACTTTTTCCACACAAACGTTCTGGGAGAAGTTCTACGCAGAAGTTCAAAGAGCCGGATGTTTAAGATCTGGGTGAGTGATTTAGACACACAGAAAGTTTAGGATGTAACAGCAAATATTCAGGAGAAATGTGGGTGTAAAAACACCCATTCTCAACATCCTCATAGAGACATGGGACAGCTGCACAGCAACATGGGGTTGCTAGCAGTGGCGCGGGAACTACCCAGGGCAAAATCAAAAGTGGAGAAAGTGGCGGAAGCAATGTGTGAAAAACCATAAGGCGCAATCATCAACTTTCACAACAAATTTTACAAGTGGAAGACAACACTTATGTGACACTGGGTATTTTCAGATGTTACGAGATCACGCTCAACCACAGTGAACCATGGTCAATTTCGCTTCGGGGCCAAAGCGCCCTGAACGTCTGTTTGGCGGCCGCCAGATGTTCACCACGGCCGATTCCCACATGGGGTCAATTTCAACCACGCTTCCCGGGCTCCCCGCGGGCCGAGCTCCGAAAGCGTGGTCAAAGTGATTCCCGGCGGGAAGCAATAAAAAGTAACGTCTGGCCGGCGATCACGGCCCGGAATCCCTGGCGGGATTCTGGGCCGCGGTCAAAGCGGCTGGGCGCTGCGGCTGCATTGGCCGCGACGCCCATCTGCCTCCCCAGAGGGCGGGCGGTGGGGGACCGTGGGGGGGCGGGGCCGTGCGGCCGCACGTTGCACAGCATGGCCCCGCCCCCTCCCCGATTCCCCGCTGGGATCAGCCGGCATGTCTGTTCGGGGCTTTTATTGACCCCAAGGGGGTGGTTGTTTGGTTCACCCCCACCGGGAATCCACTGTGGTGAACCGGGCGCCTGTAACGTCTGAAATCACCCACTGTTTGGGTGCTCACAAACTGAATATGAGTCAGCAATGCAATGTGGCTGCAAAAAAGGCAAATGCAATTTTCAGGCTGCATTAACAGAAGCATTGTCTCCAAGTCAGCGGAAGTAATAATCCCACTCCATTCAGCACTGTTCAGACCTCACCAGGAGTGTTATGTCCAGTTTTCGACACCTCATTTTAAGAAGGACATTGACAAATTGGAGTGGGTTCAGAGGAAGGCAATACAAATTATCAAGGGTCTGGAAAATAAGTCTTATGGGGAAAGGTTGAAAAAAGGAGGCATGTTTAGCTCCGGGGTCCATGTTCACTGCGGCTTCCCTATAGGCATCAATGCAGGTCCCTGGTTTAGCCTAGCAAAGAGGAAATGAAGGGGAGGCATCCATGACAGCAGTCTTCAAATATTGAAAGGGTTGGCAAGGTCAGTTCTGCATGGCTAGGGAGGGCTGGATTAGAAGCAATGGGCTCAAGTAACAGGAAGGTGGATGTTTTTAAAAAGAGGCTGGACGGGGGATGTTATAGCGGTAACAGTCATCCTCCATCCAAGCAGGGGGGCTGACTAGCTGACCCGCAAGGTCCTTTTCCAGCTCTATGATCCTACGAATGCATCCTAAGATTGTGCCTTTCCGTGCATCTAGCTCCCCTTCCCCTGCACTCACTTTCATACTCAGCAGGCTTCTAATTTTACTGGGGGGTATTTTTTTTAAAAAGTGGTCGGTACAGAGAGTGACTCGGAGCCTTAGGTGACGTCTAACTCAGGCTTGTTTTGGACACACACACGGGCCCTTGTTAACCCATAGGAGCAATCAATCTCCTCCCTGCTTGGAGTATGTCTCTGTCCCGTGACTGTCAGTTGCCTTTGTGTGCCTGTCCAGGCTATTCAGGACCGAGTGTACTTTGAATTTAGATCAGCTAAAATGTCAGAGTTTTCTCTGATGATGTCATTTTTTGCCCCCCTCATAGAGTGGGTTTTGCTGAGGGGAAGCAGCCAATCCAAAGGCAGGAGGGGAAGATGGATGCATGTTACAAAAAAAGACCAGACTTGTGGTGCTGGGTGTGTATAAAAGGCATGACATCAGAGTAGATCCCTGGGTGAGGGGGGTAGGGAAAAATTCATGTTCTAGTGCAGTCAATTTGGAAGCAAAGTTTCCATGGATTGGGGGGTGAGGGGGTGGGGGGGTGAATGAGTTTTTGACAGAACGTCTCCTACGGTGCTCAGGCCTTGTTTCCAAAGCCGGAATAAATTAAACCCCCATCCACACGGAGGGGGAAGAAAAAAAATTGTAAACGGTTACTGGTGCCAGCAATTCCTCTTACCGCTTTTGCTGCCTGTTTACATTTGCTGGCAAGATAATCGCCATGACTAATCTTTATCTGAAGCAGCCAATTTTTTTTCTCTCTCTCTCCACTAGAAGCCATTCTCCAGCCTTAACTGATGGCTTTCAGAAATAACAGCCGCAGAAAGAGTACTGGATGGGAAAAGAAATCTCCCAGATCTGATTACCAGAAAAGAGGAAGGATCTATTTTGGAGGGGACTCTGCAATACTAAATTGAAAAACTCAGCCAAGGCAGAGGACTGAGAAAATGGGTTCTCTTTATTTTTGTGACACATAGAGGCATAGGGCTGGAGGGACACCACAGAGGTCATCTAGTCTAACCCCCTGCCCCATGCAAGATTCATCATGCCCCAAAATGAGCTGCACAGAAAAATCCACCAAGAAATAACAAAATCCTATCATAAAGAGATCAGGAGTGATCACAGCTAACCGGTGCCTGAAATAACAGGGAAGAATCTAACAACAAATTCCAGAAGTCTAAAACTTATCAGCTGTACTTACACACTGCAGGGGAAGGCAAAATAAATAAATAAATAAATAATAATAATAAATTAATGCAAATTTGAAACCCCTCAGAGTCAATTGAAGCTCTCAGGCAGGGACCGTGTCTATATTATTCTTTGTAAAGTGGCAGGTACATTGCTGGCGCTATATAATTGCTTATTATTTATTATTATTATTATTATTGTCAGTTTCGCCTTTGGAAAAAATTCTTTCTGACCCCAAACATGGCAATCAGTTAGAACCTGAGCATGTATGCAGGTCCTACTAATCACCCGACGGAATTATAGCATTGAAGCATTAGAGCACCCCATCAGCCCCACCTCCAGTTGGGGACACCTTTGATGCTCCAGGAAGAAGGAGGAGGGGGGAAGAAACCAAAAATATGTCAAGGTGTGGCGAAGCATTGGGCAGAGTATTTGCAGGAGCAGGCCCAGCAAATTAGAGCACGTCACCCTCTGCTTATCTGGGGCTGGCTAGGAAAGAGCCCAGGGAGCAGGGAGGTCATCTGACTGGAAGTGAGCAGGTCACATGACCTCCCTGCTCCTTGGGCACTGGGTTAACTCTTTCCTAGCCAGCCCCAGGTAAGCAAGGGGTGAAGTGCTCTAACTTACTGGGCCGGCTCCTGCAAATTCTTTGTCCAGCACTTCAAACTACTCACAAGTGAAATGCATATAGTTATGCATATAGTTATCCCCTTATTTCATACCCAATCCATATATTCGTTCTTGGAGGACAGGTCCATTACTGGCTATTAGCCAAGTTGGTGGGGGAATGTAACCTCTGATGGTCAGGAACTGTGAGTGATCAGCAAGGAATGAATCACTCTGTTATGACCTTTTGCATGCTTCTCAGAAATGACAAAGAATGACCACTTCTGGAGCCAGGATGCTGGGCTGGATGGACCATTGATCTGACCCAGTATGGCACTACTTATGTTCTTAAAGTATTGATGAGTTCTTTACTTATGGAACTGCTAGTCCTCTGTTTTGCACATTGTATTAAACCTCTAAGGTAGAGGCTCCCAAAATATGGGTTAGGATCCCAACTGGGATCACACCCTCTTCACTGATGGGGTCAGGATCCTGACTGATATTTGATAGACTCGGCATATTTTTGTCAGAGGATTATATTGGTCTCAAAATGGGGTGTCACAGGCAAAATGTTGGGAGCGATGGGCACCAGCAGAAGGAGACCAGGGGTGGTGAGGTTGCATCCTCCTTGGTCCAACCTGACTCCCACCCCTTCTGGGTCATGACATCATGATGCTTGGAAAATGGGAGGGTGGAGTCAGAGCAGAAAGGGGCAGGGACTACCTTTGACCTGCCTCTTTCGGAAGTGACCATGCCCTTTTTCCGGGCACAGCCTGAAGAAGGAGGAAGCTAGTTGATTTTCTGCATGCCTGAAAAAGGGCTCTCTGTGGCCCAAAAGCCTGCACCAACAGAAGCTGGTCCAATAAATGGTCTCCTCTCAACTGCTTTGTCTCCGTCTCTTAAATTTGGAACCAACACGGCAGCCGCAGTCTCGGCCCAGGACTCACCGCATGTTTGATCCCGCACCGTCAGATGGCCAGGTAGGTAGCTGACCCAGAACGGGTCCTGGGCCCAATCCCAGTTGCCCATTCTGAGCCAAGGGCCATCCACGCAGGCCAACACGGGCCACAGAGGGCCAAGCACAGACCCGCCATCCCTACCATGGGGTGGGGGCTACCATGGCTGCCCATCATGGTAGCGAGTGGGGTGCTAGGAGCAGGGCGGTGACAGGGTTGCCTGTCCGCACATCGGTGGAACCCCCCTCAGGTTGTGCAGGGAGTGGGACGGCTCTCCCGGTGGCCAGCACGTTTGTTCAGTGCCGCCTGCTGACCCGGAGAGTGGCTGCCACTATTTCACGCCACGGGTCAGGTCGGAGAGTCCGCACATCTGTTTTTACCCTAAGAAAGACAAGGGAGGGGAGACAAAGGAGAGACCAAGATACATTCATGGAGTTGAGAAGTTGCAGGTGCACGTGCTTTGCTTTGGCCACATGCCCATGTTACTGCGCCGCCGAATCTCCTGATGGGGAAAATTCCTGTTGGAGGATTCTTACGGCGTGCTCTGAATGTGGGTGCTTGTAAAAATCCGTGTCCAGTGCCTTTTTTTCTTTCGATTGTCAGGGCTCAAAATCCAACCTTGACAATCGAAAGAAAAAATGCCGCTGGACGAGGCTTTTTACAGTCGTCCACGTGCACGGCGCACCGTAAGAATCCCCCGCTGGGAGATTTCCCCACCAGGAGATTCAGCGGTGCGGTAATGTGGGCAAGTGACCTTAGTTACAGGGAAGAGAAGGACTCTGAGTGAGGGAAGAGGAGGCAGTTTTCTCCTCATGAGGAGTTAGTGAAAGCATGACAGAAGACATAAGTTTTCAGGAAGGATTTGAAGCTTGGGCGGGAATGGATGTATCCAGGGAGGGACTTTCAGACATGTTATATTGCTCAATTCTCCTCCTACAAGCAGGAAGATTTTATTAATATTTAATTTCACCAAATCTGCCTTTCTGCAGCATAAGTTCATTAACTCTTGTCTTGCCCACAAGGAATGGCCTTGGAGAACAATTGCCCTCTACGGCAGCTTTTAAAACATCTCCATGAGACACATATTTGAAAAGCCCAAATGTTTATTTAGCAGGGATGGGACTCTGGGCAAAATTTTGGTTTTGGTCAATTTTGGTTTCGGTTCTCGTGAATTTCGGGGTTTTTTCGGTTTCGGTACTATTGGATCTTTTGCATTGATTTTTGTACCGGATTTTTAACATTGCGGTTTTTCAATGGGGGGCAAACCACAATGTTGAAAATCCGATACAAAAATCAATGCAAAAGATCCGATAGTACCGAAACCAAAAAAGAACCAAAATTTCGGATTAATCCAAAATGGCCATTTTCAGGTACTTTCAGTTTTATCCGAAACCAAAATTCCCATCCCTATTATTTATTAATATGGTGGGGCCAATTCCATGCCCCATGTGTGCTGTGTGCATCCCGTGGGTGTGCATGTGCGTGCAAACCACATGCGCACACATGTCCATAACACATTGTGGAACCCACGCTGTGATGCCATCCAGAATCATTTATTGTTTTCTGAAACACTTTCAGAAGTCTAAGTAGTTGCAGGAAATTAAACCTGGAGTCAAGATTTTCAAAACCAGCTGTCTAAAATCTGGCCATGAGCTCAATTTTTAGACATGTCACTGAGAGGCCTAATTTTTCAAAGTACTGAATGCACCTGCAGCCCATTGAAGTTGATGGGAGCGCTGGGTTCCCCGAACATGGATTTAGGAAGCTGGCCTTAGATTTAAAAGTTCTCAAAGCAGAAATAAAGAGTTCTTTTAAAAAGGCATAAACCTCAAGCCATGATATCTCAAGTCTCCGGAGGAGGTGGAGGTCACATCAAAAAGGGGGCAGGGCAACCTCTATGCCCCACCCCCTGCTGACATGGCCACACCTCCTCCTCCCCAAATTCCCCCAGTTATCCAGGAGCCTGGGAAAATTAGGGCTTCATCCAGAACCTGGAGATGATGTGTGAAAATCAGAGACTGTGGGTCAAACCCAAAAGGGTGGTTGGCCTTGTGCCCAGTCAGTCACCCTCACCTGGCTGGCAGAGAGGGAGCTTCAAGGGGGTGAGGTCAGGAACAAGGCATGTGTCCTCTCCCTTATCTTCTCCCTTTCCAACTTCCTGGTTGTGCCCCTTACAGGGGAAACACAATTGAGGAGGGACCTGACCCCTGTGGCACTTTGCTCCACACTGACATTTGGATTCCTTGAAAGCTGGATAAAGGAGTGGGATTGCTGGCATTTTGAGAGGCATCAGGGTGCAGCATTTTGCCTGGGGGTCCTGTAAAGAGCTGCACTCCTCTCACTTTCTATTGTTGCTACCCCCGCAGGAAACTAACATTCCCAAGGCAAATCTCCAAAGGGGAAATAGGTGCAGAAGGAGTCATCTGGACTGCGTCTGTCTTCCCTTGAGGATCCAGTCTTCTCCAATTAGCACCTTCACAAATGGCCTGTTGCTCTCTTGCAATGAGCCATCTCCTGGCGAATTCCCTAGCAATTTAATTATATTATCGCTGGACGTGCCTGGGGCTTTCCTCCAACTCATGAATTTTCAAAGATATTATGGGGCACCGGACAATGGTTAAGGTTGGGGGGACAGGATGCATGCAGGTTGGGGCGGGATATACATTTTAAATAAATAAATTAATTAAAAAAAATACTATTGAAAATGTGCTCTAAGCTTCTCTCTCTCCCTCTCTCTCTGCAAACTAAAAGCAAGAAAAATGCTCATAAAACTGCTCTTTGTGCTGGAAAGAAGTCGGTTTTTATACTGTTGCTAAGTTCCTTATTGTTTTCTGGCTGTGTTTTGTGTTTCTGTGGCAGCCTTTTCTGTGGGCCTCTTTCAGTGACTTGGCTATATTGGCCTGCAGATAATTAGATCAGTGCTATCATTTTCACTGTCCCTTTTCCACTGGGCCTATTTACATAATAATAGCAGTTTGGGCCTCTCTCCCCACCCCCACCCCAAAAGGCACCATTTCCAAACATGAAATAATTCTGTAAATAATCTAGGAATGGCTCTGTCGAGAAAAAGCTGGAGAAAAATATTCTCAGGAGGTTCCATTCTTGAACCTAAACAGGAATATTTTGGTTAGCCAAATTGGTCTCCTCTGCATTCCCATGCTAGATTCAATCTGTGTTTTCAATATGTTCAAATAAAGCATCTTACAATGCTAATAAAATGTCTTAACATTGATTTTTGACCTGCTTTTCCTGTGGAAAGACGACTTCTATGATCACCCAGTGTTTGCGTGTGTGTGTCTGTATCGCCTTAATAGCTATAGGTCATGCAAATCAATTTTAGCCAAATGTGGTACAGGAGCAGAAGGCCCAATGATAAGTAGGAACACAAAGTTTTGTAACAGGAGGTGCATCTGGAGGGAGATAATGGTCACTTTGTAGCAAAAAAAAAATTTAAGCTTCCATTAAGCATAGTTGCCATGCAGGAAACTTGGGAGTGCAGTCACCCAAGTTTTATTTATTTATTTATTATTAAGATGTATATGCCACCCCTTCCTGCTATAAGCATCTCAAGGCGGCTAACAACATTTAAATATATATAACAAGATAAAATACAATTAAAACAACCTAAAATCCCCAGATTAAAATAACCCATATCCAAACCCTCCCTAACCCAACCCACCCACCCCATCTCCCTCGGTAAAGGCCCAGCGGAACAGCCAGGTCTTACACTGTCTACGGAAAGAGGGGAGGTCGGTGGTCAAGCGGACCTCCAATGGAAGGGAGTTCCACAGCCGCGGTGCAGCCACAAAAAATGCCCTCTTCATGGTTGGCACCTCGGAAACCCGGGGGACCTCAAGGAGGGCGCCCCTGGCCAACTGCAGGGGCCGATCCAGGATCTGGAGGGTGAGGCGGTCCTGCAGGTAGGCGGGGCCCAGGCTGTTTAGGGCTTTAAAGGTCAACACCAACACCTTGAATTGGGCCCGGAAGATTATTGGCAGCCAGTGCAGAGAGTGAAGCACTGGTGCAATGTGCTTGCGTTGACCCATCCCCTTCAAGAGACGGGCAGCCACATTCTGCAAGTTGCAGCAGTCCCGAGCCCTACATGCCCAGTTTTGAGTAATTGCTGCTGTGCTGCTACACTTCGGGGCCAGCGAGGGGAGCAGGGTGGACAGTTGCCACTCCCCCACACCCGTGGGGAAGCCAGGCGAGTAGGCTGCTGATGAACCTCCCGCCACGCCCTGAGGCGGGCCAAGGCACCAGCCACACAAGCCGACTCCTGTCCCTGTCCCACCCACCTTCCCCCAGCCTGCCCATTATCCCAGTCCCAGGTCCCGGCCATGATGTGGCCGTGCGGGACTGGAGATAGCGCCTGCCACTCAAAGCACGACACGGTGGGGCAGATGGGGACTGGTCTCAAGAGTGGCAGTGCACTACCATGCGTTGAGCAGTCTTCCCCACTTTTGGTAAGGCTGTTACACCCTGCATCCTTGGCCTTTTCCCAAGGATGCAGGGCATAGCAACCAGCTGCCTGCCCTGTCACAGGGTTGTGGGGGAGGACATCTGGTGTCCACTGGGCACACAATGCACTGCATCGCATGGCAATGGTAACCGAAGTGGGGAAAGGCTTTCCAAACTGCAGCAGATGTATCGTGTGGCTGTACCCCGAGTTTCCTTACGTTGAGTGTGCACTAGAGTTATAGTCTTTGTTGAATTTGTAGATAGACTTTGCATGCAAATTTTCTTAACAAATACTCAAATTTGGATTCACCCCCATTGAGAACTTCAAACTCCAGATCGTCTTTGATCACTTCAACTTTGGTTATTTTAACTCAACTAGTTCAACTAATTTAGCTTCAGCGACTTTGACTTTCATTAAATTAGTGTTGCCTAGTTTAATTAGTTCAACTTTGGTTAGTTTTTGTTGTTGGCTTAGATCTAAACCAAATTAAAACTCTTTTTTTTTTTTTGCTTTGTTATAATATCAAATTAACTAATATCTAATAACAAAATATTGAATTACCAAGTACTGACCACTGAATTTTCAAATACCAAATTGCTGACTACCTAGCAACCAAATATGAAAGGACCAAACCCCCATTTGGTAACCAAATGACCAAACACCAAAATACTCAAAACCAAACTACTTGACTGTCCAATACCCAAATACCAAATTACCAAATACTCGATAGCCACATAATTAATGATTAATTATTATTTTATCTTTTTATTGAGACTGCAGCTGGTGCAGAATGAGGCGGCCCGTCTCCTGGTGGGACTGGGCCGCTGGAAACATATTACTCCAGTTCTTCAGTCGCTTATAGTCTTCCGGGCCCAATTCAAGGTGTTGGTGCTTGCCTATAAAGCCCTAAACGGTCTAAGCTCAACCTATTTGCGGGACCGCCTCACCCCTCGAGTCCTGGATCAGCCCCTGCGGTCATTGGGAGGTTGCTCTCCTCGAGGTGCCCTGAGTTGCTCCGGGGGCCACAATAGGGAGGGCATTCTCGGTGGCTGTTCCACAGCTGTGGAACTCCCCGCTGCTAGAGGCCCATTGGCGTTTGACCCCAGATCTCCCCTTTTTTCAATGTAGGGGTAAGACCTGGCTGTTTCGCAATGTACCTGACACTTTTCAGTCAATAATTATAGCCCAGTCTCTGCCCCAGTGGGCTTACAACCTAAGAGACAAGGGAGGGGAGGCAAAGGGGGGGAACAGAAGGAGAGAGAGGAATGCGTCCACAAAATTGCAAAGTTGCAGGTGTATGTGTTTAGCTTAGTTACAGGGAAGGCAGAGAACCTGAGAAAATCAGGGTGTTGATTCCAGGGATGAGGAGCCAGGAAAAGCCTGATGGAATGGCTATTAACATGTCACAAAGAGAAGCACGCTCTCCAAATAAGATTTTGTTCCCTGGACAGGCAGCTCCAGTGGAAGAGAGAGACCTGACCCAGAGGTTTCACTGTTGGAAGGGAGGCTGACTTGCAGATGGGCTGCTTTGTGATGTCCTTTTGGAAAGGGCTTCTTCACCTTTTGGTATCTTCTTTAATTCTATACCCTAAAGTTCTCCTTTATCGAAAATATATTGATTTTACATAAGAAGGAGTTAAATCAGGCATAAAATAATTTGCAACAGGGCTGCAAGTTATTATTAGTTTAGCACTTTACAATCTTTATCTAGCTTCCCTCACAACAGCTGTCATCGTTATTCCTGCCTTTACAGATGTGCAGCTGCTGCTGAGACGCAGGGGGTGTTAGCTAATGTGCAGCTGCTGCTGAGACACAGGGAGTGTTAGCTAATGTGCAGCTGCTGCTGAGACACAGGGGGTGTTAGCTAATGTGCAGCTGCTGCTGAGACACAGGGGCTGTTAGCTAATGTGGAGTTGCTGCTGAGACACAGGGAGTGTTAGCTAATGTGCAGCTGCTGCAAGGCTCCCATCTGGCTGCCCCTGCAACCGCCGGCCAGGCTAGGTTGGGAACCAGAAAGTAACATTCCCCCAGTCTGACCCAGATGGGGGGGGGCATGGAGCGATTTTTGGCTGGCTCTTCCTCTGCGCTGCAGCCGGCGCCCCACCCCCCCTGCCATGGCGGGCAGCCATGGCGACCCCCAATGCTGAGCTGAGTGAGGGTGAAAACAGATGCACCCGCCCGGTTTGCCCAGTTCTGGTCCGCCTGGGCAGCTTGCAGGACCAGATCGTGGACCTGGTCATCAGCCCCACCAGGGTTTGAGCTGGGCCCACATCTGGCGAGCCCGGAAGAAATGTGTGGGATTTGGCACTGGTCCAGGTGCACCAGAGCGGGTGAACTGGGCCAGCATCATGTTAGTTAACATCCAGTGGCTTGCCCAAAGCCACCTAGTAAGGTCATGGCTGAGATGGGATTTGAACACTCATTTCCTACGTGCACGGCCGACACCTAGACAACACCGACTGTCTGAAAGGTCAGGGCAAGGTTCATTAGGCTGGTGTGGTCAAGGGACACCAGTTTCTGTGGACTCGCGAGTCACTTCCTTTGCCCAGTGCACCATGCACGCACCACGCCGCTGCGGCTCCTCTGCTTCTGCGCAAGCTGAGTGTAACTCCTCCCCCAGACTGTGCGCTGCCTGGCTGGCCCGCCCACCTCACCTCCATGTGCTTGTGTTGCTTTGCGGTGCTGTTGGCACTGCTGCGCATGTTCCCGGTGCCTGGAGGCTTCCCCCGACCCCCGACTAAGCTTTTTAGTCTCTGTCTGTCTGCACTGAGCACTCTGCAGCTTAGTGTGGGGGTGTGGCTGGGGGAAGCCTAGGCACCGGGTAGCCTGCACATGCGCCAGCCGGTAGCAGTGCATCTTCAGGATCAGAGCTCCAGCCAGCAGGGAATTCCCCGCTCAGCGCCACAGCCGGAGCCCAGGAGTCAGAGGTAACACCGCGTTGCCAGTGCCGCACACTGCCGCGGCAGCTCCTCGGTCCGTCGGCCAAGCCCCCCTTGACAAAGTCAGGGACCAAGGAGGGGGAGGAATTTAAAATTTTTTTTAAAAAAAACCCAACACCTAGGGCAGCAGCCGGCGCCGGCTAGCCAGGGTTTGTGGGGCACCACCCTACAGCCCTGAACTAGGAGCCGCCGCTGTATAGATTGGTCTGATATTTAATAAAGTTGCCTTAACATACAATTTACTGTCATGTTAATGTTTGAGTATAATTTGTAATGCTTCCTTAGCAAGCTTCTTAAACTAAAGGTTTTTTGTCTAGGTAATATAAAAAATGATTAATTATCTAGCTGTGGGCCACATTTGGCCCACGGGTCTGAGGTTAGCCACCTATCATCTAGAGACCATGCAAGTCCCATTAAGGTCAATGCAGTGCTGCCAAGGTGGAAGAACCAGCAAAACGGAGATTTTCATTACCCACCATTGGGCATCATTTTCATAAAATTTAAATATGTTAATTTGGATGATTTTATGTAGCGTTAAAGTGGACAGTTATGTAATTTTGAAGCTGGGGGAAAAAAACCAAATAAACCTTTTTAAAAAAGTAATCTAATAAATACAAGGAAACACACATTCATATAATGATCTCTTTCATAAGCTTGAAAGTAGGGCTGAATGAGAGAAAAAAAACTTTCAGAAGAAAACTCTCAATAATAAAAAAATCACTGCGTATGCACAAATGGCCATCGCCATTAACCAAAATGGTGGCAACAGTATTTGCTCCATTTTGGTAAAGGGCAGGCAGCGACTTGTGCATGCACAAAACAGTCTGGCGGCTATTTGCACATGTGCAATGATTTTTTAAAAATCCCCCCACTATTTTCTCACTGAGAACTTGAGGTTGGCCGTGATTCAGGTGATAGAGCTCATGCTTTGCATATATAAGGTCCCAAGTTCAACCCCCAGCATCTCTGATTCAAGATCTCTGGTAGCACACCTGGGTGAGGTCTCTTCCTGGGGATCCTGGAGAGCCAGATTCGAAACCCTGCTGCCGTGTCAGGTTGTGACAATACTGGGCTAAGATAGACCATTGGTTTGACTCAGTTAGGCAGCTCCTTATATCCTAAAACAGTCCCAGTTCTTAATTCTTGTAAGTCAGGGCTGCTGTCCATCCAAAAGCACTCAGTGTCTCCTCCTGGCCCTCTCCATCCTCCACAAAATTTGGGGGGAACAGTACTACTCCACAAGTAGTTCTTTCTTCCCGGTGCAGTGAAAATAATGGTGTTTCTTTAGTAGTAAGGTGCTGCTCCATGTGAGTACAAGGCTCAGAATATGACCCTCCTGAGCCTTCTTCCTGAACCATCTAAATAGAGACAGCTTTGGCTGAGGCTCTGCCCCCTTTGGCACATGACACAGTGCCAAGGACAGTGAGAAACACATGTAGCCATGTTCAGCAATACAAGCAGGTCCACCAACAACCCCTTCCCTTATACATTTGGGAAAGGAATAGCCCACGATAATGTGAAATCTTCGTGATTATAAGAGAGAAATGAAACGGATCCAGTAATGGCTAAATGCCTCAAAAGGGAAACAAATGGTCTCCTTGCCAATGGTCTGATCTGCATGTCCCGCTTCTCTTTCATTTCCCATTAAAAATATTAACTAGAAAAGGGAATCCTTTAAAAAACATATGCCTTTGTTTGACAAATTACATGTACTAGAAATATTTGCGATGGCGTTGCAAATTAATATGTTGTGACATATTTTGTGTGCGTGCGTGTGTATATGCATATGCATGTATATTTGCACATGTATAAAATGGCTGCTGCGCATGGATAGACTGGCTGCCTTTTTCCAAAATGACAGCGATGCTGCCGCCGCCATTTTGAAAAAGGGCACTCATGTGCAGAATGGTACGGCAGCCATTTGTGCATGTGCAGCAATTTCTTTAATTTTTTTTTTGTTTAGAACCAAACTCCAAAAGGTGTATTACAGTTCAGTATGGATTGATCCAGCTGAACAGTTATGGATCAAATCCAAATCTGAATGCCCACCCCTAATAAAAACATCATGGATGATAGACTTACATATACTTGGGGTGTGTATTTTGTGTCTTCCAAAGATAGAATTCCCTGGAAAATGTCTGTTCAGGGGAGTCTTAAATTCAGAGACTCCTCCCCAATTTTGGAGCCCCAGTCCCAGGCCAGCTGGTGCCGTTAGACTAACATTAGGCTGCAGAGTGTAGCTGGGACCCAACAGTAAATTATTTGAGTGGGGAGGGGAGCAGGGAAGCCTCTTCCCAGCTGTGTGCAACACTCTAATCAGTCCCTGTTTCCGGGGGGAGCAATAACAGGGCAGCACGCAGCACACCCCAGATTGGTCCTCCTGGAAATCAGGACTGATTAGAGTGTTGCACACAATTGGGAAGAGGCTTCCCTGCTTCCCTCACCACTTAGATAATTTACTGTCTTGTCCCAGCTAACCTCTGCAGAGTGTAGTATGGCAGGGGAGGCAGAGAGCAAATGCAGCTCTCTGCGGAAGGAGGCAGGGAGCAGCGAGCAGTCACTGGATCAGAGGCCAGCAGCCCAGGGCTGAGGTAACTCAGTCAGTGTTGTGAGGCATCCCAGGATGCCCCAGTACTTAATTTTTTATTATTATTATTCTCCCCTCCCCACATTTTTCAAGAAACCTGATGAGATCTAACACTCCTAAGCAGCAATAGGGCCTGGATTGTGAATATGAGAAAGCTGTTGTTTCTATGGAAGACAAAGGGTATTTTCAGACGTTACGAGATCACGGTGAACCACGGTGAATACCCACCTGTGGTCACTGTGTCTCGAACGTCTGTTTGGCGGCCGCCAGATGTTCTCCACTGTTAATTCCCTCATGGGGTCATTTTGAACCACGCTTCCCGGGCTAGCCGGGGGAATGTCCTGGGAAGCGTGGTCAAACGGACCCCGGGCAGGGACCAACGAAAAGTAACGTCTGGCCGCATGCCACGGCCCGACGCGGTGGCCGCAATGGCCCCGCCGCCCGCCCGTCTCCTCGGAGGGCGGGCGGCGGGGTGCGTGGAGGGGGCGGGGCCGTGCAGCTGCACGTTGCGCCGCGTGGCCCCACCCCCTCCCAGATTCCCCGCCGGGATCCCCCCGGCACGTCTGATATGGCGTTACGGGGCGACCCCGGGGGGGAATGAATCCGGTGATTTCGGTACGGGGCCAAAGGGCCCCGTAACATCTGAAATCACCCCAAAAAAGACAAAAACTGAAAAGACAAAAATGATCCCTGTTCACATCCTTAACATATGCATATATTATCAGTAGAATTATAATGATTTACAGTAGATGAGAATCTACTTGGGTGCGCCGATATGAAATATTTATTTATTTACTTAAATTTTTATCCCACCCTTCCTGAAGGCTAAGGGCAGCCATGTCAGTGTGCATGATGTCAATGTGAAAATACTGAATATTATTTTTATTTATTATCATTAATGATTATGATGGCAACGTGCATTCTTCTTCTTTATTAAGCTGAACAGTCATGACAGGTCTCTTCTATAAAGGGCTTCCCAGGAGTGGCCAAAAGGTGGGTCGTTATCTACTGGTGTATCACAAGCTAGTCTCCAGTAGATCACAGTGAGGGAGAAGGAGAGAGACCAACCTCCCCGCATTTATTTCTGGGGAGGAGAGTGGGACTGGTGCCCCAGGGAGTGTCTCCCGGGAGGAAAAGGACTAGGAGAGCCCCTCCGCTCTGGCAGGAGTGGAGACTAGTTGCTGAGGTCCCTGAGACTTGTTGCTGAGGTTCCCCAAAGCTGGAAGCCAGGGGGAGGGATCTTGGTCTAGAGCACCAGAGTTGATTGGTTGAGGTCTGGATCAAGTGGATTGTGTGCACCGTATGTCTGGTCACCTTTGGCTGACAATCTAGAATGGATAAAAGGAGGAGGGAGGTGGCAGAAAGAGGAGGGAATCTTAGGGAGAGAGAGGAATACAATGAAGCGGAGAAGTTGTACAAAGGAAGAAGGGGATCCCAGACAGGGGCATAGCTAGTAGGGGTGTGCACCAGGGCTCCATGTTGTTTTTTGTTATTAAAATGTGTCATTTTCATTAATAATGAAATGTTGTTTTTCGTTATTGCTGTCAGTACCTATTTCAAACAAAGATTTTGTTTTTGGTATCAGTATTGGTATACACACAATATCTAGTTTTATTTATATAATATATAATATATATTGAGTCCTGTTTTCAGGACCCTCGCCACCTGTTCTCCGCCTTTAACTCTCTCCTCAAGCCCCCCAGTCCTCCTCCTCCCTCTTCCCTTTCTGCTCAGAATCTCGCTTCCTTCTTCACCTCCAAGAGAGACAAGATCCACCTCGACATTGCTTCCTGCGCCTCTCCTCTTCCTACTCCCTCCCCTCTCCCTCCTCTTCCTCCTTCTCTCCTGTCCTTCCCTCCCACCTCCCTTGAGGAAATCTCCTCCCTGCTTTCCTCTCCCAACGCTTCCACTCACTGTGAACTACTGGAGACTAGCCTGTGATACAGCAGTAGATAACGATCCACCTTTGGGTCACTTCTGGAAAGCCCTCAACTCTCTTGCCAAATCCTATCGCTTGTCCCTCTATAACATTGCTAAGATTCACCCTTTTCTCTCTGTCTCCTCTGCCAAAACCCTTGTTCATGCCCTGGTCATCTCTCGCCTCAATTCAGGGTTGGCCTTAGGATCCGAGGGGCCCAGGGCAGGGGAGAAATGTGGGGTCCCAGTCTCCCACCGGCGGTAAAGCCAGTGGGCCTATGGGTGATCCCCGGCTCAGGGGGCACTCCCCGACTCGGTAGGGGGGGGCGCTACCCGGGTCTGGGCTCAACGACGGACACTCCCCTCCACCTGTCCCCAAGCTCAGCCATTTTGGGGGCACTTACCTTCCCCATCCATCACTGTGGCATTGCCCCTTGCTGTCCTGGGCCCTGCACCGGGTCCGCTCACTGGGACGGCTCCCAGCAGTGGGCTCTGGCGGCGGTGGGTGCAGCAGCAGCAGATTAAATCTGCTGCCGCCTGCCGCCACTGGAAGTTGCAGGGAGCGTGGGAGAGGCAGGGCCTCTCTCTTACTTCCGCTGGCCCCCTCCGTTGCCTGGCTGTCTCGGCCAGGGGGAATGTGGGACAGGCAGTGGGGGGGGGGG
>QEPC01004713.1:541829-570516 GCA_003113815.1 Sphenodon punctatus | reverse complement strand
CCTCGTCCCCTCCCTTTGTACCTTCAAATCCCTCCTCAAGACCCACCTCTTCCACCCTGCCCCCCCCGACTCCTCACTCCCCTCTTCACCTAACTCCTGCTGCTGATACCCACCATCCAGTACAATTGGTTACCTGAGGTCTGTGTACTCGTATCCTCACCACATGGACCAGCCAGCCATCATTCTTGATGTGACCAAGCCAAGCACGTGCACCTGGGACCTTGCATCTTCGTGAATGTTACACTCCTTGTCTCTCCCTCGGTTCCGCTTCCTTTGTCTCCCCACTCCCCTCTCTGTCTTTCAGAGTGTAAGCCCTAGGGCAGGGACCGTGTCTATTCCATTACTTTGTAAAGCACCAGGTACATTGCTAGCGCTATATAAATGCTTGCTAATAATAATAATAATAATAATAATATGTGTGTGTGTGTGTGTGTATATATAAAGACACACAGAATCTAATGTAAACCTAATCTATGTATAATACAAAATATTCCTATCCTATAATCCTAATATATATAATAAAACAGCCTAGTATCTAATCTCTCTATATACAACCAATATCTATATCTTAAAAATATATGGACAGGAGGAGACAGACAGGGGAAGGGAAAAGGAAAACTCAGAGGTATATCCATTATCTCGAATCTATCTCTATTCTATATCTAATACCACACTTACTCCCTTACAAATGCATACTTCTTCCCCCACACCTCTCTGTCCTTACCCTCCCATGATGTAATGCTCCCCAGCCTCTGCATATAACCCCCGGGCCTCGCTTTGCTCAGGGTACAGCTTGGATTTCTGTTGCCTGACAAAGGATCCTGTGAGGTCCGAAAGCTTGCAAACCTCCACCAACCTAAGTTGGTCCAATAAAAGATATCTCTACACTACTTTGTCTCTACGACCTATATCTATCATCGAATCTCTCTCTCTCTAAACTATACTACCTATCTCTCTCTCTTTATATATATATGTGTACAGGGGGAGACAGGCAGGGGAAGGAAAAAGGTAAAATGTAAGGGTAAGGAATAAGGACTGGAAAGGTAAGGTGGTAGGGGTATATATGGGAGGATTTTTAGTGCAAGCACCAGCAGATTCTGCAAATGCCCCCTGCCAGACTAATAGCTAATACAGAACCAGAGTCAGTCAGCCCAGCCCTGCAGTATAAAGGGTTGCAGTGCCCTCCCTCAGAGCTCCCCTGATTGGTTCTGGGAGGCAGGAGGCATTGAGCAATCACAGGCTGCCATTCAACTGCCTGGGACCTGCTTGCGCTGCTCATTGGCCAGTGATTACATCCAACAGGTCCTTCCCCTCCCATCACAGGCCCAGTTCAAGACTTCAACACTGTTTCTGGCTCCGAGATGTCTGCTCCCTCTTCCCCTTGCCACATTTCCCTCAAAAACCACCTGCCAGGCTGCTAGGTAATAACGAAATCAATAACGAATTTTGTTATCGTTATTGATTTCATTATTATTTGTTGTCGTTTTCGTTATTGCAATGATAACGAAAATGACAAATTTAGTTTTTGTTATTGAGATAACAAAAACGACCGCACACCCGTAATAGCTAGATGGGATGGGAATGGGCCCTGGTGCCGATGATGGAAGGGGCCCCCTGGTGGGGCAATCCACTCCAGGGTGCAGAGGCATCCTACATGCACGTGGGCCGCACAGGCATTTGGATGCTGCTGCACCAATTAGAGCGATGCCCGTGATCTTGAAGGATGAGACAGTGTAGGTAAGGAGAAGCACAAAATAGCCTGTAGGAACGGGCTGCTTAAACCTGTGTTGATGTTACACTTGCACATAAAGCAGTGATTCACTCTCAAAATATGAAAAACACAAGGCACACTTTGCCATTGTCTATATGTGTGTACATTATCTAATCTAATCTATCTATCAAACCTCCTCCTCCCTTATTTCCTGTTCAGCCTCTGAGGTCAGTCAGGAGGAACTGCCCTCTTATTTAATTAAATTAATTAATTAATTTAAAATTTATATCCCGGCCCTCCTGCCCTCAGGGCAGCCCGGGGCGGCGAACAACATTCAATAAAAATATAAAAATTTTAAAAACAATTTAAAATTACAATATGTGGGGAAAACCCCCACCCGCCCACTAGCCAAAAGCCTGACGGAACAGCTAGGTCTTACATACACGCCGAAACAGCAGGAGAGTGGGGGCCAACCGAGCCTCCTCCGGGAGTGAATTCCACAGCACAAGGGCAGCCACCGGAAAAGATCTAACATCAGTGGCCTCCCGCCTCGCCCGGGGAACCTCCAAAAAGGCTCCCACAGACGATCTAAAGGGTCGCACGGGCACATGGGGAGTGACATTTATTATTATTATTATTATTATTAACAAACATTTATATAGCGCCAGCAGTGTACCTGGCACTTTACAAAGTAATAAAATAGACACGGTCCCTGCCCCTAGGGCTTACAATCTGAGAGACAGGAGCTGGGGGAGAGACTTAGGAAGGGGAACAGAGGGAGAGACAAGGGGTCTAACATTCATGAAGATGCGAGGTCTCAAGTGCACGTACTTGGCTTGGTTACGATGAGAATGACAGCAGGCAGGTCCATGTTGCAAGGATAAGGGTAAACCGATCGTAGGTATAGGAATAGTGGCTCAGCAGGATAAAGAGTCAGACAGAGCAGAGCGAAAGAGGTGAGTTTTAAGGAGAGATTTGAAGGTATGAAGGGAGGGGGCAAGGCGGATGTGGACAGGGAGGGAGTTCCAGGCATGGGGGGCAGCAAGTGAGAAGGGACGAAGGCGCTTAGGGGAGCAGGGAAGGCGTGGAAGGGTGAGAGAAGGGACAGAGGAGGAGCGAAGTGCACGGGCTGGAGTATGGAGGGCGATAAGTGCAGAGAGGTAGGGGGGAGCAAGGTTGTGAAGAGCTTTATAGGTGAAGACTAGGAGCTTGTGCAGGATTCGTTCAGGAAGGGGAAGCCAGTGAAGCGAAGAGAGGAGGGGCTGCACATGGTCGAAGCGACTGGCGAGGTAGATGACCCTGGCAGCAGAGTTTTGGACAGAGATGAGGGGAGAAAGGTGAGACCGGGGAAGGCCAGTGAGAAGGAGGTTACAGTAATCGAGGCGAGAGATGACCAGAGCATGAACAAGAGTTTTGGCAGACGAGACAGAGAGAAAAGGGCGAATCTTAGCAATGTTATGGAGGGAGAAGCGACAGGATTTAGCAACAGAGTCAATGTAGGGTTTAAAAGAAAGGGCTGAGTCAAAGATGAAGCCTAGGCTACGGGCTTGGGGGACAGGCAGGATGGTGACTCCATCAATAGTTATTGACAGTGAGGAAGGAGAGGAAGGATGAGGGGGGAAGATAAGGAGTTCAGTTTTAGCCATGTTGAGTTTGAGTTGACGTTGAGACATCCAGGTAGAGATGTCAGACATCTCTTGCAGGTGGCATCTACCCGTCAAGTTCTTACAGCAAAGGCATGCAGAGGAGGCATTCTTGGTGGCTGCCTCACCATTGTGGAATTCCCTTCCCCTGGAGGTTCATTTAAATCTGTCATTTGTGTATACATACATATATGTATGCATGTGTGTATGTATATATATTATACACAAATAAATATTATTCTACACAAATAAAAAACCAATTAAAATCCCCTATCACAAATCACTTCGGACGCTATCCCCACCTGCCAAATAGAAAAGTCTTACATTGGCTCTGGAAGATGAGCAGGCTTAGGCTTAAACGATCCTCCATGGGAAGGGAACTTAAGTAATGGTTTGTAACCCACCAGCCCTTGGAATAGGGTGGGATCAAAATTTGAATAAATGAATAAAATAAATATATGGGCATGAATGAGTAAGGCACGCTCAATCCATTTCTATTGTGCCCTAAATAGATGCCCTTTAACTCTGCAGCAGGCGTGTATAACCTTTGCAACTTATTTTTATCTTACTGTCCCTTCTCTTTGCTAGCAAACTGGATTTTGAATCTCTCCGACTCTCCCAAGGATAAACTTCCTGTGTTAGAAGACTGTTTGCCAAGAAATGAAGATTTTTTTTATTTTTTTTTATTAGGTCAACATTTTCTTCTGGCAGACTGCGCCTGAAGTGCACTTTATTTCCCTTTAATTTAACAGCTCCAGCAGCTTTTCCAGTTAAATCGACTGTTCATTATTGAGCCCCATTTATGAAGGGCTGTGCAGTGCAGTTTAATGAATCCCTGGCACAAAGCTCCCTTTCAGGGGAGGGGAAGAATAGCAGCCTATTTAGGTCCTGTAGGGCTGTATGTCAAAGGCTGCCTATAATGCTTGTCAGGGAAGGGCAGAAATTCCCACTGATATAAGAATGTGCAAGGAATCAACTTTCACAACCGACGCGCAGATTAAGACACCACCAGGAAATGAGACTGTATGTTTAGAAAAGTGGCACCTGGTTCAGCAGAGAGATTTTCCCATCACTTGTGAGCCATACAGACCTCAACGGAATGGGAGGGGGAAATAAAAATAAATCCCTCCTTCATTTGTTACATGGATTTTGTTCCTTTTCTGCTGATGCGACAGCAAAATGAAAAACAAAACAAAATACGGCACCATTAATTCCATAGTCAGCAAAGAGGAACGTCACACTGTCCGGGAAAGGTACAACTAACAAATGGAATAAACCGTTAGAAACAGTTTCTTTCATCTGTATGTTGAGTAGTACCTTACTCCATGAGTAGCCCCAACAGATTATGGTGATTCTCAGGCCTGCAACGCTTCTTATTTCTATAGTGTAGATGAAGGGGGGGGGGCGGGGAGAGGCAAAAAAACCTACAGGGGGAACAGTGCCCTCATACTCCTCTTAGCTATGGTTCTGTTTATCCCTTACGCTGGTGAGTAACTACTCTTGTACGTAAACCCACTGAAGCCGAAAAGGGCTAGTTCCGATATCCTTTTTTCAGCTTAGCGACACCTTGCTCCAAACGCAGTCCTGGTGGGTCCAAGTTGCAAATGTGCTTCAGAGTCTTGTCAGCCAAGCAAGTGCTATCCACTGGTTACTTGGTGCTGGTGCTAGTCCTTAATGTTGGCATGAACTCCATTCACTTCAGTTGGACTCGTGCTGGTACCAGTGTTAGTGCCTGCACTAAACAGCTAGAGGATCGCGTCCTAAATTCAGTCAGTAGCCACCGACTGCAATCTTCATTCAATAGGAGTAATTTAGTTAGGACTGCATCCCCATTGACTTTAAACAGGAGCAACATTTTGATTCCAAGTTTCATTGGGTGTCTTCAGATAGACAGTAGCAAAAACCATTTAAAAGTGGGCTGCCAGTTGTGCAGGTGGAGCAGAGGCAGAGCAGGCTGCTCCAGCCCCACTTATGGTGCGCCGGAACATCCTGGAACACCGCCAGCAGAGCAGGCCACCCAAACCTGGGGCACCAGCCCAGGGCGGAGCTGCAGTTCAACTGCTTGGCAGACAGCTGCTGCAGCTCCACCATTGAGTCGGCTGGTTCGGGCAATACCATAGAGTTGTGGTGGAAGCCTAGAGCGTTAAACAATCCACCTGCAACTCTATGGTGTGGGGGACGGGGCACTGCACAGGTGGATCCTGGGCCGTGGCAGCCACAAGGGCTGTTGGACTTGGGCAGACACCCCTGGAGCAACACTAGGGGTGTGGACTCAAGGCATTTAGATTATTTGGATACTTTTACCCACTGATTACATCCTGAGAAAGGGCATCACAACTTGGCACAAAGCCACTGCATTCATGCAAGAAAGAAACCTGGGAAATTTCATGGGCAAAAAATGTATTGAGAGTGGCCTGAAGTATTTCCCTGCTAACCCCTGTTTAGTCACTGTCCCCCTAAACATTCTGGGCTACCTGAGACGCCCACTGTCATCCTGCACTCTTTCCTCCCCTCACCCCAAATGGCCACAGATGCCTCTGCCAGGCCCCAGTGAACTGTGTGCATTGTGACATCATAGTTGAACCAATCACCCTTCTTCCTCTTCCAGCTCATTTGAATGTTTGGAATCTATTGGCTGGAAGGCTTCTTTTGGAATCTTCAGGCATACAAAAACCACCATAAATTAGAACTAAAATCTGTAATCTGAAAAATAGATATAGCTGATAGATAGTTAAAATGGATCTATAATATTTGCCCACTTTGGATGTGTCTGAAAGAAGCGGTTATGAATAACTATTAGTTTCCACTTTGTTTGATTGTTTTGACCGTTTCAGTTACATTATTTTGGTTAGGCTAGTCAGTCAAATAACTGAGTATCCAAATGAAATAATCGAAGTAAATGAAGTACCCAAACCAAACTAATAAACAAAGCAAATGAATAAAAACAAATTTTGTTTTGGTTGAGACTATTTATTTGGATAGCTATCTGACTAGGCAAATAACATTTGGGAATATTACATTTGGCATTTGTTTCAGTTCTAACATGCATGTAACACCAATAGATGGATGCTTAGACCATTTATATAGACACATTTGAAACAAAGCAAAACATCCTCCACCCAAGATTAAATCTTAAGAATAATGAATTGTGCTTAATACTAAGGGCTCAGTTGTGGCTTTAGGCCACAGTCTGGTCCCCGATTTCCTTTTCATTTTGGAGTGGTGAATATGGGGTGTTAACAGAAGTGACCGTGGAGCACCGCCATCGCAACCCAATCCAGAATGGAAAGGTGCTGGCATAACAGTCAGGGACAGTCTGGCCAGCCAACAAACGTGTCAGTGACCAGGTCACTGGGGAGGGTGAGGAGCTTCACAAATGTGTGGCCGGCCTCGGCCTCATGCCCCCACCATGACGGTCAGCCAGGACGGCTATTGACAGCTGCCATGGCGGCCTCGCCAGCCTGCCATAGCAGACCTAATCTAGACCAGGCCATGGAAGGCTATAACAAATGCCCACTGTAGCTTGCTTTGGCCCAATCGGGCAGACGGTAGCCCGGACTTTGCTCTGGGAAGTCTCCAGGATCACAGCCCAGGCTAGCCACTCCCACGCCCAGAAGCAATCCCTGGCAAAACATCTGGAGGGGCTCCAACGAACATGATGGTGGCCTACGAGTCAAAGCAGGCCACCATTACATTTGTTAACGCCTATGGTATGTAGTAGTCCTCTCTCTGATGCAGATTATAGATACTCATAGAATCTTAGGGCATTTATACACGCGACACGACCATGCAGGTCCACCCAGTGGACATGTGTGGTAGCACCTGTGTAAAAGTGGGGGTGGGTGGGCGCACGCTTCTGTGACCACCCCCCGCACCTCCACCCATCTCCCCGCATGGAGCAACCCGGAAAATCCTGAGTTGCGCCGTGCGGGGGCATGGGTGACTGGTGTATGGATGGGTGTGTACACTGAGCGCACGCCCATCCGCCACCGTCTGAACCCTCCCCCATCCACCAGAAGTGCATGTGCACTCCACCGAGCGCACACGACCCCGGCCTCCTACCTGTTTAAAAACGGCCTTAGAATTGGAAGGAAACTCAAGGGTCATCTAGTCCAACTCCCTGCTTGGATACAGGAGGACTACAGCTGCCGGTCGTTTACTCTGCAAAGCTCCCCTCCCCTCCCCACTGCCACCTCTGCCTATCAGCATGGAAGAGGAATCAGTGACTCTTTGGAGCTTTCTCCTTCATGCTGCACACTTTCAAATAGTAAATAACTGCAGATGAGAACAGGAATGCCGCATTACCCCGTATTCTCTACTGCTGAGGAATACAGGAAGGGCCATAATCTTGCCTTTCTTAAATTTCCGTATCAAAACAACAGACATTGGTGGTGTTTCCCTTGAGGACCCTTTCAACCTAAAATCAGGGACTAATTTTTTTATTTTTTTTGGGGGGGGGGGAGGCTTGCCAAGGCTAAGCCCCAGTGTTTACATTCAAGTGGTGGCAGAGCCTTGGGAAATGTTCCCAGTAGCAGTGTGCACCCTGACATGTGACAGACCAATATTGGCCAATTCAAGGTTGGAAAATCCCCCCCAAACCTTATCTGGTTCATTTGGCTTTTATTGATGACTTTTCTGCTCCACTGCCTGTGCTGATCATTGTATAGATTAAATCACAAGAACGCCTGTTTTAGATTCAACTGTAGAGAAGTGAAGTGGGCCTGGTGGGTTGCTAGACGGAGACTAGGGTCTAGTTCCCTGCTCTGGCCAGCTCTGGGGCAAGAGGTGTGATTTTTGGGACAGGCTTGGACCTCAACGATCCATAAAAAAAAAATATTTTAACAAATTAAGCACTGCCTCAAATTCTCTGATCCCCTGCACACAAACGAGGTAGAGGTTGGACGGTGACACGCTAGATGCACATCCCTTGTGTAGAGCTGGGTTCCCTTCAGAAGCTTGCATGCCATAGAACAGTATGGAGATAGACGAGAGAAACGGCCTGGTGAAGGGGCAAGACCAAACATCATGTGGCCAACAGTGACTGGATTTTCTGCCCTTCCTGTCACCTCTTCTGGAAGTCGGAATAGCTAGAATTAGCCAGTGTAGTGGCTAAATGTGCAGTGTGGTGGCTAAGTGTGTAGTACTTGGATTGGGAAGGGGGACCCTGGTTCTAGTCTCATTTTAGCCAGAAACTCACTGGGTGACCTTGGGTCAGTCACATTATTCTCTCAACCTAACCTACCTCACAGGGTTGTTGTGAGGCTTATTAGTTCTATGGAAAGTACTATGAGTGCCATAGCAGGGGTGTGCTATATAAAAATAAAGATTATTTATTTATTATTATTATTATTATTATTATTATTATTATGCAGTGAGGCTCACAGCCCTCAAACTATTTTATTTTAAATTTATTTTATAAAAGATTTCTATCCCACCCTTCCTGCCCACAGCGCAGCCCGGGGTGGCGAACAACAAGATAAAACAGTAAAACAATTAAAAAAGTTAAACATTCCTATATGCAGGGAAAAACAACCCCCCCACTGCCCCCCCTCACCAAAAGCCTGGTGGAACAGTCAGATCTTACATAATCATTGAAATGACAGGAGAGTGGAGGCCAACCATGCCTCCTCCAGGAGCGAATTCCACAGCACAGGGGCAGCCACCGAAAAAGATCTAACATCGGTGGCCACCCACCTCGCCTGGGGAACCTCCAAAAAGCCCCCCCCCAGACGATCTCAGGGGTCGCACGGGCACATGGGGAGTGAGGCCTGTCTCTTATACACATCTAGATGTGTATAAGAGACATCTCAGGGGTCGCACGGGCACATGGGGAGTGAGGCGATCCTGCAGATAAGCAGGGCCCAGGCCGTGAAGGGCTTTAAAGGTTAAAACCAGCACCTTGAACTTAGCCCGGTGCTTTATAGGCAGTCAATGCAGAGTCCAGAGCACAGGTGTCATGTGCTCCCTGCGGCCCGCCCCCGTAAGGAGATGGGCTGCGGCATTCTGCACCAGCTGCAGCCTCTGGACCAACCACATTCTTCCAGGGCAGCCCCACGTAGAGCGCGTTGCAGTAATCCAGCCTTGAGGTGATGAAGGCATGGATGACAGTGGCAAGGTCAGAGTCTGAGAGATATGACCGAAGCCGCCAGACAAGATGTAACTGCCGAAATGCACTCCCCGCCACAAGTGAGATTCCAAGCTGAGCCGTGAATTGAGCACACCCAGACTCCGCACTTTTATACACATCTAGATGTGTATAAGAGACAGCCCTAAGCCCTCACCCACCATCACCGCCGTCTTGTCAGGAATCAATTGCAGATGGCTCGACCTCATCCAAGCCATGAGGAGGGGGGCATAGCTCAAGTGGTAAGAGCGCATTCTTTGCATATATAAGGTCCCAGGTTCAGTCCCTGGCATCTCCACTTCAGGATCCCTGGTAGCACACCTGGGGGAGGCCTCTGCTGGGGCTTGGAGGGGTCTCAGATAGCATGCCAGGATAGCCTCTGCCGGAGACCCTGGAAGAGCTGGATTTGGACCCGAATTTGAAACCCCTGCTGCCATGTCAGGTTGTGACAATACTGGGCTAAGACAGACCGTTGGTCTGACTCAGTTAGGTAGTTTGTTTTTTTAAAAAAAGTCCCCACAGCTGACAGGCTCTAGGAAAATAGGGAGCCTGAATGGCCTAGGTCGATGGAGCATCAGCGATGGTTTCTTGAGCAGGGGCCTAACCACAGCCTCTTTCAGGCAGTCAGGCACCCTGCCCTCCCAAAGGGAGGCACTAACCAACCCAGCCAGCAACGGCCGTAACATCTCCTGGCTGGCTTTCACCAACCAGGGCGGGCATGGATCGTATTCACAAGTAGTGGCACAAACAGATCCCAACAAGGACTCCACATCGGCAGGTGACACCATCTGAAACCGATCCCACAAAACAGGACAGGACGGGGTATCCATAGCCCCAAGATGATCATCTGCAATAACTGTGGTACCGAAATCGTAGTGAATGCGAGCAATCTTATCTACAAAGTACTCGATACACCGGTCACAGCGGCCATTGGATTGCTCCAGGTCCAGGTGGAGACAGGCAGGACTGACCAAACCTTTCACCACCCGGAAGAGCTCAGCTGGACGTGACTTTGCAGATGCAATGAAGGCACCAAAGAACTGCTTCTTTGCTGCCTGAACCGCCACAGCATAGGCCTTTATTAATTATTATTATTATAAGCTTTTATATAGCGCCAGCGATGTACCTGGCACTTAACTGCTCTTATGCTGTGATCGATCATACTCGTTGCGAGTCCAGCGCCACCATCACTCTAACCGCCTGTGCTACTCTCCTGCTTCAAACACCGCAGGCCCTCAGTAAACCAAGGAGACCCGCGGGAGAGTCGGGAGGACAGCGGACACCTGTGAGCCACTCTGTCAATGGTCTCGGCCAACAAGGTGTTCCAGAAGGCTACGAGATCATCGACAGGACGGGTGTCAAGGTCCAGGGGAAACTCCCCCAGAGCATTCGAGAACCGGTTCGGGTCCATAAGTCTCTGGGGGTGGACGGATCTAAAAGGTCCTGCACCCTGTTGGGGGCTGACATGCGCCAGGATACATGCCTTAAGGAGGTAATGGTCAGACCATGACAAGGGCTCTATCCCCCTGACTCCTACTAACTGACCCCCCGCCTCAAGGCCTGTGCAGAAAACCAAATCCAGTGTATGTCCCTCCTCATGTATGGGGCCACAGATGATTGGGACAGGCCCATGGTTGTCATGGAAGCCATGAACTCATGCCTCACTCCTCCAAGATGGGTGTCAGCGTGGATGTTAAAATTCCCCAGGACCACTAATCTAGGGGTCAGCATGTAGGGATGCCGCTGGGCAGTTGGGTGTACGGTGCACCAGCAGCACCCCTAATCTGTCCCTGGCCAAATCCAACACAAGATGGAGACACTCAACACCTGGTGGAGTCTGCACCGGATACCTCCTAAAAGACAATGCATCCTTGATAACAATGGCTACACCGCCCCCCACCCCTGGCCCTCCAGCTGAGGCTGATGCTGATGCTGCACAGAGAACCCAGCTGGAACAAGGTTGGCCAAAATACGGCCTGATTCGTTGTCCAGCTAATTCTCTGCAACACGGTCGGTGTCCCACTCCGAGATTAACTCCCGGATGGTAGAAGACTTATTGACAATGGACCTCGCGTTCAGCAGCACCAAACCAAGACCTGGGGCCTCCTCAGCCTCGACCCCCAACCTACCCACGTGGGGGGTTGAGAGAGGAATGGGCACGAGGCACCGCTCCCTCCTCACTGATGGAACACACCTCCCCTATTTGCAGTTCTCCAGAAAGTACTCCTTCATTTACCCCAGAGCAGTTCCTGTCTGAGTGGACGCCTCCATTTCTGAGCCATGTGGCTCATTGACCAGTGGGTTTAAGTCACTCCATTTTCTGTGGGCACCCAAGTGGTATTAGCGTATGTATTTGGGTACCTGAAGTGGTGCATGAAAATTCAGATATTGCCTGCAGGTACCAAATGCTGTACTCATGACCTTAGCTAGGAATGCTCCCATAACCATCTTCACCCCTTCTCCCATGTCATTCTGCTCCATCCTAGCCTTCAAATCCCTCCTAAGAAAGCTACCTCTTCTGTCAGGCTTTCCCTAGTTCCTCACCTCAGAGATTGCTCATTTATGTTTCTTTTTATACTGCCGTATTCTCCAGGATCCCCCTTCTCCCCTGCAGGTTTTCAACGTTTCTCAATGGATCCCTGTCTCTCCCTATGTTCGTCTCCCTCTTGTCTCCCCCCTCTTTTGTCCATCCCAGCTTGTAAGCTCCTCAGGGCAGGGACCTGTCTCTAATTATGACCGCTCCGAGATGGTCATATTGCTGGTGCTGTATAAATATTAATCATTAGAATAGATGATGGGATACTATGGGTAAAACCAGAAGTGACAACCACAAGGCGGCAGCCTAACCTGGCTGGGAAAACGGTGGCGGACACGGTCCCTATCTGGAACGGCAAACAAACGTGTGTGCAGCCAGGGAGGGTGGGGAGAACCACCAAAGTGCGGCTGGCTGCCATGACAGACAATGATGGCCAGCCATGGTGGCCCCGACCCAGGCTGGGTTGGCAGCTCACCAACAAACGGGATACCCCACTGCAGCCCAGTCAGGCGGGCCTTAGCCCGGGCTATCACCTCGGATATTTTCCGAGGTCAGAGCCTGGCTAGGGGCAATCCCGGGCCGGCACCTGGCGGCATCTGCACGGATGTGCAGGTAAGGTCCGGGCCAAAGATTGCCAAAGCTGGCCACTGTCACATTTGTTTTTACCCTAGAATGACTATTTGACTCAAAACAGAGTTTGATCGATGCACACAGGAGAAGCGAGTATCCCCATGACAAGCGTTGGCTTGAATAATTAATATTTTGGAAGGAAAAGGTTTTTCGGAAATAACCATGCTTATTATTTGCTTCCTTGAAAAATTAATTCCTTGCAAGTTGTTGACAGCATGTAGATTAGCAAAGCCCCCTCCAGGCTCTGCTCCACTCAGGACAATAATAATAAACAGCGTTTCAAAGACAAGAAAGAACATGCATGCTTTATTCAATTACGAAGGGGGTTTTAATCTCCAGCTCTTGTCTAGAATATGTAAATCCGGCTGCTTAGCACTGCGGAGTGCAAAATTTGGTTACCATGCAGGACCATTGTTTTAAAGCTCTCCAGGTTTTGAGGTCATAATAAAGTCTTCCACCAAATCCTTTTTGGAGCTGGGAAAGCTTGTTTAATTGAACAAATAGGATGGAGGGCTCTCGGCATTTCTCTCTGATGCTTTTGGGCCACTCTTTATATAATCCCACCCATGTTCATTATTAGGAATTGCTGCTAGAGGAGGATTATGAAATTTTGCTAGTCGGGATGTTGAAGCAGCAACACCCATGATAATAGCTGAATTCTCACCCTCCTTTGGAATTGGTATATAGGAAACTGTCTAAAAATTGACATTTCCTATTTCCAAAACTGCAACCCTGATTCTACACCATCTTGTATCTTGCATAGTGGACAGACAATGCTATGCAGTGGACAAGAAGATCCAATATGTATTTCTATGGCCTTCTATGACTGACAATGCTATCTCAGCACCTCCGATATGATGTGTTTATCCTGCCAAATAAGGAAATGGTTATCCTCATTTTACCAGTGGGAGGTTGAGATAACAGAGGCTAAGTGACTTGCACAAGGTCACATGGGAAGTCTCAGGCAGAGTGAGGGACTGAAACCTGTCTCCCAATGTCCCAGCTGAATACCTCAGCTTTCTTTCTTTCTTTCTCCTGCCATTCCCAGTTAGGTTAAGGACATCTTGCAAAACATAAAAACATATCAAACAACAAAAAATTAAAAAATCAGCTAGTCCCTCCACTCACCAACCTTTTCCCTAACCCCTCCACCCAACCCCACCCAACTATCCCAAATGCCTGGCCAAACAAAAAGGTCTTACATCTCTTCCAGAAGATGAGCAGGCTTGAGCTTAGGCAGACCTCTCCAAGGGAAGAGAGTACCGTAACTGTGGGGTAGACACTGAGAACGCCTTTCTGTGTGCCCCTGTTGTGAAAAAATGCACAGGGAGATAGTTCCTGCAAAAAGGCTCTCCCAGCTAACCTCGGAAGCCACGAATGAAGATAAGGGAAGAGGCGATCTTTCAGATACCTGGGGCCCAAGCTGTTTAGGGCTTTACAGGTCAAAACTAGCACCTTGAATCATAGGTGACTGGTAACTGTTGATAGTGGGGGGCACAGGATTAGGGACTGGGCAGAGGTTCTACAGGTTTCTATAAGGCTTCCAAAAATTGGGAGGGGGGGAGGGATATGCCCCAACATAAGTCACCTATGCCTTAAAACGTGCCCAGAAAGCTATTGGCAGCCAGTGCACTCTGGAGCACGGGTGTAATGTGCTCCCAACGACCCACCCCTCACGAAAGGTGGGGGCTGCTGCATTCTGCACCAGGCAGCTGCAGCATCCGAACAGTTATCAAGAATAGCCCCACATAGAGCACACTGCAGTAGTCTAGCCTTGAGGTAACCAAGGCATGGATGATGGTGGCCAAATCTGATAAAAAAAGGTGCAGCCTTCTCACCAGATGTTGGTGACGAGCGCTCCTGGCAATCCATGCGCAGCAGTGGATCCAAGAGCACCACAAGGCTGTGAACCTGAGTGACCAAAGGAAGCCAAACACCATCAATAACAGGGGTTCCTATATCCCGCAGATCACAAGGGGGATATCACCTCGGTCTTGTCTGGGTTCAGCTTCAATCGCCAATCCATTCTCTAACAGCAGGCAAGCACTGGGTAAGCACCAAGACTGCAGGACCAGGGTGAGATGAAAAAGAGAGAGAGAGTTGGGTGTCATCAGCATACAGATGGAACGGCACTCTGGACAATCTCGCCCAGGGGCCTCAGATACACACTGAACAAGAATTAGGACAAGATGGAACCCTGCGGGACCCCCCAAGGGGACAACAAGCTACTGCCCATCTCCATCCTCTGGGTTCTCCTAGCCAAGAATGATCACTCAAGAGCAATCCCATGAACCATTGCCGGTCCTGTCGCCATGTCAAGCACACCCCAGGGTCAACTGCATCAAAGGCTGCTAAAAGATCTAACAATATCAACAGGGTACAATTACCCCTGTCGATTTCCAAGCAGAGATCATCAACCGAGGCCACAAGCGCAGTCTCAGTGCCACGCCCAGGACGAAATTCTGACTGACATGGGTCCAGGCAGGAATCCAATGGCATCAAGATGTGCCCGAAGCTGCAAGGTAACCGCCCATTCAATAAGATTAGGGATGGGACGATAACCGGCAGGGAACTCAACATCAAGAGATGGTTTCTTGAGAAGGGGTCGGACAACAGAAATTCTGATGTGGTCAGGTACCCTGCCCTCTTGAAGGGAGGCCTTGCCAAACTCAAGCCAGGAATGGTCCCAGTACACCGGTACAATGTTTACCAATGTGTCCCAATGCTTACAATGTCTCCCGGCTAGCCTTCACCAGCCAGGAAACACACTGCATAAACTCCTCACCAGGCTAAAATTAGGCGACGTTCTATGAAATTAAAGGGACGTTCTATGAAATTAACTGGCAGCAGATTTAAAACAAATACAATAAAAGGAATTACTTTTTTACTCATCGTATGTTTAACTTGTGGAACTCATTGCCAGAGGACATTGCAACGGCCAGTAGCGTAACTGGGTTAGAAAAAGGATTGGATAATTTCTTAGAGGCTAGGTCCATGAATGGCTATTAGTCAAGTTGATCGCTCCATTACGACCTATTGCGCTCTTCACTGAGGCATCCAAAGTTGGCAACTGTCAAAGACAGGGTGTTGGACTGGATGGACCATTGGTTTGATCCAGTATGGCACTTCTTAATGTTACCAATTTACTGTTTTACCAATCTGTGAACTGTGAACTTGGCTACCAGAACTTGGAAAAAATCTAGATGGGCAGTTGAAGAACTGGTACTGGAAGTAAAAATATCAGTATCGGAAGTTGAAAAATTGGGATGAAAAATAGTTCAGTTTCAGCTGATGAAAAATAGTAAATGGGTAACTTGGGTAGACCGTTGGCCACTAATCAGGTATCAATTAATACCCAGTGTTCCCAGGTTGAGTCAAGTACAGCAATTCTGATGGAGATACCCATTTTTCCAGGTACTCATTTCAGCTTTATTCATGAAATCTGTTAATAAATTTGAAATGTGCCAGGGCTGTGAAAAACACTGATGTAAAATATGGAGCCTCAAATGCAGGGAGCCCCATCTAATGGACCGCCCATGGCAATTCTAGAGGCCCCTCTCCTCTAGACCCCATGAATATACTACAAAAAATAACGTATGCATAACTGGCAGGTCCAACGGTCTTCTAGGGCAGAAGTCCTGGGCGCTGAACCCGAGGATAGCATGTTTATCTGAACATAAAAAATGAATTATGGTAACACTTTCCTTTTTCTAAAGTGTGTCTGTCAAAAAATTCTTCTGCTAAAAAGGGACCTGCTCCATCATTTTGCACAGGACTCCAATTTCCCTCCATGCACTGGTCACAGGCTGCTTGAGGTCCTTCCAGCTCAGCTTGTGAATGAATGCTTTTCAACTTCTGATAATGTTGTTTTTTTTTTACTTCCAGTACCAATGTTTTGACTTCCCATCTTGATATTTTCCCAGTTCTGGTAGCAATTACTGTTTACTGATCAGTAGGGGTGGGAAAACCGGTAAATCCGGTATCCGATAATGCCGGTACCGGGCGTACCGGCATTATCGGATTCGACCCGGTAATCCGGTCCGGGTACCAGATACCGGATTTTTTTACATTGCAGCCATTTAAAAATGGCTGCAATGTAAAAAACTTAAAGACCCAGCAAAAATTTAAAAAAAAAAAAACCCTCCCCGAGTCCTGGCTGTGCGGGTGGAAGGGGGGACACCCCCCACCCACCCTGCCCAGCCTGGCTTTTTGTTTAAAAAAAGACTGAGAGGCGAGCCCACCCCCCAGCACCAGCGGCCGCGGCGTCCCCGCAGCCGCCGGTAAGTATGACCCGATCCCTGGGGGGGGTGTTTAACACCCCCCCAACCCCCCAGGGATCACCCCTACTAAAGTTCAGTGCGCTTACCTTGCGGAGCTCCGGCGGCGGCGGCGGGCGGTCCGGCAGCCTCAGCGCCGGCTGTGGCTGCCGGCGTCAGAGACGCTCTAGGCCTTCCGGGGAAACCCGGAAGTTCCCCGGAAGGCCTAGAGCGTCTCTGACGCCGGCAGCCACAGCCGGCGCTGAGGCCGCCGGACCGCCCGCCGCCGCCGCCGGAGCTCCGCAAGGTAAGCAAGCACTGAACTTTAGTAGGGGTGATCCCTGGGGGGTTGGGGGGGTGTTAAACACCCCCCCCAGGGATCGGGTCATACTTACCGGCGGCTGCGGGGACGCCGCGGCCGCTGGTGCTGGGGGGTGGGCTCGCCTCTGAGTCTTTTTTTAAACAAAAATCCAGGCTGGGCAGGGTGGGTGGGGGGTGTCCCCCCTTCCACCCGCGCAGCCTGGGAGTGGGAGGGGGAAGGAATTAATTTATTTCATTGATTTCAATGGGGACACAGCGCCCCATTGAACTCAATGAAATAAATCCGGTACCGGTATACCGGATTTAATCCCGGAATCCGGTTTTCAGAGAACCGGTAACCGGTAAATCCGGTAGCCGGTAATGGGCCCGGGGTCCCACCTCTACTGATCAGTAAAACGGTAAATCAGTAACAGCAATACCCAGTATTTTGGGGTATATGGGTGTCCGATTTGGTACTCAGGACCCATCGGACATCTGATTAGGGATGGGCGAACAGAATGCGGTTCGGATGTTCGGTTTGAAACCAGAGTTCGGGTTCGATGGTTTGGTTCAGCCGAGTTCGGTTTGGCCGAACTTGGCCGAACATTCAAAAATAGTGAAACCGAAACGAAATCAAAACCTAATTTTCGGCCCTGGAAAGACGGTTTTCCTGCCCCCGAACTCATCCGAACACGACCAAACTGTTCGGTCGGTCGAGAGTTCGGTTCGGATGTCCGAACAGACCGAGTTCGGTTCGAATTCCGAACCGCGTTCGCCCATCCCTACATCTGATAAGACAACTAAAAAATGTGGGTATTACTCGCAGCCGGTAACAAATGGGCTCCCCTACTTTAGCTCAATGAGTTCTGCAGGGTCTCCCAGTACATTACGCCTCCCTTTTGTGAAATGTTTTAGAGTCTGTAGCAGGACGGGTGGGTTAAAAATGTTTAAAATAAAGAAATAAAATTAAAATGTGTGGTAGCATGGTCTGCTTGTGCCTGGATCCAGCCGTGCCTGTGCACCACACAACTAAAACTAGCCCTGAGTGAACAGTGGGGGAGCACTGCTCTCATCTGCACAGTAAGCTCCAAGCATCTGGGATGGATGCACTTCACTGCCCTGCTGGCCCCTCAGTGCTATCCCTAGATGGCAGGGTGCAGCTATTATCATTAGTTTGGGGGAGCAAAGAGGTGGCAAATTCTATTGCCATGGGAGCAAGGATTTTGCTACGCATAGTATGAAGTTATTCTGTTTCTCCGGTGGGTGAGGATGGCAGGAAATATTTGGGAGAGGGGGTGCTTGCTATCCTTTGGCATCATCTCTGTCTGACTGGCCACCCCCCCTTGACCAGAATGTCCACCCCATGTGTTGGGGTGGGGGCCCCTGCAGGTTCTCCCAGGAGAATCATAGCGTTGGAGGGGACCTCAGAGGTCATCTAGTCCAACCCGCTGCTCAGTGAAGGAAATCCACAGCTACAGCATCCCCAACAGATGGGCATCCAGCCTCTGTTTGAAAACCTCCAGGGAAGGAGAGCCCACCACCGCCCTAGGCAGTCTGTTCCACTGTCCAACAGCTCTTACCATTAGAAAGTTCTTCCTAACATTGAGTCAAAATCTGCTTTCGTGTAATTTGAGCCCATTATTATTTTCTAGTCTTGCTTCCAGGGGCAAGAGAGAACAAGTATCTGCCATCCTCTCTGTGACAGTCTTTCAGGTAGTGGAAGACCACTCTTAGTCTTCTCTTCTCTAGGCTAAACCTACCCAGATCCTTCAAGCTTTCCTCATAGAACTTGGTTTCCAGACTCCTGACCACCTGTTCCAATTGTCCATGTCCTTCTTAAAGTGTGGTGCCCAGAACTGGACACAGGACTCCCGATGAGCTCTGACCCCTGCAGAACAAAGTGGAACTATTACTTCTTGTGACTTGGAAACGATGTTTCTGTTAATGCAGCCTGCATTAGCCTTTTTTTGCAGCTACATCACACTGCTGACTCATGTTCACTTTGTGATCAACTACAACCCCTCGGTCCTTTTCAGAAGGATTGCTGCCAAGCCGGGTATCCCCCAGCTTGCATTTGTAGATTTGATTTTTCTTACCTAAATGCACTTTACATTTATTTCTCCGTTGAATTTCATGTTGTTAGCTTCAGCCCAGTTTTCTAACTTACCAAGATCATTTTGAATTCTATTACATGCTCAGGTAGAGCATTTGTGGTCTAGGCAGGTAGGTAGAGCGGACAGTGGCATAACTTTGGGCTAATCCTCCTCCCCTTTAATCCTGGATGCGTATGAAAAAATACATGGTGCAGGGCTGCATTGGTTCCAATGCAGCCCTGCACCATGTATTTTTCATAAGGGTCCTGGATTAAAGGGGAGGAGGATTAGCCCAAAGTTGTGTCCTGGATTAAAGGGGAGGTATGGCCACGCTTTTGGGCAGGTAGAGCCAACAGTGGCATAACACCGGGCGAATTCTTGTGGGGGACGCTAGCTCTCTTTTTTCATTCCCCCATGAAAAGTTACAGCCTTCTGTTCTGAGCATTTTCGAAAATGAAAAGAAAGGGTTAACAAAACCAGGCCAGCTTGCTAGCCCCTCCTTTTCCGCGGCTGCATCATTAGCCCCCCTGTCTCCTCCCTTCCCCGTCGGCACTAAAGGAGCTCCCTTGGGGCGGGGAGGGGGGAACGCAGTTTCAGCGTTGGCGTCCCAGGCAGCGGCAGCGGCGCCGGATCAAGGGTAGCAGGGCGCCCTGGCGAGATCATGAGCCGCTGGCCCATCCGACAAGCTTCTCCCAAGCGCAAGCAGTAGCTCGTCGCCCGCCTCGATGGCCGTGCAAGCCGCGATCCTCAACCCCCACCACTTCATCCCCTTCTGCTTCCCGGCGGCTGCCCCCGGGGGGCTGGCGGACTACGGGGACTTGGGGAAGGGCTACGCGGAGGACGGGACAGGCGGCGCGCTCTTAGGGGGAGAGGACCCCGAAGCCACCCGGGACTTGCTGAGCTTCATCGACTCGGCTTCCAGCAACATCAAGCTGGCTCTGGACAAGCCGGTCAAGTCCAAGCGGAAGGTGAACCACAGGAAATACCTGCAGAAGCAGATCAAGCGCTGCACCGGCATCATCGCCGCCAGCGCCCCGCCGGCTGCTGCCGCCGCCTCCTCGCCCCCGGCCGCCGCCGGGCCCCCCGGCCCCGCTTTCCACTGCAAGCCGCCCCCCAAGCGGGAGGCCTCGCAGGCAGCCAGCAGCCTGCAAAGCAAGAGCCTGGCCGCCCTCTTCGACTCCCTGCGGGGCGGCGGCGGGGAGCGCGGAGCGGGCGGAGGCGGCGAAGGAGGCTGCAGCCCGGGGGGAGGCAGCAGCGGCGGCGGCGGCCTCGGGCAGAAGAAGGTGCCGCTGCGGAACCGCAACCTGCCCCCTTCGTTCTTCACCGAGCCGGCCAGCCGAGCCCCAGCGCCGCCGCCCCCGGCGGAGGATCTCTTCGAGCTGCTGGGCTCCGACTACAGCAGCCTCCTCCCGGATCCGCAGCAGCCCCCCGCCCCGGCGGCCGCGGAGCTCAGCCTGGAGCAGGCTCTCTACGAGCCCCCGCCGCATCTCCACCTGCTCTTCGGCGAGTCCCCCGCCGCCGCCGCCGCCTGGAACCCCGCCGCCAAGAAGAGCGCTCCAGCCTGCAGCGGCCTCGGAGGAGGCGAGACCCCCTTGCGCCCCCTGCCTGCCATGGGCTCCCCCGCCTTGGCGCCCCTCTACCCGGCCAGCTCGGACCCCGCAGGGGAGGAGAGCCCCGCTCACATGGCCGCTGTCGCCGCCTTTGCGCCTTTCTTCCCCGATTGCCCCCTTCCTCCCCCGCCGCAGATGCCTTACGATTACAACGCCGGGTACAACAGGGTGGCGTATTCCGGCCTTTAGGGGGAGGAAGCGGAGGGGGTGGCTGTCCTTAAAGAGACTCTCCTCGGAAGATCTGGAGAGGGATCCTCCGAGCTACTCCGTCTCCAGCTCATTAAACTCCTTGTAATTGACACACCAGCTTTGTTAAAAATAACAATAATAATAAAAATAATAATGGGCGTGGACCACGTGGCAAATCTGCCTCAGTAAAAGAGATCAGAAAAACAAGGAGGGGAAGGGGTTGGGAGGTCAGACCCATTTAATACCAGACTCTTGCTGGGTGTAGAATGGATAGGTTCTGTGGAAAGGTTTGTTCACATGAACAATGGGTGGGAAGTGCCCTGGGGGTTGTATCCTGGCGTGTTCGCATGGCTTCAGAATCCTTGCTAGCATCTGCCCTGGGGGGGAACGTTTTGTGTGGACATGTTCAGTGTAAGGCAGGGTAGGAAATTTGCAGGCGCCTGTCCAGAAAACAAGCTGGCGACTGGTTCAGGGGCGTAGTGGAGCAAGAATGGTTTAATATCAATCAAGGTAAAGTCTGGAGACTGATATATATATATATTTGGCTCCAGAGTTTGATCTGAAATTTCATGCCCTGGTGTAAGGTCTACTTCCTGTGCATCATGTGAACACCCCCAGCTAAATACTTTGGTCCCCCCCCCCCCTCCAGGTGACTTCTGTTCCCCTCAGATTTTCATGACCTTATCTCTGGGTGGCAGTTTTATGCAAATAGGATGAAAAAAGGCAATTGATCATAATCCGTAAAACAGAAAGAACAGGGAAAAGTAGGGGTGGAAAAGAGATCGGAGCCCTTTCTTCTGCTTGGGGCCAAATGGACCATTCTTTCTGGGTAAAACACTGTTTCTTTCTGGGTAAAACACTGTTTCTTTTGGAAATTAGGGTAGAAGGCAAGGTTTGTAGGATTTTGAAGTTTGTTGTTATGTTTTCCTGAAAGTCACCATCATGTTGATCCTGGTTCTGTTCTAGTTTGTCTGCCTAATTCCATTGACTGCGGGACAGTAAGGGTCTAATTCAAAGCTCATTGAAGTCTGTGGCAAGACTTTGTTTCAGGCTTATAAAAGTCATAGGGTGTTAACAAATGAGCCATTGCCCCATATTAGCCCGTTAGCTCCGGATTCACCTTTCTGTCCGAATGGTGGCTACCAGATATTTGCTCCAGGGCCACTACCCACGACATCATCCCAGGACATGTGGCGCATGCTGTATGGGGAAAGCCAGGCAAAACTGGGGGAATGGGTGCCCATGGGGCAGCGGTACGTCTGTTGGGGTTCACGTGGCTGCCCACGTTTTAGGGTGCGTGCTGTGTCCACGCACATTCCACACTTTGGAGCCGCGGGTGTCAGCCTAGAGTGTTGCTAGAGCGACCGCAACTCAGTGGCAAAGGTGTGGGGGGACCGTGGCAGGGGACAGAATGGTAGCCTATCTGTGTGGTCCATCACACAGCACCCGTGAGTGGGGGCTCCGTGAGGTCTCTCCCAAAGTTGAGATAATCTAGGGGCTGACAATGTAATTGAATTTTCTCCATCATTGCTATGCGTCTATGACTATTAGTACATGGGGGGAAAAAATGATCAGGCAGTACAAGACATTTAGGGCCAGATTTTGCTCTCCTTACTCCTGGTACTTACCCCACATTTGCAATCAATGGAACTGTTTGAGAAGTTACTACTCAACGTAAGGCTGACAGAATTTGGCCTATACATGTGTCTACCCCCCCCCCCCCTCTAAATTATGAGTACTGTCTTCCTCCATCACCCTTTTCAGGTTAAATTACTGCACATAATACAAATGAATAATATTTTATTCCTTCAGGTATTTTTTTCCTAGATGATGGTAATGACATGTCGTTAGCATTTCTTAGGGCTGTAATTTTGTTTGACTGTAGGCAAATACAGTTGATTTACATGTCGTATGTTATAGTACAACGGGGGCTGCTTTTACCTACAGCGGCCGTGACCAATTGTAAATGACTTTGGTTTTAAGTAAAAAACTCGAGTCGAGGCAAAGTCATGTCCCATGTTTATGTGTATCAGAAATGCTGGCAGCTCTTCAGCACAGGACACAAGCGGAGAACAGAAATCTAGCGAGCGAAACCACTAAAGTAGCTGTAAACCGCTGTTACCAAATCTTAGCATCCTGAAATCTTTAACAATGTGTTGCAGGATATTGCAAACAGCACTACTAGGACGAGTAAGTGAATCAATTGCCTATGTTCTGGACAAAGCGTACCGTAGCAATGGGATTCCCACAAACTCTGTTGGATTACTTTCAGGAATGTGTCAAAACGTTGACAGTGACGCAGATCTGTTTCATTGTGTATAGGAGATTATTTGATAATCATTTAAGTTATGTAAAAGAGTCTATGATGAGTCCTATAAAAAAATAAAGGTTCACAATAGTTCAAAACCTGTGACTGTTACATGTATATTTTATTCCAACATTAGTGTCTTGCATCTTCACCTCTGGGAGAACTTGTTCAGTCGATTTGCTGGCAGAGTTTAAGGCAAGCATAGCGGTCAGTCTTTTCTTTCCCAAGCCGTTTGAACTGCTAGAATTGAACCACAACTGTGTATTCCCATCCAGTCTTCTTATCTTTATGAGCTGTTTCTGTGAGTTACGAGAATACCAGGGACTTCAGCAAATTCTTTTTAAGCTAAGGGACCCAAATTCTTCTTTTCAGGAAATGAGATCGACAGGATTTATCTGGTTTCCTACTGCAGGCTTTTAAGGTGCGGTGGCTAAGTGATTAAGGGACTCAGTTCCATCAATGTGGGTTTGTCAGAGGTTCTCCGATTGGGGGTTGGGACCTCTGTTGGGAGGTTGCACCATCTGTGAATGGAGTTTGAGCCTGATGATACTTCATATACTTTGCAGAACTTTTTTGCTGTCTACGGTCACAGACTTGTGTATTTAAGTCTCAGACAGGGATCATGCCTTCAACATTTTGGAAACCACTGGTTTAAGTCTTGTTTGTTCTTGCACAAGACGTCCAACCTTGCGTCTACCCAGCTGGCCTACCGGGGTGAGGAAAAGCATCCAGACGTATGGTGACCACACCACTTCCCTGGGTGCCCTGGGCCTGTGAAACAGGCATGCCTTAAACTCTCTGGCCTGATGAGCCCAAATGGCCACGCCACAACATTTAGTTTTGATTGGAAGGTTTGATTAATATGCCTGTTTTTAAAGGGTAGTCCTGCCGTTTGGCAAATGTCATCATAGGGTTTGTCCAGTACAAGCCACGTTGAAGTGAATGGGGCTTGTGGGGGCAGGATACTTTGAGAATTGGGCCGAGAGCAATATTATCCTGAAAACTGGATGATAGTATTAAAAATGGGAATGTGGTCGTCAAGTTGCCCCCGGCCTGAGAAAGAGACAGATTATTATTATTATTATTTTATTAGCTTTTATATAGCGCCAGCAATGTACCTGGCGCTTTACAGAAAATAAGATAGACACGGTCATTGCCCGAGAGTTTACAATCTAAAGATGGGGAGGGGAGACAGGGAAGGGGGAACAGAGGGAAAGACAAGGGACGCGACATTCATGAGGATGCGAGAGCTCAGGTACACGTTCTTGGCTTGGTTACAGATGAAACGGGCTGCAATCCAGAGACCACTTACTCTTTCAGCACATCAGGGACTACCGAGGGCTTCAATGGAAGCACCCTGGAGTAAGTGGTTTGTGGATCATGGCCCAAGAGTGTAATCCTCTTTCACTGAGGTGTGCAAAGAGGTTGTGTGCATAGGTTGCATGGCAAAGTGCCATGCTAGACTTACCGGGGTGCTGAAATGGACAGCTCATTTACTACTCATGAGTAATACTTGCAATTCAGAGTACTGCGTTGGGTGCCCAATGGGTTATCTGAGTACCAACCAGACACCAGATAACCCCCAAATTACTGTGTGTTACTGATTTTTTCTGTTCAGGAATTGGGATGGAAAGTCGAAAAATCGGTACAGGAAGTCAGGAAATTGGTATCGGAAGTCAGAAAATAGAGATTAAAAAAAAAAAAGGTAAATCAGTACAGGTACCCAATTACCCCCAAATACTGGGTTTTACTGTTACCGTGTTACTGATTTAAATTGGTTCAGGAATTGGGATAGAAAGTAAAAAAAAGTCAGGAAAGTAGGGATGAAAACATCGGGTAGCCTCTTGGGTACTGAATACCGATTAGTACCCAATGTTACTGGGTCAGGCCGAGTACCTCTGTTTTGATGGTATGTTAGGGATGTGCAATTCATTTTTAATTACTAAAACAAGCGAATTTTTTGTATTTAAAATACGAAAATGAACGTCAAAGGTAACAAAAATGGATGAAAATGAACAAAAAAAGTGTCCGTTTCCGTTATAAAGATTTAAAAAATCACTGCCCCTGTGTAAAATGGCCACCGGGACCAATCTGCGCCTGCACACGCTTTCCAGAAATAATGCCAATGTTACCGGTGCCATTTTGGGAAAGGGCGTATATTTGCAGAAGGGCCCTGACAACCATTTTGTGTATGCATGGTGATTTTAATATAAAATAAATAAATAAATTAAATGACCGTACATGCACAAAATGGCTGCTATTCAGACTGGCTGTTCGTTCCCAAGATGCTGCTGACACTGCCGGCGCCATTTTGGAAATGGGCGGTCCAGTGGCCGCTTTGCACATGCACAGTGAGTTTTAATTTTAATTTTAAAAAAAAAAATAAAATGAATTGAAAAAAACAAATGAAAAAACCAAAGACGAATGGTTTTGTTTATGATCCCCCCCCCCCCCCCTCCCCAATGAAGGGTTTTTTTTGTAAGCAAAAACAAATGCTGCGCCTGCCGCACATCCCAACAGTCTACTTGGTTTTGTAGGTACTTGTTTCAGCTCCCGTCCTGATTCCTCCTTTCCACCAAGAGGCAATAATTGGAGGCTGCTGTAACGTGATAGTGTGGGATATAGACGTCTGTCCTGGGGGCCATTCCTATGCGTGGTCAGATCGCATATAAATGCTGATCACATGGTTGGGCTGCGCTGGGCTCTGGGGTGGGGACATTGCATGCACAATGAAGGAGGGACGGTCAACCCTGTCTCTTCCTGGGAATGAGAATTTGGCACCTATTTCATTACGCCGTGCTGCTTTTGTGCTGCTTTTGTGTGCAAGGCTTCTTGTACACCTGGACAACTGAAGATAAAACCCAAAGGAGTGAAGATAAATCCTCGAAAAGCTTGCGCACACTCACAGATGTCGGTCCAATTTAAAAGGCATTTAAATCAATAAATAATTATGATTCTTAATTATTTATTTATCACCAACACTTGTGATTACAGAGATCGGTTCAGTCCCACAATCTAGAACGGATGAATAAATGGCATCCTCTTAACTGTGATGATGCTCCTATTAACTCGTACACTGTCTCTCTTAAGACTAGTGAGGGTACGATTGCCACATTGGTCCCATATGGCGGCAGTGTAGTCTGGATGCTGTTTTTTATTGGGCCATCTCTTGAGGTTATGAGAGTATGGAAGCTCTTGGGCCCTTCTCCCTTAAGAATGGGGTTCAGACAGGCAAGACGTGCGAGGCATAGGGAACAAAGCACATCCCCAGAGATTATGGCCCTTTTCACACAGACACTCTAACACTGATAAAATGGGTGTTACATTTTATTATACATGTTGCAGAGCACCCATAGAGCACTCCTGCAGCCCTGCAACATGTATAATAAAATGTAACACCCATTTGATCAGTGTTAAGAGTGTCTGTGTGAAAAGGGCCAATGTCTAAGACACAATGGACTGTCAGTTATATGTATATACCAGTGTAGCATCATGCTGTGTCAGTTCGATCTTGCATTTTTTAATCAGGCAACAGTGAATCTGAAAACAGTGAGGCATTTTCCTGCCTTGACTTGCATGAGCGAGGGGTGCAGGATCATGCTTGGTATTATTATTTTATTATTAAGCATTTATATAGCACCAGCAATGTACCTGGCACTTTACAATTGTAAGAAAGAAACACGATCCCTGCCCCAGCAGGCTTACAATCTAGAGACAAGGGGGCGGGGGGGGGGGAGGGCAGAGGAAGAAGACACAGGGTGGGGGAAACAGGAAGAGACAAGGGTACATAATGAACTCATGAGGTAGAACAACTGTGAATTGATAGAACAACCGTGATTGATATCCTTGTGTTTATATAATGCCTAGCTTGATGGGCCTCTGATCCAGGACAAAGGCTCCAGTCGAAGGCACTCCTGCAATAATTAGCAAACAAACCAGTTTTAAATTAATTAAGAGGATAAAAGTTGACTTCAGCTTCATCTGAATTGTGATGTTTCTGATGATTTGGAATGCCTTTGTTATACCTCTTTCTTGAATATTTTTGGATGGGTGCTTGTCCTTTGGAAATACTTTCAGTCTAATGGCTTTGTTCTGCTAACTTGGGCCACTTTTAGACATGCCCCTCCCGCGCATATTTAGGCTGTGGTGGGGGAATGCGCAGCCCGAATATGCGTGGGGATCGGCTGGTCTGAAGCCACTTTCAGACGTGCCCCCCCCATATTTGGACTGTAGGGGGGACTGCGCAGCCCGAATATGCACAGGGATCGGCCAGTCTGAAAGTCTCCTCCCCTCCACGTGGCTTTGCCGGCAGAGATGCGCAGGGATGCAGAGCAGGAAATTGAGCTCTGCATCCCTGCGAGTCTCTGCCGGCAAAGCCACGTGTGTGTGTGTGTGTGTTCAGAACGGTCGATCCCCATGCATATTTGTATATAAATGTATTAAATAAATAAATAAATATTTGGGCTGCGCATTCCCCCCCTGCAGCCCAAATATTTGGGGCAGGGGCCACATGTCTGAAAGTGGCCTTAGGATAGCACAGCTTTGTCCCAGGCCTCCATCACCTGACGATGGGATCTGAAGTCTCAGCTTCCCTAATGATTGTGTTTTGGGGTCACAAGAAATCCAGGGTTGGGCCAATAACCTTGGTAAAATAAAATGTTTTCACAAATGGTTTTTATGGCACTATTTTGTCTTTCAATGAGTCCTAGTCTACCTGTGCACATTTATAATCATGGGGAATAAGATTCTAAACTCCTGACCCTGTCCTAACACAGGCAAAACTGCCATTGGATGTTAACACAAGTGATGTTGGACCGCCGCGGTCACAAGTCGATCCAGACTGGGAAGTCTCTGGCAATGCAGCTAGGATCAGGTCCAGCCATGGAACAAACATTCACACAGCTGGGCCAGGGGGGAGCTGCATGAACGTGTGGCCAGCCGGTCACGCCCCCGTGCTGCGCTCAGCACCCTGCCCACCACCATGGCAGGCAGCTGTGGTGGCCCCAATCCAGACCGTAACAAACATTATAGCCCACTCCGGCCCGATCGGGCAGATGGTAGCCTGGGCTGTGACCTTGGAGGTCTCCTAGCTGCTACCAGTGGGAGAACTCTGGGGCAAACATCTGGAAGGGCTCCAACAAATGTGACGCTGGCCCGTGGATCAAAGTGAGCCACAGCGTGCCTATGCGGACCACCGTCACATTTGTTAACACCCACTGATACCTTGAAAGCTTGGACATACGCACAGACATTAGCCCTATTTATTATTATTATTATTATTATTATT
>QEPC01004713.1:515505-541161 GCA_003113815.1 Sphenodon punctatus | reverse complement strand
AAGCCAAGTACGTGCACTTGAGACCTCGCATCTTCATGAATGTTAGACCCCTTGTCTCTCCCTCTGTTCCCCTTCCTAAGTCTCTCCCCCAGCTCCTGTCTCTCAGATTGTAAGCCCTAGGGGCCGGGACCGTGTCTATTTTATTAGTTTGTAAAGTGCCAGGTACACTGCTGGCGCTATATAAATGTTTGTTAATAATAAATAATAATATTATATTAGTATTGTTTTATTTTAGGACCTATTATTATTAATAATTTGGTGCTGAACAGCCATCTGTTGGGGGATGAAGTAGAGGAACAGTCACCGTTATAGAGACATTTTTCTGCCCCAAAGGGCTTACAGTCTAGAATGGATCAGTGAGTAGTAGTATCCTTTCTACGATGATACTCAGTTCATAAATTGCTTCTCTTAAGAACAGTGTGTCATTAATAAGTCCTTATTTATCTAAATAAATTTACTTAGCTAAATAAATCCTTCAGGTCCACAGTCTGAGTTAGGAGAACATAAGACTGCCACACTGCATCAGAACAATGGTCCATCTACCCCAGCATCCTGTCTCTGACAGTGGCCACATTCAGCTGCTTCAGAGAAGTACGTAACAGGCCATAATGGAGTGATTCATTTCATGCTATTCGCTGCCCCTGACAGTCAGTGGTCTCATCCTCTAACCAAATTGATTAATAGCCGTTTATGGATCCATCCTCTAAGAACTCATGCAATCCTTTTTTCGAACCCAGTTATGCCATTGGCCTTCCCAAACATCCCTAAGCAATGAGTTCCGTAAGCTAATGGTGTGTTGTGTGAAAAATGACTTCCTTTTGTTGGTTTTAAACCTGTTGCAAGTTAACTTTTGTCGAGTGTCTCGTTAGTCCAAGTATTTTGTGAAAGGGTAAGTAAATAACAGTTGCCTGCTTAGTGCTTACTCGGGATGGGCGAACAGAACGGAGTTCGGAAATTTGGTTCAGTTCGGTTCGGTTTGAAATTCGAGTTCAGAAATTCAGTTCGGTTTGAAATTCGAGTTCGGTTCGGTCGACCGAACAGACCGAGTTCAGTCCGAACTTCTAACTTCTGAACCGCGTTCGCCCATCCCTACTGTTTACTTTAAACCTGGAGTGGAGAATCTTTTCTCTCCTGCTGGCCGCTTTGAAAACTATACAAGCTCCCTAGGCCGGGTAGGAGTTGGAGGTGGGGTGGGGTGATTCAGGGGTGTGCTTAGGAAGAGAGAAGGGAGAAGAGGGTCCACATCATGAGTGGACACCCTCATCTCTGCTGGCGGCCCCAGGCAGCCGCCTCCCCCTCCCTCTCGCCGTGCAGCTTAGGGTGAAAACAGACATGACGCTAGCCACCCTTTAACCACCCTTGGTGGTTATTTATGCATGTTGCAGGGCTGTATTGGTGCCCAATGCAGTCCTGAAACATGCATAAATGACCACCAAGGGTGGTTAAAGGGTGGTTAGTGTCATGTCTGTTTTCACCCTAAGTAATGGCTGGACTGGGGTGAGAGAAGCAGCAGCAACAGCTGGAGGAGGCAGGAGAGGTGCCCCCTTCAACTTTCCGCCCTAGGAGACCCAGCCCCTGATCCAGTGTGGAGTTTAGTGGTGACGGCAGCAGGATCGAGGGCAGGAGAGGCGGCGGCGGCGGAAGCTGGATTGGGGGTGAAGCCACCTAGGGACACATCTTCCACCCCCATCCAGCTTCTGTTGCTGCCTCTCCTGTCCTTGATCCTGCTGCCACTGCCACTAAACTCCGCACTGGATCAGGGGAGGAGTGCCTCTCCTGCCACTCTCTAGCGCAGAGTCTCTCGGTAGCGGCAGTGGGGGAGCTGAGCTGGATGAGAGGGGGTGTGTGTGAGAGAGCTTCCCCCTTCAACTTGTCGCTCCAGGTGGCCACCTAAGCTCCCTAATGATAGTGCCAGCCCTCGGGTTGCCACCTTAGGTATATTTTCCCAGGTCACTTATGAAAAATACATGCTGCAGGGCCTGCCTTGGTACCAGTGCAGGCCCTGCAACCTGCATTTTTTCATAAGTGGCCTGGACAAATATACCTAAGGTGGCAAACCTCGACCCTGCTTTTCCCGAACGTGCTCTTTTGGTATTTGAGGCTAGGGACTGGATCCACAGGCTGAAACCAAAACTTGGGAAGGGGCTGTATTAAAACCAACTTGATTTGGCCCATTGGCCAGAGGTTCCCCACCATTTCTATTATCCAGGGGTGGGTAACCTTTGACCTGTGTCCTTTTTCTGGACCACGGCCAACTGCTAACTGGCTCACAGAGGCTCCCCCGCATCCTCATTCCAAGCAGCCTGGTAGCTGCCCTCTACAACCTGCTGGTGACCCACCAGCTGGTGGCCATGCCCACTACATATGCAGTGTGACCCACTGTGTAGGTGGCTACGTCCCTATTATTAATTATTATTGCTATTATTTTATTATTATATTTATTAGTATTCATATTATTTTATTTATATAGCACCAGTGATGTACCTGGCGCCGTACAATTAGTTACGGACTGGTTCCTACCCCTAAGGGGCTTACATTCTAAGAGACAAGGGAGGAGTGAACACTGGAGATACAAGAGTACATTCATGAGAGTCCCATAGAGGGTCCCACTGCCCCTTCCCTCCCCACGGGATGTTCTGGCCTGGGGAGCCCTGCGGCCTGCCAGGGAGGGAGAAAGGAAGGTTCTCTGCCCTGCTTAAAATTATATAAAAGAGGATTAAAATACACAAGGTATGAACTGCGTCTGAATCTTCATTGCCTTGCGTAGTTATGTGTGCCTCTTCCAAGCGATTGGTGCCAATGGCTACATCAAGATCCCATGGAGAATAAGTCCCATCGGGCTGGATTCTTTCCAGCACCAGGCAAGTGTGTAGAAATTCCATTGAAATCAATGGAGTTATACCAATGAAAGGATTTGAACCATCTCCATCAGGAGTCAAAGGGAATCTTTCTGTTGATTTAAGAAGGAGCTGGATCAGGCCTCTATGAGGGTAGGATCAGGCCCAGTAGCATCACCACCGCATAAAACAAAGAAGAAGAGAGCCAGATTCACTGAGTCCAACATATACTTCAGGGATGGGGAACCTCAGGCCTGGGGGGCCACATTCTCCAGCTTTTATTTCCAGTTCCTGATTTAGTCCCTGGATCCAGTTTTTACTCCCAAGCACTTAAAGACTGAGCTTGGGGGAATGGAACAGAAATGAAGGCGTGCACACAAGAATAGGGGACAGATTCATGGCACAGAGCAGTGATCTAGACCCCACCCCCCTTTGGAAAAAGGGTTATCTTGAATAACGTTGTGTTGTTATGACACAAAGTTATTCAAGCTGGTTAAGACCAAGGTGGACTGTGAAGAGCTGCAAAGGGATCTAGCATGGTTAGAAGAAGGGGCAACAAAATGGCAGATGAAATTTAGTGTTGACAAGTGCAAAGTGGTGCACATAGGAAAAAATAACCCAATCTATGACTGTTTTTACATGGATGGGGGTGTGGTGGTGGTGGGGAATGGGTGTACTGCCATGGTGGGTGGAGGTAGGTGGGTGTCCTTTTATATGGACACACACCCGGGGTCACTTCCCGTTTTCTGGATGACTCCGTGGGTGGGTGATGGGTGTAGGTGGGTGTGCGCCGGGAGTACACATGCATGAACACCTACCACCCATGGTGTTCACACGGGCGCATACCCATCCCCTCCCCACCAGCCCGTTTCTACAGATGCTCCCCCCCCACTGCAGACCCGCCGGAACACCCCGCGGTGGGTGGGGCCGTCTGTATGAAAACGGCCTATATGTATGCAATGCTGGGATCTAACTTAGGTGTCATTGCAGAGGAAAAAGAGCTTAGAGTCATTGTGGGTAGATCACTGACGTCATTGGCTCAATGTGCAGCAGCCGTTAAAAAGACGACCCACATATTAAGGGTAATTAAGAAAGGGATAGATAGCAAAATGGAAAATATCCTAATGCCAATATTTAAATCTATGGTGCGACTGTGTCTGGAATCCTGTGTCCAGTATTGGTCACCCCATCTCAGAGAGACATAGCAGAACTGGGAATGGTCCAGAGAAGGGCAACAAATATTGTCCAAGGCATAGAGCGGCTTCAGTGTAAGAAAAGGCTAAATCTGTTAGGGTTCTTCAGCTTGGAGAAGAGATGACTGAGAGGGGACATGACAGAAGTTCACAAGGGGTAATTTCAGATGTTACGGGATCGCTGCTCACCACACTGAATCACAGTGGATCCCGTGTGGTGGCAGCGATCGCGGTAACGTCTGTTTGAGCCCCGCCAGATGTTCACCATGATGAATTCCTGGTGGGGTTCAAGGCTAAACATGGTTCTGGAGGTGAGGCCGATTCTGGGTAATTTCAGACATTACGAGATCACAGTCAACCACACAATCACAGCGGATTCAGGGTGGTGGTTGTGATCACACGAACGTCTGTTTGAGCCCAGCCAGATGTTCACCGCGGTGAATTCCTGGTAGGGTTCAAAGCTAACCACAATCAGGAATGGGGCGAAGGTAACGTCTACCCTGCCCTGGCCTGTTCCGGACCGTGGTTCCGACCTCGGTACGAGATCGGGCGCAGCGGCCTGATTGGCTGCTGCACCCGCCTGTCTCCCCGAGGGCAGGTGGATGGAGGAGCATGGGAGGGCGGGGCTGAGCTGCCACATGTCATGCTGTGCAACCCCGCCCCCTCCCCGATTCCCCTTCGCGATCAGGCCGGCACGTCTAAAGGACGGCCAGTGTGATCACGGACCAGGAACCGAGATGGATCCTGGTCCAGGTTTCAGCGTGGCGGGCCGAAAAGTCCCTCATGTCTGAAATTACCCTCTGTCTCTGACAGTGGCCACCCTCAGTTGTCTCATGGGAGTATGGAGCAAGTTGGAATGGAGTAATCCATTTCCTGCCATCCTCCCCCAGCTATCAACAGTCAAGGGTCTTGTACCCCTGATAAACCCAACAAGTAGCCCTTAATGAACCTGGCTTTCCAACAATCATCCAGTCCCTTTTTTAAACCTGCTGTGCTACTGACCTGCACAACATCTTCCGGCAGTGAGTTCCACAATTTTATTGTATGTTGGGTGAAAAAGTACTTTTCATTCTATTTGTTTTAAATCTGCACCCCCGTCAACTTAACTCCCTGGTTCTGTTGTTTTTGGAAAGGGTAAAGAGCCGCTTCCTCTTAGGGGTGTGCAGAAGACACATCCCATGTCATCTTCATTTCCGTTTCGAAAAACCCTTTCCTTTTCAGGGAAGGTTTGTAAAGGACTCTACTGCTTTCGTGTATTTTTTATTTTATTTATTTTATTAAAAATAAAAACCAAAAATCACTACACATGCGCAAATGGCCCCCAACTGTCAATGGCACATGCACAGTGATTTTGTTTTATTTTTTATTTTTAATTAACCAAAAAAGGATAAAAATAAAAACAAATGAAATCAAATTAATGTTGTTTTTGTTACCTTCGTTATGAAAGCAAATGGGGCTCAATGCATTTTGGTAATTAATTAAACAACAAAAAACTGCACACCCCTACTCCCCATTTACCTGTTTCACGCCTTTTGTGATCTTGGGTAATTTCAGATGCGATGGGCCGTTCGGCCTGTCTCACTGAACTCTGAACCGGGATCCATCTCGGTTCCTGGTCCGTGATCAGACCAGCCGTCCATCAGACGTGCCGGCCTATCGGAGAGGGGAACCTCGGAGGGGGCAGGGCTGGACCATTGCTCTGAGCCAGTAAATGGCATTTCTTATGTTCTCTTCCCAAGTGTACCAATCCTTCAGATATTTGGCAGGCATGGTGCCCTCTGTTGGGGGTAAGGTCTCTCCAAGGTTCATCCGGATTGAACGAAAGACAGCCACAAATGTGTTTCCCATTAAAACCAATGTAAAATGAAAACAAAAGTAACAGCGAAAATGAAAGAAAGGGATAATGAAAGATAATGAAAACAAACAACATTTTAATAATGAAAATGAAAGTAATCATGAAAACAAAAGAAATTTCTGTGCCCATCCCTACTGTTTAGCTTGGAGAAGAGGCAGTTAAGAGGAGATAAAATAGAAGTCTATAAAATCATGAGTGGTGTGGAAAAAGTAAACAGGGAACTGTTTGCCCTTTCTCATAATAAAAGAACAAGGGGACACTCTCTGAAGTTAAATGGCAGCAGATTTAAGACAAACAAAAGGAAATACTTTTTCACTCAGTGTACAATACACTTGTGAAACTTGTTGCCAGAAGAGGCGGTGAAAGCCAGCAGCACAACTAGCTTCAAATGGAAACGAGATAAATTATTAGAGGATAGAGCCATAAACGCCTACTAGTTGTGGCTTAAACCCCTTGGCTACCGGTAGTTGGGAGTGGGTACGGGTAGCAGGAGATGGGTCCGTGCCTCCCTGACCTGTTCTTGACTTCTCTCAAGCTACTATAGCTGGCCACTGTCGGAGACAGGATGCTGGGCTCGATGGACTTCTTAGTATGGCACTTCTTATGTACTTATGTACTTATTTTAATTCTCCTCACCCCTAAGGCCCTTTTCACACAGACACTCTAATACTGATAAAATGGGTGTTACATTTTATTATACATGTTGCAGGGCTGCAAGTGTGCTCTCTGGGTGTTCTGCAACATGTATAATAAAATGTAACACCCATTTTATCCGCGTTAGAGTGTCTCTGTGAAAAGGGCCTAACTTGTATGTAGCTTTTAGAACTTTTACTAATTTTCGAAGTGACCTTTGGGAGGGAAAAGATTCCCCATTCCGTAATACTCTTGATTCTGATCCAGGCAAAACTGTCATTGCCTTAAATGAGAATAAAAATTCCATATCCGACTGGAAATATGTAAATCTTTGCTTAAAGTGCCATTTTATTTTGAGTGTAAGGGAGTACCTACAGAGTAACTTGCACAATACTTATTGCAAAGTATCCATGAGGGCTTGAGGACACTGGACGAGTTGATCTAACAAGTTCTTTCCACCTCTGACATGCCAAATAAAGGACTCCTCTGCAATCTTGGTATAAAATGCATTGTGTGCTATCCTGGATGACGGGAAGAGGTGTTCAGATCATTTCCAGATTCAATAGCACCATCTAATGGAGTTGACAGGCCCTTTCAATGCTCTCTGTGTGAGTGTAGGGGTTTGTACTTATTTTGAACATGTGTTTTCTACTATAGGGATGAATATAAACCCAGTACGAGACAACAATTGCTCTTAAAAATCCCTTGAGAAATCAGCATAACCATTATTAAAATACGCATAAACTGCAGTACAATGTGACTTGTTAGCAGCAGTTTGGATAAATATTAATTGAGTAGGATATATTGTTTTATCCAAAGTATGTTTTAAATAAGGATTCACTGTCTTCTTTTTGAGAACTAACACTGATCTTTTTGAGCTTTTGTTGAAAAACTTTCTTTTTATTAAAAAAATACCCATGCGAGTGATTCTTATTTTAAAAAATCAAAATGTCTTTTTTGTTTATGAGGATTTGAAATTAAATCAGCAAACCACAGCCATCCACCCATGATTTCAGATATGCCGCATGATGATGATGATGATGATGATGATGATGCCAGTGGGATGCCTGGTGCTGAACAGTTGTGACTAGAGATAGATTCCTCCCNCCCATGCCCCCCCCCCACGCTCCCCTGCCACCCGCCCTCTAAGGAGACAGGCGGGTGCCACGGCCAATGCGGCTGCAGCGCCCGCCCAAATTGACTACGGCCCGGAATCCAGGCGGGGATTCCGGGCCGTGGCTGCCATCCAGACGAGACGGCTCAGTTCATCATGGCGGGGAATCACATTCACCACGCGATCGGCGCCGGCCCCGCGGATTCAGCCGATCGCGTGGTGAATGTGATTCCCCGCCATGATGAACTGAGCCGTCTCGTCTGGATGGCAGCCACGGCCCGGAATCCCCGCCTGGATTCCGGGCCGTAGTCAATTTGGGCGGGCGCTGCAGCCGCATTGGCCGTGGCACCCGCCTGTCTCCTTAGAGGGCGGGTGGCAGGGGAGCGTGGGGGGGGGGCATGGGCGTGCAGCTGCACATTGCGCCGCGTGGCCCCGCCCCCTCCCTGATTCCCCGCTGGGATCCCCTGGCACGTCTGTTGACCGTGCCGGAGTGATCCCGGCGGGGAATCAATGCGTAGTTTCCGTGCCGGGGCCAATGGGCCCCGTCACGTCTGAAAATACCCAGGAATGCATTCAGGAATTTGAGATGTTGAGGGTGTACATGCTTAGCTTTAGTTACAAAGGGAGGAACGGGATCATGAAGGATAAGATTCTACAGAGATAACTATTATAATATGTGAACGCCTCCTACCCAGCTTGTAAAGGGCACCAAACTCTGCTCTTCAAGACACAATGAGGTCTTACCAGATACCTCGGAGATCCACACACCAGTGAAGGTCTATTTCAGGAGACAATGGACAATTTCAGGGGTGTTATGGGTGGCCCTTGGCCCTTGACCAAAGTCATGCAGGAAGAATGTGGTACTCGTGGTCTTGTTTTGAGAAAGGTGGACACAAAGTAGTTTGAATGATATCTTATATTGGACCAACATTCGTTGGTGGAAATGTGCAAGCTTTCGGACCACACAGGGTCCTTCCTCAGGCAAGTAGGAGTCAGAACTGAAGGTATATTTTCTTGATTGCCTGTAAGCCCAGCCTGGAAGGTGAAGGCCAAACTGGGCTATTTTATTTCTTTTCCAAATATCAAAAAGCAATAACAAGGGCCTGATTTCTAGGTTATACATAGAGGTGAAAAAACTTTGGTATAGACCTAAGTATGAATACCTGAAGGCATGGGAGGAAGACTTAAATATTAAAATGGAGAAGAGGCTAGAGCGCGGATACGGTCACACATGTTCAAGTGCTCTTCCTCTACGGCACTGGTGGAATCTCACATCAAAACCACAATGAGACTATGTATGACCCCGAGTAGAATGGCAAGAATCAATGGGGCTCACTCGGACCAATGTTGGAGAGAATGCGGTCTGAAAGGGAGTTTACTGCATTGCTTATGGTCATGTCCAAAAGTTAATCCTCTATGGCAGTTCATTTGGGACAAAATGAGTGAGGCGACTGGTATACAGCTCCCTTTTTTTTTTTGCCAGAGCCAATGATATTGGGATTGTACCCCAAAAATCCTTTAATGGAAGTTCACAGGAAAACTTGCACACAAATGATTCTAGCAGGACTTAATATCATTGCCCGCAGTTGGAAGTCGCCGAATCCACCAACGGAAACGAAATGGTATCAAAGACTATGGCATGTAATGTTCTTAGAAAAAAATCATGGCAGAAGTCAACGAGGAAATGGACGAATCCAACACTGTCTGGACTGTATTCGGACCAATATGGACATGGATAACCCAGAGGACCCCAATCTCATTAAAGGTATAACACCCTAAACTCAGGTGTAGGCTAGAAAAATGTAATCAATGTACTTATTATTACTTAAGTAGCTGATTTTTTCTTTCTTTTTTCTTTTTGTTTTGTTTTGCATCTCTCTCCCGAGGGGAGGGGGAAGGGAGGGGAGGGAAAGCCTGTGTGGGGTTTATTACCCACTATGTAAGTTGATGTTTGTTTACTTCTCTGTGACCTAGAAGTATTCCATATGTACCATATGTGTTATCAATTTACTCAATAAAGCACTCAATTAAAAAAAGAAAGCAATAAAGTTTGATGGGCTGTAGCGATAGTTCTGCAGTCTCCTTTCTTTGGAGGGATTTACCAGGAGACACTTATTAGATGCTCCATAAACAATCTTGTTAATTAATACACAAGAGGTGTTTTTACATGTTGCGTTAGGTGTGTTTCAGCACTGTGCGTTGGCAACCTTGGGTGTAAAAAAAGACGACGGTACTCACTCACAAGTGAGGTTGAACTGTTATGTTAGTTAGGAAACAGGGTTGTTTTTTTCTTCCTGGTGTGTAACTGCTACCTTGTGGCTCCACTGGCGACTCACAGCTTACGTTCCAGCAATCTGGAGCGCGCCATGAGGGCCACTGCAGACTGGGCCCTTGCATGGACAACGTGCAAATGGGGGCCAGTGGGGAACTGGAAGCTGCTGCAGGGACATAAGTAAGAACCATGGGCTGGGTCCTTTCCCCACTGTAGCTTCTCCTTCCTCTCCCCACTGCCTTTGGTGTTCCCATTTGGAGAGGCAGCGGCCCCAGGAGATAGTTCCTCTCCCTCACCAAATGGGAGTGCAGGAACCAGCAAGGAGAGGAGGGAGCACCCCATCAGTGGCTTTCCTTGATCTGGTCAGGAGAGGCAGCAGCAGCGGCAGGGAATCTCCCTGGTGGTGCTTCTTAAACAGAAGTGTAGAAATCAAGGAGACCATTCTAGAGGAGGTTGGGTGTAACAGGATGTATGGTAGCACTGGCAAAAAAAGAAAAAAAAAAGGCAACTGCTGATAATAGAAAAGGACCACACCCAGGTTGCTGCTAAAAGGTTCAGGTGCTACCCCAGGAAAGGGACAGCACCTAACATGTACCATGTGTGGAAACCCAGAGAATTGTGGGTATATAAGAACCACGGAGTAAGGACCTCGAGCTGGAAGCTCCAGAAGAGGAGTCCTGCTGGTGCCTGCAAGGCTGCTGTTGGAGCCTGGTGAAACAAACTGAAGGCTGCAGGCCATGAGCACTGGAAAGCGGACACAGAGAGACCACACTTGGAGTCACTCTGCCAAGGCCTTGCAGGTGGGAACTGTGGGATAGAAGCTGTGGGGAGTCATCTTGGAGAAGACCCTTATGGTTCCCCTCAGTCCCCTCCCCAAGCATCAGCAGCAGTAGCAGAAGCTGCGGCACGGAGGGAGCTTCCGGCCCACTCTTGGGGATTACTGGCTAGCAGCAGCAGTGGTAGCAAGAGTATGCAGTGGCTAATGGGGGAGGAGAGGAACTTCCTCTCCTCCCCCATTAGCCACTGCATACTCTTGCTACCACTGCTGCTGCTAGCCGGTAATCCCCACTTCCCCTCAAAACAGCTTGTGGGTAGCTGCTAAGCATACCAGCAGCAGCCCATAAGCTGTTATGGGAATGCACAGGTACACAACCCTGTGTTGGCAATCCTCAACATGTACTGGTCATTATTATTATTATTATTATTATTATTAATAATAATAACAAGCATTTATATAGCACCAGCAATGTACCTGGCACTTTACAAAGTAATTGAATAGACACGGTCCCTGCCCTAGGGCTTACAGTCTGAAAGACCGGAGGGGGCGGGGGGGAAAGACGGTCATAATGTCTAAAACCATCCAATGAGGGATGCAGGGACATCCCACCCAAGGAGGGATGTCTAAAACCACCCTGCATGGATGTAGGGGTCAAGTGTGGGGCAGTAGGAGCAGGTGGCGAAGAGGGCTGGGAGAGATTTGAGTGATTGTGTGGTAGATGAGGCAGGTCGGGGCTGAGGGAGAGAAAGAATGGCTTATAAGGGAGTTAAGTAGGAAGTGAGGGGGTAGATTTGGTTGTGACGCCACAAAGCCTGGAATCAGGGGATGTATGTGGTCAGGTGATAAAGGGGGGCTGGGGTAAGGGACATCGGGTGATTTCAGATGTTACGCCATCCCGATTCGTCCCAGTGAATTCCCGGCGGGAGACGAACAGATCAATCACCCTCCGTGGCCAAAAAATGCCCCTAACAGACGTGACGGGAGTGTAACCACGGCAGGGAATCGGGTGGCCAGATCATGGCCTGGGGCAGCGCAACAGACGTGACACCGATTCCTGGCCGTGGTCAAAACACCCACAAGGTACCGGGGAGGGGCGGGACACAAACATGGCTGGCTGAGGGCAAACAAAGCCAAAAGCACCAAAAGGGAATGCCCACACAAGGGAAAAGGGAAGGGAGGGGGGAGGAGGGAGAAGAGCAGCCTGGGTACCACACACAACAGGCGCACAGACAACAAGCACACAGCGGAGCTCACAAAGTGTGCGTGCACACACACACACGGGAAAGGATTGGGGGAGGGGAGAAACACGGCCAGACATACAACACACAAGGCACAACGGGCAGGGGGTGGGGAAAGGGGGGCGCAGGACAGGGGAGGGGGGGAGACGGCAAAGGGGCAGGGCGGGACACAGACCAAGGCATCCACAACCCCCACAGCAGGACAGTCCACATGAGCACCCCCACAGCAACACAGGCAGTCCCGGAACGGGGGCCCCCAGCAGGTCGGGGCACAGGCACAGGGGGACCCCGCATGGAGCATGGAGTGGGCCAGGAACGGTCCAGGAGGCACACGCCAACCCCACACGCAGGCGGGGGGCGAGGGAGGGCATCCAGGAGAGCTGGAACAGCGCAACAGGTCCAAAGTCACACAGCCCCCCGGCCCCCTGGGGGGAGGCCAGGAGGGGCAGTCCAGGGGTCCTGGACACTCCAGGTCACACAGGCACCCATGGGAGGGCGGGGGCGCTGTACAGAGCACAGATGGAGGAGGAAAGTCACCAGGACACAGGGTTGCCTGGGGGGGCCCTGCGGAGAGCCGGACACAGGCACCGGGGAAGGCAGCCTCTGAGGGGGACACCGGGTGTAGAGGCATACAGGGGGGCCCCTAGAGGGGGCCCGGAGCCACAGACAGGGGCTACAGGATCCTGGGTGTCAGGCAGCATGGAGGGAGCAGGCAGTGGATCACAGCCCAAGGCCGGGGGCGGGAGCCCACATGGGAGCAGGCAACTGGGGGCCAGGAGGCACAGGGCAGNGACACCGGGTGTAGAGGCATACAGGGGGGCCCCTAGAGGGGGCCCGGAGCCACAGACAGGGGCTACAGGATCCTGGGTGTCAGGCAGCATGGCAGCACCGCAGGGACAGCATGGAGGGAGCAGGCAGTGGATCACAGCCCAAGGCCGGGGGCGGGAGCCCACATGGGAGCAGGCAACTGGGGGCCAGGAGGCACAGGGCAGCTCACAGCCAGCTGCTGGGGGCTGCCAAGGGGCCAGGGACCAGGTGCCCCACCTGGAGAACGAGGTGGGGCCAATAAAGCATGCCCCAGTGGTACCCCAACAAGGACCTGTGGTGGGTGATCAGGTAGTAGGTCTCGAAGGAATCCTGCATGGACAAGCCCAGCTGCACATCAGAACGGGACCACACACCAGACAGCGCCGACAGCTCCGCCACGGTAGGCTCAGACACGCAGGTGTCAGCTGTAGGGGGCCACGGAAGCTGAGCCAGCTCCAACAGCCGGTGATACACCGCCCCATGAGAGCACTGGTACCAATGGGCCCCGTGAACACAGCCAAAGTAGGACACGGCCAAGGCAGGGCCCCCCTCCGCGAGGCAGATCGTGTAGGTGGCCAGGCTGCACACAGACAGGGCAGACACCATCTCAGCTGCAGACCAGGCTACATGCGAGCACCTCATCTCCGGGATGCGCCCATCGGGAAAGGGGAGCAGCCCCAGCATCTCAGCATGCAGCCGGCAGTCCTGGGTGCTCGCCTCATAGCTGAAGTAATGAAGGCCAGAGCTCAGGCTCACATAGGCACCCAACTGGCTGTCCAGGCAGCTCAAGAGCAACTGCATGGCCGGGGGTCTGCCACAGGTCGCACAGGGCCATGGTCTTGCAAAAGGTCCAGGTATGGGGGGCCCCATGGGGACTGGGAAGTGGGAGCCCGTGGAAGCACAGCCAGCCATGATCCAGCAACACAGGGAGAATGACACCATGGACAGGGGAGCCCACATTCCCTCCAGAGGCCGGGAGGGGTCCGGGGGAGCCCCAAGCACACGCGAGGTGGCCACTGGTCACAACATTGTATACGTACAGAGCAAGGCGTGGGATGCAGACCTGGCCCAGCTGCAGGGAGCGAGCGCCAAGACTGGGCAGATGCCCTGGTAATCAGACCAGCAAGGCCACGACGTTGCTAACGGGGAGGGGGTGATGACAGAGGGCAGACACCTGGCCGGGGAATGCACACACCCCTCCGCGCACCAGGCCCTGGCTGGGGCACGCTGCTGAGTGCAAGGGCACAACCCCGGCACCCCGGGAACCCCCGGGAGCGGGTCACGACGCGGCCCTGGACATAAACAGGCTGGCAAGGGCTCCCCACACCCCCAGGGGCATACCACACCATGGAGCAGGACACACGGGGCGCTTGCTGCATGCACCTGTCCCTCAGTGCCGAGTGGTACCGTGCACACACCGAGCAACTGCGCCTCCTGATCAAGAAGGTGCACCTGGCCACCAGACTGTGGGTGGGCTGGGCCAGGAGCGCTGCACGGGTCCGATGGGCCCACCATGCCTGCAGGCACGTGCTAGCCCAGCTCCGGGTGCAGAGGGTGTCCGGGGCAGACCAGCAGGCGATGAGCCGGGGCCGGAGCAGGGCAGCGGTGATCCGGGAGGCGGCCCGGCTGCACTGCTGGCTCAGGGATGCCATGCGCCAGGCCGGCCAGCTTGCAATGCCCATAGACTAGAGGGTGTGGGTCACAGAGTGAGCACAGGGGTGGTGGTGGAGGGCCCACTTCAGGATGGACAGACTCACCCTGCTGCGCCTCACAGAGCTCCTCATGCCCTGGCTGGAGTGACAGCACATGCCCATGAGGGACCCCATCCCCATGGTCCAGAGGCAACGCCCGTTTCCTGCTGATTCATGGCCCAGCACTTCGGGGTCGGGCTGAGCACCGTTGCCAGCATCCTCCGGGAAGTTTGCAAGGCCGTGGAAGGCGTGTTCCTGGACAGGGTGATTCAGCTGGTCAATCAGGGGGCTGTGATGGCCGGCTTCGTGGCTGGGGGGTTCCCCAGCTGCATGGGCACCGTGGACGGTACCCACGTGGAGATTCTCTGCCCCTCCGCCAGGGATGTTGCAGAGTATGTCAACTGGCACGGTTACCACTCCCTACAGCTGCAGGCAGTCGAGGACCACCGGGGGCTATTCATTGACATCTCTACGGGCCACTCTGGGTGCAGTCATGATGTTCGGATCATGACCATCTCCCCCTTCTACGCCCGGATGTTCTGAGGGGACTTCGCGGAGATGGGGATGAGGTGGATCGAGGGGGTACCAATGCCCCCTGCATCCTGGGGGACCCAGCCTACCCATTAACCCAGCTGATTAAGGTGTTCCCGGTCGCCCGCAACCCTGCGGAGGTGCTGTACAATTTCCGCCTGTGCTCCAGCCGGACCATGGTGGAGCGCGCATTTGGGCTCCTCTAGCAGCACTGGAGGAGCCTAGCTGCCCGGCTGGACTACACAGTGGAGACCTCCGCCCTGGTGATAGGGGCCTGCTGTGTGCTGCACAATATGTGCAAGACTGATGGGGCAGCCCTGGAATACCCTGCACCCCGGTGCCCTTCCGGCCCCGTGCCCCTCTACGTGAACGCTGACAACCCGAGGGAGTACTGTTATGCCAAGCACATCTGTGCCACTCTGGCCAGGCATATCAGCAGGGGGGATGCGATTTGAGGTCGCACACTACCCGCCCCACCCCTGGGGGTTCCAGGGTGCATTCCCCGGTCCCTCCCCTGCACTGGGGGCCTCACCCCCTCCCTGGGCCCCAACACAGTCCACACAAGCCAGGAGCACCATATATACCCCTTTATTAAAGACCCCGGTTACATGTGCACCCGATCCCCCATACACCCCCCCAACACCCCCTCCCATGTGCACCCCTGCCCTACCGCTTCCCCCCATCGAACCATCCTCCCCCTTCCCCCCTGCCCATGGGGTCGGCCCCTTGGGCGCCGTGCTGGCACAACCGAGCTCTGGGAGCTCTCCTCCCTCCCCACTGTCCATGTCCCCAACAGTGTCCTGGGATGCCTGGGTAGTTGGAGGGGCAGGAAGAGGTGGGAGGGGGACCAGGGCTGGGGCCGGGACCAGGCCCCCCCCAGGTGGTTGTTCCCTCCGGAGGGCCGGGGGAACCGGGAGGTGGATGCATGGCCCCTGATGGGGTGGAGGTGGCTGGGTCATCTGGGGCAGTTGAGGAGGGGGTGGGGGTGCTGAAGGCCCAAGCCCGGGGCCTGGGGCAGGCAGGGTGCCCGGGGGGGCGCCGCCCATCATGTAAGCGCACATGGTGCCCGTGTGCAGGAGCAGGGAGGTCCCAATATCATGGGACCTGTCTAGTTTGGCCGAATGCTCCCACACCATGGCATTGATGGCCTGTTCCAGGTGCCTGAGTATTTCCACCTGCCTGCTGTGCTCACGGTGCTCCCGCCTCTGTTCCAGGCGCACCTCTGCCTGGAACCTTCGGTCCCGTGCCTCTGCCCGCTCCAGGGAGCATTCTATGGCCGCCTCCATTCAGTCCACGGATGCGATCATCCGCTCCCCCTGCTCCGTCAAGGTCCGGACGATGTCCTCCACCTGCTGCTCCCTCTGGCGCTGGACCTGTGCCCGGTACTCCCTCATGCACTGTGCAGGGGGCACGGGTCCGGGTGGCTGGGCTCCTCTGGGTGATCTGTGGTTAGTGGGTGACTGCCCCTGTCCCCTGCGGATGGCCCGGGGCCAGCCCGGGGGACCCGGGGCCTCCTGCAGTGGTGCCCAGAGCTCTGCCCTCCCCCCCTCGCCCTCCTGGCATGGGCACCCTGCCCCTTCCTACCCACTCTGTGCACCCTGAGAGCATCTCCCTGCCCCCCCCAGAGCCTCACCTGGTTCCTCCAGCTGCTGCCTGGGCTCCTCTGCGGCTGTCCCCTCGCCCTCCTGCCTCTGCTTCAGGGGTGCCCTGTGTTCTGTAGGGGTGAGGGTGAGAGGTTGATGGGGGCTGCCTGGGTGCCCAGGACCTCCCCGGGCCCATGATGACCCCGTACCCCCCCTCCAGCCCCACTCCCCCGTGGGACCCCTGTGCCCATGCCCCTGGCCCAGTTTCCCTCCCAGCGGCTTGCTCACCTTCAATGTCAGTCTCGGAACCCTCTGAGGCCGGCCCCTCTGTGCTGGAGTGGGCCCCCCGTGACCACTGGCTGATGGTGACGAGGGTGCCGGCCTTGGAATCCGGGTGTCCGGACAGGGCTTGGGTGCTCTCCGGGCTGCTGTACAGGGGAGGACCTGTCCATGCTGGAGGGCCCAGGTCTCTCCTCCTGGGTGTCCAGGACCCTGGAGCCTGTGCCTTCCAGTGGGACGGCGAGGGGAGGGGGTACCTTGGCCCATTCCCTGCCCTGGACCACAGCGCTCCCCACGAGTCTCAGGGCCACTGTGGACCCCTTCATGTGGAGGATGTGGTCCAGGGTGTCATAGTAGGGGGCGGTCCGGGCTCCGTGTCCGGTTCGCCGGTTTTTATCCCTGATGGCCTTGTACCTCCTCTTTAGCTCCTTGACCTTGGAGCGGCACTGGACAGCGGTCCATTGGTGCCCCTCCGCCTCCATTTCTCATACTATCTCCTGGAAGACATGCTCTTTCCTCTGGTTGACTGCCAGTTCGAGCTGGTGCTCCAGGGTCCCCCAAATCCGGATAAAGTCCCGGGTCTCCCGGTGCCCCCACTGCCCCCCCCTGTGGTAGGCCTTTCTCCGCCTTCTCCCCTGCAGTTCCTCCTCCTCCTCCTCCTCCTCCTTCTCCATGTGCTGCACCTGCTGCACCTGGCCAGGTACCATCCCGCCACGTTTGCCTGTTGCTGTGTGCCCTTTAAATCTCCCTCCGCTGCCTGTGTTATTGCTTGTTGACTGGCAGTGACGCTGCATGCTTTGTCCCCGGCTGGGGATCAATTTGTTTGATCTCGGCCGGTGATTGCCGGCCAGATGTTACTTTTCATTTTTTCCCGTCGGGAATCTCTTTGACCACGCTTCCGGACTTGGCCCGGGCCGGCGGTGCGGAAGCGTGGCTATTTTTGACCCCATGTGGATATTCACTGTGGTGAACATCTGGCGGCCTCCTAACAGACGTTCCAGGCGCTTTGGTCGCGCTGCGGGATTGGCCGTGATTCACCGTGATTGAGCGTGATCTCGTAACGTCTGAAACCACCCACCGTTGTGTGCGGGGAAAGGGTTAAGAGAAGTGGTGGAGGTTGGTAATGGCATAGGTGAACAGAAGGCAGCGGTTGGGGAAAGGGTGTGTGAATGGTGCACTCCACTTGGGAGGAGGGGTGCAGGCAATGTATTTTGGAAATACTACTTTAGTTGAAAACCAGATTACAAAAGTAAGATAAACAATTTGTCCTGCGTCCTTGCTGTTTTTCATTTCCTGCCCTGCCCTGTTCTATTTAGAAGTAGCAAAGTTACTTTCTCTAGCACAGGAACAGGGAACTTCTGGCTCACGGTTTCACAACAAACAAAAAGTAATTACAGGATTTGGGGTTAGTTTTTAACAAGCAAGGTTGGACTCTGAAGGAACCCCACTCTTTTCCGGTGGCAGGTTAGACCTTTAGCTTCTTTGTCTGCTCTTCTATTTCAGTCGAGTGACTCAGAGTTAGTCATTCGTTAGCAATGTTATAGAGATTTCCTTTTCAGGGCTGAAAGGTCAGCAGCCCCTTGAAGTGCTGGCATAACAAATGCCACAGTAAGTCACAGGCCATGACTAAAAGACCTCTTGCTATGGTTTACTTATACAGGAGTAACTTATAGAAAGAATGCTCTCTGTGCTTCTGAGATAAGCTACGATCAGAACACCCCCCCAAGTTTGATATCATTTGCCATGATAATTCCAGCACAGAATGACAACCTGAATAGAGCAGAAATGGATAGCTAGAATAATTGTACCTGTGGGGAATTCCTGAAATTTCGGAAAGTCTTTCGGGTGTCCAGTTGGTACCGGAATACTGAAATGGATACCCAAATACCCCCCATGCGTGGAGGTGGGTGGGAGTCTATGTAACAGGCCATCCATGCACCGCCCACATGCCGCGGCCTCCACCCATCCCCCCGCATTGCTGGGCCATCTGAAAAGGGCTTAAATGAGGAGATATTAGGATGTGTGATGGTCTTCTTCTTCTTCTTCTTCTTCTTCTTCTTCTTCTTCTTCTTCTTCTTCTTCACCAGCAGTATACTGGCCACTGTACAATCAATAGTTGTAGACAGGTCCCTGCCCTAAGGGGTCTGCAGTCTAAGAGACAAGGGAGAGGCGAACATTGGGAGAGACAAGTCTACATTCATGAGACTGAGAAGTTGCAGGTGCACGTGTGCTTCACTTAGTTACAGAGAACTAGATTCTGAGTGAGGGGAAAGAGGATGCAATTTCACGCACAATGAGCTAGGGAAAGCCTGATGGAAGAGGTAGGTTTTCAGGAGGGATTTGAAAGTTGGGAGTAAGGGACCAGAGTGAATGTATCCAGGGAGAGAGTTCCAGCCTTGGGGGACAGCAAAACATTTCCCTGTCTCGTAAGGGACACAAAGCTTTGGTAACAGAAACCCAAATGACCAACATACCATTCCCATAACTGAATTTGTGGTTAAGTCGATGGGCACAGCAAAATTGATGGGTACATCAATTTTTGCAGGTACCATTTCAGCTCTAAGACAGAATGGGGAGCACTATGAACTGGCCAATGGGATGCTAGCCCTGTGGACTAGCCAAAAGACACACGCTGTTAGCTGCTGGTTACTATATTCTAGGGTAATGGAGCACTGTGTCACTCACACCTGCTGAAGAGGAGCAGGGGCGAGAGGATGCCCCCAATGATAGGTTTGTGTGGTACTTGATGAGTTTTTTTAAAGGCAGGAGATAAAAATTGATGGAATGATATTATGGGAAATTAATTGGCATTGAAAATGCTCATAATTTGATGGATTTGAATGAATTTGCATAATTTATTTTGCTTGCAGGATCTGGATTTTCTGTTTGTAAAATTTGTCCTGCTCCTTTAATGCAACCAGGCGACTGACTCTGTGATTAATGTGGCCAACATGGACTTTTGCGAACTGTACTATGGAGCCATGGAAAAACTCTACTAGTATAGGGGTGGGCAAAGTTCCCTTTCCCAAAGAGTCATGTACCAAAATCTTCCTATGGTCAAGTGCCACAAGATACAGATGCATGCTCACAAACCTCTCCTGCTTTGTGATTGGTTGGTGGAGCTGGGCTGCTGAGATTCTGAGGAGCAGCTGTGATTCAGCTTCTGAAAATCAGGTACAATGGTGTAAGACATGAAAGGAATGCAGGATCTGGACGAGCTGAGGACAAGAGCCATACTTGAACTGCTCAAGACACTGCTTGCCTGTCCTTGCACCAGTATTTTTGGGATTGTTGACATCATTCTTATACATGAGGCCCAGGATTCATTCATTCATTCATTCATTCATTGTTATAGCAATACGATGTGTTTGAGAGCTTCAGAAAGCAAAAAATTTATTTTTATATATTTATTTATCAATTTATACCCCGCCCCTCCTGTAAAAACAGCTCGGGGCGGCTAACAATTTTAAAAGAATAAAAAATACAATAATCAAACCATCATCATCATCATCATCACAATTTTATTGTGTGTAGCCATGGCTTTTACAATATCCAGTAAAAATGCATAATTAAAATACGTATTACAGCCTAAATTATAATATTTAGCAGTACAAGTGAGAGGTACCCAAATACAGATAAGTGATAAACATTTTTTATTCACCACCAGCTATAACAGCTCGCAGTCTGTACACATATACCATATGCAAGTTTAAAACTTAGTAAAATAAAGGACCTCGTCCTTCCAAAACAAAAGGGACTCCCAACCAGCCCTTAATACCCCTTGGTATCCAACCAACCAGTAGCACTTAAAGGTTTAAATTGGATAATTAGAAGAGTAAAAAAAACCCTCCACCTCATGAGGGATAGAGTCAAACACCTCTAACACCATCCGCAGACAGTATTTAGAGGTATGCCTTATATTGCCCCAAAACCCCTCTGTGCTTTAAACCCACTCCGACCTGATGGTCCAAGTTCCATAGAAAGGGATAAAGTCCCATAGAGAGGGATAAAGATCTTCCCATCTTATGGCAAAACCAGCTTGCTTTCTTGGTCAGAGCCCTACCACTCCAGGCTACCGAGCCAAAGCTCTGCGAATGTGCAAAATGGCCTGTGCCATCTCAGATACTGCCCTAGTCAGATCTGAATCTGCTGGGCTAAACATTTCCTGCATCTCATAATCGTCCAAACCTCCTAAATACCGGAGCCTCGGTCTAGCAAATTGAGGGCAGCGGAGCAAAATATGGTCTGCCGTGTCTATTTCACCCAATTTACATACAGGACAAACCCTCTGGCTCCTAGGTAACCCCTTATAGCGACTCTCCACAAACGCTGAGGGGAATGAATTTATCCTCAGTTTTAGAAAGGCATTTCGTTTCCCTGCATCTAACCAATTAAAAAGATAGTATTCTCCAAGGCCCCCTGGATTAAATGAAACATATTGAGGAGCTACTTTCTGTTGTGTCAACAGTGCTGATTCCAATTGTAGGGTTTGGTCAAGGATCCTCCTTTTGACCAAACTCCTGGCAGCCGGTAACCCCACTGTCCCTAAACTTTCTACAGAGAACCCCAGCCGGAGAACCTCCTTCTCCACTACCCTACCCCATTATTCCCCTAGGCCAGCTCTCATAGCCATAGATATAAGGGAAGTATTGCAAATGGGGAAGAGTATTACCTTAATCCAAAAATAGACCACTGCCTGACGGGCAGCAGCACTTAATGGGTGAACCCGAGCCTCAGCTCTTAAGAGGACTTGGGATGTTCCCCTAGGGAGGCCCAGTACACTCCGAAGGAAGGTGTTCTGGATGCTTTCTAGTTGAGACACATACTTCACCCCCCATATGGGAAAGGCATATAGAAGCTGATTTATGACTTTAGCTTGGAACACTCGTAGTGCAGGTAGAACTAGTTTACCACCTTGGCTAAAATAGAACTTAGTTATAGCCAACGAAGTCTTCTTTGCCGAAATGAGTGCTGCCTCCAAGTGGTTCTTCCAACTAACATGGTCTGAGAAAATCACCCCCAGGTATTTATAACTTCGCACCTGCTCGATGGTATTCCCACTTATTACCCACTGGTGCCTTCTCAGAGGCCCCTGAGCTCTGACAACTAAAACCTTAGTTTTACCAAAGTTTATCCTTACCAGTTCTTGTTGGCAATATATTCCGAAATATATTGCCAAATATATTCCGAAAGCATACATGAGTCTTTTGAGCCCTATCCGTGACTGAGATAATAAAGCAGTGTCATCAGCATAGAGCAGAAGAGGAACCCTGCGCGGCCCGATCTTTGAGGCATGGGAATTACAGTCTGACAGAGCCTGTATAAATTAAAGAGTGCCGGGGCCAACAAACAGCCCTGCCTCACCCCTACCTGCACTTTCACTGGCCGGGAGAGCTCGCCCCGGGGATTATATCGGACTCTTAAGGAGTTCCCTGAGTGGATAAGGATCATCAGATAAAGTAATCTGTGATCAATACCTAAATCCCTTAACTTCAGCCATAGCCTTTCCCTACAAACTGAGTCAAAGGCCTTCTCTAGGTCGATGAAGCAGACAAAAATTTTCCTCCGGGCGGTAGTATACTTGGTGATCAGGGCTGAGAGAACAAAAATATGTCGCTTGGCTTTTTTGAAATCCGGCCTGTTCGGGCTCCATTATACCTGCACCCTCAAGCCAATTTTGTAATTTTATGAGTAAAAAGCGTGTGTACAATTTGGCAATGACACTTAAAAGGCTGATAGGCCTATAATTCCTTGGGCACTTGGGATCTCCCTTTTTAAAGATAGGAATAACGATACTCTCTCTCCATGCCGCTGGAGAAGCACCTGTATCATTAAGATGTGTAAATACGGGTGCAAGTACCTTCGCCCACCATTCTGGATTTTGTTTCAGGATCTCGGGTGAAATGTAATCGGGTCCTGGAGCTTTCCCTGTTTTTAAACACTCTATAAGAGACACTATTTCTTCAGATGTTACCGAGGGCCACTGATCAAGCGCCGCCAATGGTGGCAGGAAAAGGCCAGAAGGCACCACCTTGGTCCGAGAAAACAAGGACCTATAATAGTCCTGCCACAGTGATGGGGCTATGCTCGTTCCTCCCTGTATTGCACAGTCCCTTAAGGATGGTCGAATAATTGACCAGAATTTTCGGGAATCCTTAGCTTTGGCTGCGGTGCTCAACGCAGCCCACTGAGTTTGAAAAAAGGTATTTTGCTTGGAAATCCGAAGCTTCCGGTACTTTTGGTGGAGTTCTGCCACCCTAGTCCTAAGGGATTGGTTAGGGTTTTCCCCAAGTTTCTTAGAGGAGCGGCGGAGATCTGCCCTAGCCCTACGGCAATCTAAATCAAACCAAGATGGGTGAAAACCACTCTGACTCTTTTTGCTCTGGGGTTCCAAGTTCCTTTTGGTAATAAGAGGAAGCAACAAGGATATTAAGTCCTCATATTTCCTGACTATATCTGAATCGTGAGCCGCTATTGCCTCACGCAGGGCTGACGATGCAGAAGAGGAAAAAAAAGCATCCAACAGCCCGGCCTGATGTTCTGACCATTTCACTCTGATAATAGAGGGAGCATCCTCATCCCCAGAAGGGGACATAGGGGTGATCGCTAAAGACTTCCTAACTAAGGGAACCTCAAATTGTAACTCTAATGGGAGATGACTAGATATCCCCAAGGGAACCACCGTCAGGTGGTGAATTGTACAAAAGAGACTTGGAGATACTAAAATAAGGTCTAATACACTAGACCCCTGGGGGGCATGGAAGGTAAAATCCCCCCTCCTATCTCCCTTCACACACCCATTTATGAGTAGTAAATCCAACTCTCCTACAAGTTTGTCAAACAATGCCTTCCTTGGGCTAGTTATAAGGTCTCTAGAATGTCGCGTGGGTTGCAAGATCCAATCTGCAGAATCTTCCAAATTAGGAGTAGTTAGCAGCGCCGGGTTTCCTAAACGAGCGTTAAAGTCCCCTCCTATAAGAAGAGAGGCAGCTGGAAACTTCTGACTGGCCAAACGAACCTGCTCTGTTATTTCATCCCATATGCCTGGTTGATAATACACAGAATGATCAGGTGGAATATAAACAATTCCAATTATCATTTCGAATCCAGATGGAAAAGCACAGTGCATAAGGTAAAAATAAGCTTTAATAGAACAAATTACCTGAACACGCACAGATAATATGGAGGAAATAAACAGACCGAGCCCACCGCTGGGTCGTCCATGATTGCCGGAGGGTAACGCCTCCAGCCAATATGTATCAAAGCCTTGCCATGAGCTCTGGCAGAAGGGTCTCCTGAATAAGGAGTATGCCAGCCAAGTCTCCTGAATAAGGAGTATGTCATGCGCTGTTAGAAATGTAAGAAAATCTGGGTCAGTTAAGTGGCCCCTCCACCCTGAAATGTTCCAGGAGACCAGGGAGATAACCAAGCCCTGATTCTTGGCTAGTCATTGCTTGGAAGGTAGATAAGATAACTTGGTCCGTTGCCTAAGGACACGGCCAGAAGGATGAATAGGGACCACTGAAGGGAAGGGAACCTCCGACTGGTACCCGCCTATTGGGTCCAAAGTGACATCTAGGGAAGGTAGAACAGAGCTAACCATAGGGGCTGAGAATATAGGAGCTTCCTGCGATAATCTTGGTGCCGAGGCAGAGGGAAGCGGAAGGGATATAGAGAGCCGATCTCTTGATGGAGAAATACAGCAAGTATGAGGGGAAGACCCTCTTCTGGCCGCTAATTCTCCCTTGGATAAATAACCCAAGGGGCACGTGGGTGTGGGTATAGTTAAGGGGTTGGATCCCTCCGCTAACAACTCTCCCTCCCGAGAGCCTTCTGCCCTCAGTGGCCCAATAAAATGTCCGGTCGGTGTAGAGGTTGATGATTGGATAGGTGACAATCGACAGGAAACAGGTGGAGCCCTTTGTAAAATGGGAGGGGGCGGAACCAAACCTATCAAACCTCCCAAAAGTTCTGCATTTAGCACCCCCAGCTGAGAGTATAATGAGTCTAATCGTTGAAAGCAATGGGATTATGAAGTTACAGAGGGGGAAGATAGGGAACTGCGATGATTAACTGATGTAGTGGGAAGGGCAAAATCCCCTCTTTCCACAATAATATAAATATAAAAAATCATAATGATATAAACAATTTCAAACAGGGTTAGGAGAAAATAAAATAATAAATAAGGGTAGGGTGGTGCTAAAACCCTAACCCCCCTCCCCAAAGGCCTGGGCGAACAGCCAGGTCTTACAAGCCCGCCGGAATGTTAAACGGCTTGCGGCCAGGCGAGCTTCCTCCGGGAGGGAGTTCCAAAGACGCGACCCGGTCACCGAGAATGCCCTCTCCATTGTGGCCCCCTGATTAACATGAGGGACCTCCAAGAAGGCACCCCCGGAAGACCGAAGGAGCTGCTCTGGGGCACGGAGGGTGAGGCGGTCCCTGAGGTACAAGGGGCCAAGACCGTGAAGGGCCTTATAGATCAATACTAATACCTTGAACCTGGCTCGGTACGCTATAGGCAGCCAGTGCAGAGTCTGGAGCACAGGTGTTATGTGCTCCTGACGACCTGTCCCCAACAGGAATCGGGCTGCCGCATTCTGCACTAGCTGCACCCTCCGAACCAGGAACAAGGGCAGCCCCACGTAGAGTGCATTGCAGTAGTCCAGCCTCGAGGTGACGAAGGCATGGATGAGGGAGGCCAGGTCCGGGCCGGAGACATATGGACGCAGCCTCCACACCAAATATAAATGGCAGAAGGCGGCCTTCGCCACCACCTCCACCTGTCGATCCAGGCGGAGATCTGAGTCCAATATCACCCCCAGACTCTGAACCTGCTGAGCTATAG
>QEPC01004713.1:484401-512214 GCA_003113815.1 Sphenodon punctatus | reverse complement strand
ATATTGGTGACATCACACCCTGAACCCTCTCACGACCTCCCCCAAGGGCTGCATGTATACATTAAATAATAATGGAAACAGAATGGAACCCTGTGGAAATCCGCAGGACAAGACGCGGGGGCAAGATGTTTCAGCTCCCAACACTACCCGCTGGCTTCTCCCCGAGAGGAATGAGCCCATGGTCCATGGTGTCAAAAGCGGCCGAGAATGCTGTCTCGGTGCCATAGCCAGGATGGAACTGAGATTGAAAAGGGTCCAGGAAACCGATGCTATCTAGATGCACCTGGAGCTGGCTTGCCACCGCCCGCTCAATAACCTTCCCTAAAAAGGGAAGGTTAGAGACAGGTTGGTAGCTGGCGAGTGCGTCCACATCCAATGATGGTTTCTTCAGCAGGGGGCGTATCACAGCCTCCTTGAGGCTAGGCGACAACCTCCCCTGCTGCAGGGTCGCGTTAACCACTCTCGCCAGCACCGTCCCCAACGTCTCCCTGGAGACTTTCACCAACCAGGACGGGTACGGATCAAGTTCATAACTGGTGGCTCACAAAATGTGTTCAGAATAAGAAAAATCTGGATTAGAGACTAGGTCCAGATAGAGGGGTTCCACTGCTATTTACTACTATGCCTCTTCATTTCTCTAGCACAACTACTAGGCATATGCAGCACTTTACAGTCCCAGATTTTCAGAGTCTGGTCCCTACCCAGTGGGCTTACAATCTAAGATGTACAAGGATGAGGGGAACATACACACACACATTTCTCCATTTTACAGATGGGGAACTGAAACCGAGAGGTTGTGTCTTGTCCAAGGTCACCCAGTGAGTTAATTGGCTAGGATGAAATTTGAACTCTGGTCTCCCAGATCCAAGCCCAGTACCTTATCCTCTACTCTCTTTTTATTTTTTTGAAGTATAGCAATCAATATAGCTGTAAGTTTTCAACTGTCTACTTGAACTCAGAGGAAATTCTCTGTGGACAGGTCAGGAGAGTGAATAAGGAATATTCTAGTCTCCAGAAAAACGTTACCTTCTCTGATGAAAGAACACAGTCCAGCCATCAAACGTCCTCCAGAGCCCTCAAGTGGCTTCTTTCAAATACTGCAGGCTGAATATTGATTCTTCATGTCAGGTTTAAAATTAACATCAGGAGTTTGGGGCAGAGTCCGATCTTAGGTGTTGACTTTGAGATTTACACACCCTGTTACTGAGATCAGACATGAACTCTAAATTAAAAAATCTTAACCTGTTATAGGGATTATCTAAAATCTTTTTCTGTAACAGCTATTTTTCAAACAAACACTGGCATGTACTGAGCAAGTGAGCATACTGGTATTCACACCAATTTGCTAGGATTCCATTGCAAACTTTTCAAATAGGCTATGAATTTCATTTTAAAATCACAAATGGCAAAGGCTGTTTTTACATGGACACCATCTCCCCCACTGGGTGTGCGGGCGGGTGTACGATGCGGGGGCATCCGTGTGCATGTGTGCTCCCGACACACACCCATCTCCACCCATCACCCACACACGGAGCCATCTGGAAAACCAGAGGAGACGCTGTGGGTGGAGATGGGTGTAGGTGTGTGTGTGTCTGTGGGAATGGGCTGTGGGAACCGAATCGACTGTGTCACCCTAATTGTCTGCTTTCTGTTTGTGTTTTTTTTTTTTTTTTTTTGAGGGGGATGGATGGAAGGGTTTCTAATCTTTGCTGGAATGTTCGCTGCACTTAAAATGACTCCTTTGCAGTGTCAATTTCAAGGTTTTTCTGCTGCAAGAAGGCCACCATGCCACATGTTGGTTCACTAATGGCTAGTCTTTGCATGAATGCTCCCTCTCTGGTTGCAGCAGCTGCCTTTTACATTGCAATAAAACTGTGTAACATGTTTTGGGGACAAGTGGAACTCCATGCTGATGCTTTTGTAGTGTGCTAAGAACTTCACATAATATTGTTGGCTTAAGATGGTTTGCTTTGCTCGCTCTGTGTTTGCATGTGCACTGATGTCCCCACCTACCATTGGCCAGGCCCCGCCTACCGTTGGTCCCTCCCACTTCTGGCCCTGCCCTGCACCCCACCAGCCTTGAAACCCACCAGCCGCCACTGCTGGATTCAACTTCAATTGGCTCATTCTCATCCAGTCCCTGGCAGCAGCCAGGCATCGGGTAAACACCGAGACTGCAGAGATGGGTCGTATGAAAAAGAGAGGTAGAGCTGAGTGTCATCAGCATACTGATGGCACTTCACCCCAAACCTCAAAATGACCTCACCCAGCGGCCTCGTATACACATTGAACAGGAGGGGAGACAGAATAGATCCCAGTGGGACCCCACAGGGGAGGTCCAGAGAGGACAATGAGCAATTGCCTGTCACCACTCTCTTGGATCTCCCTGACAGAAAGGAGCGAAAGCACTTGAACGGTCCTGTGTGCTAGATCCTGCAGTCATGCCAACAGCATCTTCTGGTCAACTCTATAAAAAGCCATGGAAAGAACTAACAGGATTATTTATTTTTATTTATTTATTCACATTTATACCCTGCCCTTTCTCAACAGCTCAGGGCAGCTTATCAATCTCCAGGTGCAAGTCATCAACCAAGGCCACAAGCGCAGTCTCTGTACCATACCCAGGACGGAAGCCCAACTGAAATGGGTCGAGGAATCCAATGAGGTTTTAAAAATTATTATTTATTTATTTATTCTAAATATTTATTAGCCGCCCCCTCATGCCAAGGCATCCCGGGGTGGCGTACAATAAAAATCCTCACAATAAAAACTTCTACCCATAAAATTAACACCACCGTAGCCTGAGATGAGCCTGGAGCTGTCGGGCAACTACCCGTTCAATAACCGTCCCTAAAAAGGAATGGTTAGAGACAGGCCAATAACTGGCCGGGGAGTCAGTGTCTAAAGATGGCTTCTTAAGAAGGGGTTGAACAACTGAAGTTTTGAAGGCATCCAACATCCTACCCTCCCCAGCCAGCAATGGCCCCAACATCTCCTGGCTGGCTTTCAACAGCCAGGATGGGCAGGGATATAGTTCACAAATGGTTGCCCTCATTGCCCCAAGCACCTCCCCTGCATTGGTGGGTGAAGTGGATTGAAACTTTATTATTATTATTATTATTATTAACAAACATTTATATAGCGCCAGCAGTGTACCTGGCACTTTACAAAGTAATAAAATAGACACGGTCCCTGCCCCTAGGGCTTACAATCTGAGAGACAGGAGCTGGGGGAGAGACTTAGGAAGGGGAACAGAGGGAGAGACAAGGGGTCTAACATTCATGAAGATGCGAGGTCTCAAGTGCACGTACTTGGCTTGGTTACGATGAGAATGACAGCAGGCAGGTCCATGTTGCAAGGATAAGGGTAAACCGATCGTAGGTATAGGAATAGTGGCTCAGCAGGATAAAGAGTCAGACAGAGCAGAGCGAAAGAGGTGAGTTTTAAGGAGAGATTTGAAGGTATGAAGGGAGCGTGCAAGGCGGATGTGGACAGGGAGAGAGTTCCAGGCATGGGGGGCAGCAAGTGAGAAGGGATGAAGGCGCTTAATAATAACTTTAATAATAATCTTTATTTTTATATAGCACCCCCCTGCCATGGCACTTGGAGTGCTTTACACAACACAATTTTGAATCCTCACAACAACCCTGTGAGGTAGGTTAGACTGAGATAATGTTGTGACTGGCCCAAGGTCACCCAGTAAGTTTCTGGCTCAGGTGAGACTTAAACCAGGGTTCCTCCCTACCTCCTGGCCCAAGTACTGCACACTTAGCCATTACACTACACTGGCTCTGTGTGAATCCCTTATACTGGTTTCAACCATACTTGGCAGAGACCCCAAAAATAAATAAGGCCCTCACATTTTGTAACAGCAGGTGCATGAGGAGGGGCGATCTGGTCCATCTTGCAGTTTGAAATTCCCATTGTCTCACATGAAGCAGACCTAGGCAACCAGATTTCATTAGTTTGAGTGTCTGCAGTATGGACATGCTTATTTCAAAGCAGAAATGTATCTGGGAATGTTTCCCTTACTGTAAAATTCAATTTTGAGTCAGTATTTCACTGTTTTTACATCATGGTTTGATCAGCTCAGTATGGTACGGAGCCAGAACAGTTGAGAGTTAGATCTGTAACCTATAAACTACCTTATCTTTTAAAATTATTATTAACATAGTACTTTCAATGTTTAAAGTGCCTTACATTGTCTAACTCACGTGCAACAATTATTATTCCCATTTTACAGATGGGGAACTGAGGCTGAGAGCTAGTGGCTTGCTCAAGGTCACCCAGTGATTTCATGGCTATGACAGGAATTTAATTTTGTTTTCCAAAGTCCAGGGTTCAAGGGCTACACTGGCTTTCCAAGCAATGTAATAATTTTTGGAAAGTTTGCCGGACAATACTGTTTTTCTTTCACAACATTTTGTTAAGGAAGGTTTGGAGATGATCTGCGTCAAGATGACGAGGAGAATCCAATGATCAAGGTTTTATCTGTCAAACTACTTCTATGTATCAGCTCCAGTACAGACCAGGAACAGTCTTTTCTTAGGTTTCTCCTCTCCTTCTCTCTCCTTCCCTGTCCTTCCTAGATTGTAACCTGTCGGGGCAGGGACCTCTCTCTAATGATTGTACCGTGGCAGACACATTGCTGGTGCTAAACAAACAAACAAGAATGATTCCCAAACGGTTAGTTTCATTACATTCATGAATGTCCTGTCTTAGATGTATGACAAAAGGGATATTTAGAGGAGAATTTGACGGAGACACATTGTTATAGAATATGCTCAAATTGGTTTTTAAAAAATGTACTGAATGACAATTTTCTTCAGCGTTGTCAAAACCCACGCGCCAGGACAAAATGTTTTACAAGGTTTTCTTCTAATGAATCCCCCTGGGATACAGCTAAAGCCTAATTACTTCCCTTAATTGGTATGTGCCACCTCAGGAGGCCCAAGCCAACTGCTGATTACGAATTGTCCTTCATTTGCTGACGCTTGCGTTTTCATCTTGGCAGGTAATATTTACTGAGCCAGATGGTGGCCATTACCATATTCAACATGTTTCGTGCAACTGTTAAGGAATAAAATTGCAGAGACATAAAGAGAGCTTCCCTCCCAGGATGACACTGCTCCAGTTAAACAATCTTTTCAGATATTGGCAAGAACCTTCCTGCAAAATCCTAACTTCGGTGTGTGTGTCGGGGGGGGGAAGGGTGTCAAACAAAAAATTCAGCCCACCAGGAGTTTCATTCAGCCAAAATATGGCCAAAATGTGGCCTTTTGCCCATGTGCAAAATGGCAGCCGCAATTCTCCACATACACAAGATGGCCACCGCCATACTCTGCACACTCAGAATTGCAAATGCCAGTTTGCACATGTGCAAAAGTGCGTAGTCAGAATTCTGATTGAAAAATGATTTCTGAAATCTCTGGAGCCATTTTGATTTTGCAAAACGTTTCTCCAAGATTGAATGGCTGTTTTGAGCCAACCCTAGTGTGTGTGCGCATCTGCACACATGTTGTGAATCAACTCTATGCACACACGAATGTATCTTAGTGGATACTGTCTTGAACTTGGACCTGTGAGACCAGCGTTCACATTCTGCTTTAGCTATGAACTCACAGGGCGGTCTTGGGCAAGTCATTGTCCCCCATCTGTAAAATGGGAATAATAATGACATACTGGATTGTTGTGGAGGTGAATTGGATTGTTGTGGGGGGTGAACTGATAAGGATCATAAAGCACTCTGAACACTGAAAATGTTATAGAAATTATGAGATTCCTTCAACTGAGGAATCAAGTTGGTAGTGCCTGTTTAAAAAGAAAAAACCTTGTCCCATAAGATGGGAGGAGGTTATATTCCAGTCATATCTCCCCTCCAGGTACACTGATTGTTATAAAATGTTGGGTCCCTACTTTCCTTATGAATCTTCAAATTTGGGTGAAATCAGTCAGTGTGTGGGATCAAATGTTGCACAGAGGTGGGGACAATGCTCAATGCAAGTCACTGGGACTCAGGTGTGTGTGTGAAAGTGGAGCCATATCTCTCCTCCAGGTGCATCTATGTTTATTATTATTATTATTACAAAATGTACATGTTACCTCTCTAACAAATGGAGGTGAAATCAGCTTGTATGGACTTGTGGGCTTAGCCCATTTGCAGGGCTGGCCAACCTTTGTAATTGACGCTGTTCTGCATAATCAGATAATCCTGAGCAGCAGCACCTGGGCTGTTGCAGGGGTGGGGGAGTGGCCATTCGAATCGCCAGTCTTCTGTAGGCAAAGAGTCATCATCATGGCCCATTGTTGCTTAGGGCTGTTCTGAACTCACCTGCTGCTCAGGTGATCTGGCTTGATCAGCGCTATCCAGTTTATCCCCAACCCCACACACTTCCCAGCCTACCCTCCAGTCCTTACTCTGCCTCTTGCTCCACCCAGTCTGACTCTATGGGTCTTACCCTTGCTTTTGGCTTCTTGACTACAGTTGGGTCTGCTCTCTGGTTTTGACCTTGGTCTCAGACGCCCAGTCTTCAACCATTGATTGTGCTTAGTCTTGATCCTGCAAAGCTCCACCCTGACCCTGCAAGTCCAAAGTTATTAAGAGGGTGACAAGTCTCAAGATATCAATGGGATTTTTTTGGCCATATCTCCCCTCCAGGGGTACCTATTGTTGTGAAATTGTGAGTCATTACTTACCAAATTTGACTAAAATGATTGTTCTCATTATTTATAATCATTCAATCAATGTGCCTGGTACTGAACAATCATTAATCAGAGACAGATTCTTGCGCCAAGAGGCCGACAATCTCGGAAAGACAATGCAAGGAGACAAGGGAGAGGGGAACAAAAGGAGTGACAGGGATACGTTAACAAAGTTGAGAAGTTGCAGGTGCACGTGTGCTTAGCTTAGTTACAGAGGAGAAGGGGACCCTGAATGAAGGTTGGAAGAGGAGGCACCATGATGAGTCCATGGGGATGAGGAGCTAGGGAAAGTCTGATGGACGAGGGAGGTCTTCAGGAGGGATTTGAAGGTTGAGAGGGAGGTGAGGGAAGGTTGGGAAAATTGGGGACAACGTTATTAAGGGGGAATAAATTCCCAGCCACACACAGTGGATGCAAGTGTGGTATAATGGCTAAGTGTGCAGTACATGGACCGGGACGGGGGTGGTGGTTCAAGTCTTGCCTTTGCCAGACACTCACTGGGTGACCTTGGTCAAGACACAACATTCTCTCAGCCTAACCGACCTCACTATTGATTTTGTGCAGTATAGCAAGAGTTTGTGGGTGCGGGTTCTGTTATCCTCGTTTTCCTGCTGTACCAGATATACTCAACCTGAGCCCTTTGGCATAGTTCTCAACTAGAGCTGAAATGGGTAGCTAAATTGCTCCTCATGGGTAGGTAGTTCTGTAACTTCAGGAAATGGAATTAGATTTCTGTTCATTTCCCACTTACTGGACGACCCGTCCTTATGGGGACGGGTCACCATGAGCACATTACACCAGCTCTATTCGCTGCACTGGTTGCCAATAGTCTTCTGGGCCCAATTCAAGGTGTTGGTTTTGACCTATAAAGCCCTAAATGGTCTGGGCCCTGCCTATCTGGAGGATCGCCTCTCTTCACTGGCTCCCCTTTCCTGAACAAATCCTGCACAAGCTCCTAGTCTTCACCTATAAAGCTCTTCACAACCTTGCTCCGCCCTACCTCTCTGCCCTAATTTCCCGCCATACTCCAGTTCGTGAACTCTGTTCCTCCTCTGTCCCCTCTCTCGCCCTCCCACGCCTCTCCTGCTCCCCTAACCACCTTCGTCCCTTCTCCCTAGCTTCCCCCCATGCCTGGAAATCCCTCCCTGCCCACATCCACCTCGCCCCCTCCCTTCGTACCTTCAAATCCCTCCTCAAGACCCACCTCTTCCACTCTGTTCTCCCTGACTCCTCGCTCCCCTCACCTAACTCTTGCTGATACCCTCCTGCCAGTACAATCTGTTAACTGATGTCTGTGTACTCATATCCTCACCACATGGACCAACCAGACATCATTCCCGATGTAACCAAGCCAAGCACGTGCACCTGGGACTTCACATCTTTGTGAATGTTACACTCCTTGTCTCTCCCTCTGTTCACCTTCCTTCATCTCCCCCCCCCATTTCTCAGATTGTAAGCCCTAGGGCAGGGACCATGTCTATTCCATTACTTTGTAAAGCGTCAGGTACATTACTGGTGCTATATAAATATTTGCTAATAATAATAATAATTAATAATAAACTTCCGGGTTTTGGATTGACCCCTGCAGTCAGCTGGGACCACCCTCCTCAGGGTCCCCCAGATATCCTGGGTGGCGACTATGAGGAGGGCGTTCTCGGTGGCTGCACCGCCATTGTGGAACTCCCTCCCGACGGAGGTCCGCCTGTTCCCAGACCTCCCCTCTTTCCGAAGACAATGTAAGACCTGGCTGCTCCGCCGGGCTTTTGGTGAGGGAGACAGGTGATGGGTGGGGGGGTTGGGTGTGGAGGGGATGTTTTTATGCTTTGTTGTGGGTTTCATGGCTGGTTTTTAAAGTGTTTTTAGTTGTAGTATATTGTTTTTAAGATGTTTTGAGCCACCCTGAGCTGCTGTGGCAGGAGGGGGTGGCAAATAAATCTAATAATAAATAAGTAAATACTGATACAGATATGTGATTTTCCAAAATACTGGGAAATATTGCTGTGATTTACTGACTTTGTGTTTACTGTCCTGGCTGTTACTGTTATCGTCTTTCCAGATTACTGATTTTCTGCATCGCCAAGTTTCCATTTTACTTCTGGTTTTCTGTCCCTTAGTAATGAAGTACAGAATACACCAAAACAACCAAGTTGATGATAGGCTGATTAAACCCTACCCTGCCCACAGAGGATGGAAACAGAAATGATGGTATTATTATGGTATTTATGTTTGGATGGAAATTGAAGAAAAAGTGGCAAACAGTAAATGATAACCCAGGAAACAGGTAAATATGAGCGGTGAAATGGGAAATCAGTCAAGCGGTTGATGGGTATTACCAGTGCTTAATTTGTAAAAAATGAAATGCCGGGGCCCAAGTCAGCCCCACCCCCAGCCTCCCGGCCCCAGAGCTTGACAGAACAGGGAACTGAATTCTAGCCTCCAGCTAACAACCCAACCACAAGGCCACATGGCGTCTCTACACCGGAATATATTATAAAGCAGGAATTCTTGTGATTTAATCGATATGATGGCTGGCTAGGATGAGGGGGTAAGGAAGTCATTAATGAAAACCAAATAAATTACCTGTTTTTTTTCTGGCTTTTATTTCCAACCCTGAAATGGCCACTATTGGCCGTTTCCTCGTCTTTCATATTTTGGGGTGCACACTCTTACTTGGAATATTTCCCAGAGTTCATTTCCCCCTTAAGAACATAAGAACATAAGTAGTGCCAGACTGGGTCAGACCGATGGCCCATCAAACCAAGCATCCTGTCTCTGACAGTGGCCAATCTCTTTCTTTTGGGAGAAGTACCCAACAGGTCACAATGGACAATCCATTCCCTGTTTTTCCAGCCCCCAACAGTAAGAGGTTATGTTCCCCAAACCTACTTGGCTAATAGCCTTTAATGGAGCTATCCTCCAAGAATTTATCCAATCCCTTTTTAAAACTAGCTACACTACCCGCCGTGACCACTTTCTCTAGCAGTAAGTTCTACAAGTTAATTGCGCTGAGTGAAAAAATACTTTCTCTTATTTGTTTTAAATCTGCTACCAGTTAATTTCATGGAGTGTCCCCTTGTTCTACTACTTTTAGAGAGGGTAAATAACCGTTCCTGATTTACATGTTCTGCACCACTCACGATTTTATAAACATCTACCATATCCCCTCCCAGTCGTCTCTTCTCCAGACTGAAGAATCCTAAACCTACCAAGCCTTTCCTCATACGGGAGCCGTTCCATACCCTTAATCATTTTTGTTGCCCTTCTCTGTGCCTTTTCTAGTTCTGCTATGTCTTTTTTGAGATGGGGCGACCAGAACTGCACACAATATTCCAGGTGCAGTTGTACCATAGTTGTATATAGAGGCATTACGATATTTTCAGTTTTATTCTCTATCCCTTCCCGAATGATTCCTAACATTCTGTTTGCTTTTCTGACCACCACTGCACACTGAGCTGAAGATTTCAATGTATTGTCCACAATGATTCCAAGATCCTTTTCCTGTGTGGTAATTCCTAATTTAGAACCCAGCATTGTGTACATATAGTTTGGGTTATTTCCCCCTATGTGCATCACTTTGTACTTGTCAACATTAAATTTCATCTGCCATTTGGATGCCCAGTCACCCAGTCTCACAAGATCCTCCTGTAATTCTTCACAATCCGCTTGGGTTTTAACTACCTTGAATAACTTTGTGTGATGTGAAAATTTGATTACCTTACTCTTTACTCCTTTCTCCAAATCACTAATGAATATATTAAACAACATCAGTCGTAGTACAGATCTCTGGGTCATTCCACTAGTTACTTCTCTCCACTGTGATAACTGACCATTTAGTCCTAAGGCGTTGTTAGACGATCCCACTCACAAGCGGGATTGTTCAGCGCTGGCATCTCTCCCCTGCCTTCCTCTGTATGCCGTGTCTGATGTTCAGACACGGCGTACAGTCGTTCTGCGCATGCGCGCCCTTCCGAGCATGCGCACTCGGACAGGGAACCTGGAAGTGCGGCATAAAGCCGGCACTTCAGGGATCCGCGTCTGAGGGGCCAGGATCGCCGACCCGGTCAGACGCGGGGTAAGATCCGTCCTTAAAGTTTAGACAAGTGCAAAGAAAGGCGGCTGATCAAAGGATCAGCTGCCTTTTTTGTCTCATCTATAAACGCCCCTACTCTTTGCTGCCTGTCTTTTAACCAGTTGCTGATCCATGATAGGACACTGCCTCTTATCCCATGACTCTTTAATTTCCTCCCTTTAATTTCCTCCCCCTTGAATTTAATTGCCCTGGCTGAGTGCTGGTAAGCCCCCCTACAAATTAAGCCCTGTGTGTTGTTTCTTTCCCAATTCAACCAAGATGATAATGACTGCCGCAATTTTAACGGGAATTCCAGTTTGTCCAGATACTCATTTCAGCCCTACTCTCAGCCTCTGAATTTTGAGACGAGGGAGAGAAACACTCAAAATGTGGGGAAAATATGGGGCATGATTTGCATATGTCTATTTATGTAAGTTTATGCAAATTCAAAATAGCCTATTGCCTAACTGTGAGGCTGGGTTAAAAAAAATAATCTTTAAAAAAAAATAATCAAAGGACTCGCATATCCATAAAATAACATCTTTCTGAAACCAAACTTGAATCCTAGTCTTGCTGTTCAAAGCTCTTCCACAACACTCCCCGCAACTCTTTGGGCTCTAGACCCCATAACAAATGAGCGTTACAGCTTACAAAGCCCTCCCTCTCACGGTAAAACTCTCCCCACGCTCCGGACATGTCTCTTTCTGTGTGGATTCTCTGATAGAAAATCCACCCAGCATCATATCTCACAGCCAAGTGTTACGTAATCACTTGTTGCCTAACAGAGAGGATGGTCTGAATTTTGTGTGTGTGACCTTAATACTTTTATTTTCTATACTTACAGAGGATAAGCGTGGTACATGGTCCATCTTAACACTTGATAATAACAAAAATATGACCGGAGCTGATTAATCAAATGTACATAGTCTTGAAGATGTTAGGTTTTTTATGTCTAAACAGAAAGCTACTATAACTCCCCTCGTATAGTAGTTTCCCCTTTCCAATCAATGTTCCGCTGCTGGAATTTTTGCTTTCTCGTTTTCTTATACTACCACTTTAAGTCACCCTGTGATGACAGTTGTCCCCTAGATTTCTTTTTCATGTAGGTAGAAGAATTTGCTTTTGGTGTTGCATTGCTTTTGGAGCATCTCCCATAGAATCTTAGAGCTGGAGGGTACCTCTGAGGTCATCTAGTCCAACCCCCTGCTCAATGCAGGAAATCCACAGCTACAGCATCCCTGACAGATGGCCATCCAGCCTCTGTTTGAAAACCTATAGTGAAGGAGAGCCCACCGCCGCCCTCGGCAGTGTCTGTTCCACTGTCAAACAGCTCTTACCATTAGGAAGTTCTTCCAAATGTTTAGCCGAAATCTGCTTCCTTGTAATTTGATCCCATTGGTTCTAGTCTTGCCCTCAGGAGCAACAGAGAACAAGTCAGCTCCATCTTCTGTGCGACAGCCCTTCGGATATTTTAAGATGTCTATCATGTCTCCCCTTAGTCTTCGCTTCTCCAGGCTAAACTTACCCAGTTCCTTCAACCTTTTCTCATAGGACTCGGTTTCCAGATCCCTGATCAACTTTGTCGCTCTCCTCTGAACTTGTTCCAGTTTGTCAATGTCCTTCTTAAAATGCAGTGACCAGAACTGGACACAGTACTCCAGATGAGGTCTGACCAGTGTAGAATAGAGTGGAACTATTACTTCTCGTGACCTGGACACTAAGCTTCTGTTAATGCAGCCTAAAATTGCATTAGCCTTTTTAGCAGCTGCATCACACTGCTGACTCATGTTCAGCTTGTGATCAACTACAACCCCAAGATCCTTTTCATATGTACTGCTGCCAAGCATATCGCCCATTCTATACTTCTGCATTTGATTTTTCTTACTAAATGCAGAACTTTACATTTATCTCTGTTGAATTTCATTTTGTTAGATTTGACTCAGTTTTCCATCCTGTCAAGATAATTTTGAATCTTGTTTCTGTCTTCTAAGGTGTTAGATATCCCTCCCAGTTTTGTGTCATCTGCAAATTTGATAAGCATCCCCTCTACTCCTTCATCCAAGTCATTAATAAAGATATTGAACATTACAGGGTCCAGGACCGAGCCTTGAGGCACCTCACTCGATACCTCCCTCCAGATTGATGGGGAACCATTTATGAGCATTCTTTGGGTATGGTTCTTCATCCATATAGGGCCCCAAATAGCATAAAAATCTTGGTATTTATCATGGAATTCAGCTCTTAGTTTTTCCATAGATAAGACGAACCATAGTCGATTCAGCGAGGTTGTTTCTGTCAAACCGTCTACATTTTTCCAATTTCTTGCAAGAACATAAACTCCGGTTATCAACATCTGACTGTGTTGATAATAACCTTTATAATAGTTTAACAAAGGAATGTTAGGTTAAATTTCTAGTAACATGATTTCTACTGTAAAATGTAGTGCAGTGCCTGTAGTATTTTGTATATGATGCCATACCATTCACCAGAAGCGTTGTGGCATTGCCAGTTACAATGCAGGTATGAGCCCTGTTCAGGAATCAATGGCAAGCGAAGGTTTCTTGAGCAAAGGCCAAACCAAAGCCTCTTTGAGGCAGTCCAGCAACTTGCCCTCCTTCAGGGAGGTGTTGATTAACACAGACAACAACCGTCCCAGTGTCTCCTGGCTGGTTTTCACCAGCCAGGATGGACCACAGATATAATTCATAAGTAGTGGCTCTAACAGCTCCAAGCACATTTCCGGCATCAGAGTGACATCAGTTGAAACCGGACAAGCTGGGTCTTCCCTGATCTTTGGCTCTGCCACTGTCTCTGAAAAGGAGACGTCAAATTTGTGATGAATGCAAGCAATTTTATCCGCAAAATACTCAATAAACATGTCACAGCGGGCACTGGAGGACTCCAGTTCCAGGCAGAGACAGGCTGGACTGACCAGGCCTCTTACCACCTGGAAAAGCTCCGCTGTACACAATTTTGCAGATGCTATGATGGCAGAAAAAAACCTCTGTTTGCTGCCCACTCAGCCATGGCATAGTCCCTTAAATACACTCTATGGCACAATCAGTCATCTTCAGTTCGAGTCAGACGCCACCAACACTAACCACACACCTTCACGATTAAGCTGCACCAGGTCCGCCGCAAACCATGGGTACCTGTGTTGCTGCAGCGCAGGCAGCGGACACCTGGAAGCCACCGTATCAATGGCCTCCACCAATGGAGTATTCTATAAGTCGATGAGGTCATTGATCATGTGGCCATCAAGGTCAGAGGAAACCCCCCCAGAACATTCTGGAACCTAAATGGTTCCATAAGTCTCTGAGTGTGAACCAATCTAATAGGCCCCCTCACCCTACCAGGGGCAAAAATGTGCTGGGACACACCCCTTCAGGAGGTAATGGTCTGATTATGACAAGGGTGAGATATCTACACCTCCAATCATAGGATCCCCTGCCTCCAGGCTAGTGCAAAACACCAAGTCCAGAGTATGTCCCCTCTCATGTGTCGGGCCACATACAACCTGGGACAGGCCCATGGTTGTCATGGAGGCCATGAACTTCTGTTTCACTCTATAAAGACTGGCATTGGTGTGGATGTTGAAGTTCCCCAAAACAATAAGTCTGGGGGACCTCTAGACCACCTCTGACACCAGCTCAGCTAGAGCAGTCAGGGAGGCTGCTGTACTGTAGGGTGCATGGTATACCAGCAGCACCCCCAACCTGTCCCCGGCCACATCAAATACAAGGTGGAGTCCCTCAACACCAGGCGTGGGCTTCACTGGAAACCTCCTGATTGGTAATGTGTCCTTAAAGTTAAAAGAATGGCTACACCACCACCTTGTCCCTCGGTCCTGAGTTGGTGCTGCACAGAGTACCCGGCCAGAACAAGGTCAGCCCAAACTGGCCCCGACTTGTCGAGTCAGGACTCTGTTATGCACACAAGGTCAGTGGCCCAATCCAGGATAGATTTCTGGATGGTAGATGATTTGTTCAGCACCGACCTCATGTTCAGCAGAACCAATTCAAGGCCCGAGGTCCTCATAGCCTCGAACCCCTCCTCACCTGTCCTGGGGGCTCAGAGAGGGATGGACACCAAGTATCTCCCCCTCCTCTCTAGATGACGCAGCCCCCCCATGGGACCATAATCCCCCCTACCCAGTATGATCTCAGTAGTTGTGGGCCTCCCCCCAGCAACATCCAACCCAAGGGCTGTTAGACCACTGCTCTCTGCCCATCCTCCACCCCCTGATAGCATATCTGCCAGGGTGGAGAAGGAGACTTCCCCCCCAATTTCCCTTATCCCAACCCCCCCCACCCTCTCCATGGAGGGCTTCTACATCCCTCCTCACCCCCCCATCACTGTGGAGCAGCCATACCTCCCCCCTACCTGTGATCCTTGACATCCCTCTCACTGGGGGGGCATGGTCACCCCCTTAGTACCCATCCCCCTCTCACAGGGGAGGGGGTCCTGGCACAATCCCATCTTTCCCCCCTCTGACCCCCTCCCTCACCGTGGTGTGTGTGTTGAAGTAGTCCCTTATCCTCCATCCCTGTATCCCCTCCTCTCACAGGAGGGGTTCAAAAAGCCTCCTCTGGTTTTCTGGAGGGCCCCATGGGTGGAGGTGGGTGGATATGGGTGTGCGATGGGTGGAGGTGGGTGTTGTGCTGGAGTGTGCACACACACATGCACCCCTACCAGTAGTAAGGGGGGCACTAGTAATCAAAATGATGGTTATCAGTTTGACAGGTCACGTGGGGTCCTACGTCAGCGGAAGTCCCGCCCTCCTGGGGGCCGTGAGGCCCGCCTTGGGATGGAAGTGACATGGGTAAGCGGAAGTGACGCAGAAGGGGGTAATGCTTCTGGGTCAGGGAGGTGGGAACCAAAGGTTCCTGCCCCCCTGAACCTGGAAGGTCCTTACACTTGACTTTGGGGGGCGCTGCTTGTGGGTCAGGGTGGCTGGAACTAAAGATGCCAGCCTCCTTGAACCCACGAGGTCCTTTGAAGAGGGCCATGTAATGCCTCTATGAACTCATGAGAGTGAGATGCACCAGTAGGTATGGGTTTTGTGAGGATTGGAGCAACGTTATGGTGCGGAGTTTGGGGTAGGGTGAATTGCAGTGATTGGGTCATGTAACCCCTCTACAAGCTCAGCTGAGAAAGGTGAACCATTCAGTGTAGGTTTCGTCATCCTAGCCCACTCTGTCTTGGAGAACATTGAGTCCAATGGGGTAGGGTTTCCGGGGTAGGATGAGTCACAGAAAGAGGGTCATGTGAGGGTTCAAACAACTCAGGAGTGTGAGATGAACCAATCGTCGAAGGTTTCATCATTCTAACCTGCCTCGTCGCAGAGATCTGACCTAGGAAGGGTCTCGAACTGCTCACCATGCCATCCCGTGACCAATCGGAAAGGTTTGTGGAGCTGTAGTCTTTCATACCCTAGGGGTATGAAAGAGGCAGCACCATTTTCTGATACAGAGAGCAGGGAGCCGATCGCTACCGTTAACACGGAAAAACTGAAGTGGCTTTCCATGCTGATACAACGCCTGTGAGGCCTATGGAGTTGACTAAGCCTCCAGGGGTAGGGTATTTTCAGACGTTACAAGATCACAGTCAACCACAGTGAACCACACTCAATTCTGCGGTGGGGCCAAAGCACCCTGAACGTCTGTTTGGCGGCCACCAGATGTTCACCACAGTCAATACACCCATGGGGTCAAAATCAACCACGCTTCCAGAGCTCCGGCCCAGACCATCGCTGAAAGCATGGTCAAAGAGATTCCCAATGGGAAACAAAAAAAAGTAACGTCTGACTGGCAACCACCGGCCGGAATCAAGCAAACTGATTCCCAGCCAGGGACAAAGCGCGCAGCATCGCTGCCAGGCAACCAGCATCAACACAGGCAGAAGAGGGGGATTTAAAGGGCACACAGCAGCAGGGGGATGAGGCGGGATGGAGTGAGGCAGAAGGGAGAGGAGAGCAGAGGGTGAGAGAGCAAGGGAGGAGGAGGAGGTGGAGGAGGAGGAGGCAGTGGTAGAGGCACGGGCAGGGGAGGAGATGGTCATGCTGCACCTGAGGTGGTGGAGGGACAGCAGTAGCAGCATCAGCAGGAGGGACGGGCCGACCTGGTGCCTTCTAGGTGTTTTGATCATGGCCGGGATTCAGCATCACTTCTGTTGCACTGCCCCAGCCCGTGATCTGCTGGCCTGATTCCCTGCTGTGGTCCCGCTCCCGTCATGTCTGTTCTGGGCTCTCCTTGGCCACGGCGGGTGATTGATCCATTCACCCCCGCTGGGATTCCACTGTGGTGAATCGGGACCGCGTAACATCTGAAATCACCTGTAGTGAGAAGGTTATACAGAAAACGCTATATTTCCAGTTCGGAGGATGATGGTGAGAGCGGGCCTCTGGCTTAGGTTCTTTTTAGCACCCCGATTCATAATGAAGAAACCCTTATGGGAATGTCGACTTCCACTGAGACGCCCTAGAGTTGGTAGAAGAGGCATACCACCAGCTCAAAATTCTGAGGGAAGAAAGATTTTTAGATGGATTAAAAAGGGTTCTCTCTGTCTAGAAATGTATGTCACAAAGCAGCCTATGTAAAAAACCAACACTGCTGGCTCATTAGTGCTTTTAAATCTTGTTCCAGGAATTGATTGAAGGCCCTACACCGCTCCCTGAAGAGGCTAAACCCCAAGCTGAAGGTTCGGAGTGTTTCTGTCCTGAGAGGAAAGATGAAAACCAGGATCCTCATATTATTCTGCAAAAGCAGCTTGTGTTGGAAATCTGCGAATCTGATTGTCGCCCCTTTGAAACGAAAATCAACCATAAGATGTATAGTGAGAGCGTCAGTCTATGGAATTCTAAAACACTGTATGAGGGAGAAGCTGCATGCAGACTGTGAAGATTATGTTTTTAATGCTCCAGCCCAAATGGCCCACGATTGTCTGACATGGACTTCCGAGGATAGGAATATAAAACTGAAAGTCATTTGTGATAACCTGTGCTTGCAATCCACCTTTCACGTTCAGATGATATTGGGGTACGCATTACGTTGTTTATGTATCAGTCAGGACACTTTTAATCTTACACTTATGCTGTTCTGTAAACTGGATTCCTCTCCTGATCCTGAAAGCATGTTGGAAGGAATGATCAATCCTGTTGATTCCCGTGTGTTAGAATTTGTAGAAATCATGGTTAGAAAAAGACACTTTAAATCCTTTTTTTAAAAAGAGGAGTGTACAAGAAAATTGAGCATTGATGCATACCTAGAGATGTTGTACTGTATTACACAGATCTGTAAATAAAGTTATTTAAAACTGGCTTTTATGTTTTTTCTGAAACTATTAAATACTACAAAATGTAACAAAAAATGGTCAAACATGCTATAGATGCAAACCCCCAAACATAGTTTGGTTACCCCTCTTAGATTTTCTGTACAGTTATGTGAAAAGAGAGCTTTTTAGGTCATTTGAAAGAAATACATATGCCTTGAAATGGAGCTGGTTTCAGGGGTTGGGTCTTTCAGACTAGCTTTGATTAGTAGACAGTGGCTCTGTCCCACCACTTCTATTGAACTCAGTAGGGACATCTCCCAACTGTCTATACTTTCCCCACCCTAAAGCAGTTTTTTTAAAAGCTGGGGTTTGCCATGCAAAGTTGGGAGTGGTGTTCAAGGCAATGCCTTGATCGGATCTTTCCAAGAGGGGTGGAGTATGATCAAACTTTCCTTTGATTAACTGGAGAATGGGCTTTGTTATATTCCATGCAAGGTTGGGTGTGGACTTCAAAGCAATGCCTTGATTGGATCTTCCCAGGGAGCTGAAATCTACATAGGAGATGTAGCTGGAATTTGCATTGAGAATGGGGGCTCCCAGCCCATTGGTTAACCAGAGATGGGGTAGGTAGAATGAACCCGCCTATGCCTCCCTGCCAGCATCCCCCATTGGTTAATCAGAGAAGGTATGGGTCAACTGTCATTGAAATGAAATCTGCATCAGAGATGGAGGGGTGTTGTCCAGAGATGGATAAATGTTCTCACACCCATTGGTTAGTTGGAGAAGGGGTAAACACCCCACACCCAACAAGAAGAGTATATAAAGGAAGTCAGAAGCCAGCATCTTTCCAGATCAGAATTGAATTTCACTAGCATTGGCTGTGAGGTTCATGGTCTAACCTTCTTCTACACCAGCGATCTCAAGGAAAGCTCTTCAGCTTCTACCCCAGAGAACTCAAGGAATCCTCTGCAGCAGGGCCCAGTCATCTGCCCCAACCCCCCTGGACAGGTAAGAAACTCTGCTGATTTCTTTAAGGAATGGGGACTAAGCTCAGTGGGTTTGGGGATGGTAGCCTGGGACTGAGATGGTTCACCCCATGGGGGTAGTTCCATTTGGGGGGCAGTGGCTTTATGAGTTCCCGCTCAGGGGCGGTTTCAATTTAGTTTGCTGTCCCCCTTATGAGTTCATCCCCCATAGAGGCTTCATGCTGTTGGGGGTAGTTCCATCTCTGCTGACAGGAAGAGTATCTTGGGGTCTGTAAGGGTACAGCTTGTTTAAAAATACTCATTCAAAGGAGTAGTCCTATTTCAAGGGTACCCCTTCTGCCATGTGTGTGTGTGTGTGTGTGTGTGTGTGTGTGTGTGTGTTACCAAAAAATCCACAAAACCCTATAAAGGATCACAATTGAAAGTGTTGTGTACTCTATCCTATTAACAAAGTAAGCTATGATCTTGGGGTGTTGTTAAGCCAGCTCACCATAAGGGTCAGATAACCTGGGCTAAAGGAAGCAGCTACACAGTGCTGTCTTTCCTGGGCACCAACCCCTGGGAACAGAAATATGTATGAATGTGTATGCCACTACCCCTGCCCACCCTAAGGTCTAGGAAGATTAGTTCCAAAATGCAGTCTGCACAAACACTACACAACAACATTGTCACATAAACAGTACACAATAGCAAAAGAGATTTTAAGAAATAATGAGCCTTCTGAGTGAGCATTTAACACGCTTGATAAGAAACTTTGCAGGGGTGGTAAAATTTGCTGTAAGGGGGTCTAGGAGTGCAGGTTAGCTGGTTCTTAGTTTCAAGGCCTGTCTTTTTTTAAAAAATGGCTAGACCTGTTTCTCCTTCTTCCCCCATTTGCATGGTTAGCAAATACCAAGACTGGTAGCTAGAGTAAGGGAGAGAGATGGCTGAACAGACATCTCCACGAGTGCAAGAGGGTAAGTGTTTTATTCTAGTCTTTGGGGGGAGGGGCCGTCTGGGGAGTGAAGGGCAAATTAGTGAGACCCTCCCTTTTTCCAGATCAAGAGTTACGTTCTGGAGGAAGTATCAACGTAAACTTCAGAGAGTTGTTCGGAGATAGCGACAGTGATGGTAGGCCTCTTTTTTTCTCTTATTAAGCAGGATTTTTTTCTATGCAATGTGGGACAGGGGTATTAACCACCTTTGTGTTTTTGCAGATGCGGCAAAGCGTACAAAACCCTTGCCGCCTAAAAGATTGTCGGCTGTTCTTAAAAATAAAGGCAAAGGCTATATTGCTGAAACAGATCAGCATGCTTGTGAGTAAAAATAAAAATGAAAGGGGATGTGTGTGTGTGTGTGTTTTAAAAGATCCATTAATCATCACTCTGTCTTAATCGCAGATATGGCCTGGGGCAGAGTAGCCTCACTATTACTAGAGCCTCCATTGGTAGCACATCAGCTTGAGCCTCCCTGCATACCCGCTGCAGCAGATCCAGAACAACCAGGACCAACCAGCGTGCCTAGTGCAAAACGTTGTGCTGACGCCCCTCTAGCTCCACGCAAAGTTGGTAAAAAAACAAAAAAAGCACACATGACACTCCTGCAACAATAAGCAAAGAAGGATCCCTGGGTGTATCAACTAATGTTAATTTTGACAATGTTGAGCATGCTTTTGATTTCTGTGAAGGGTGTGGAAGTTAAAGGGAGATGTAAGCAATAAAGAGCAGGAGGTTATTTTACTGGAGCAGAAGGCTAACAAGGAACGGGCTTTGCTTAAACTGCAGAAAGAAAAATGTGAAAAACTCATGCACCATGTTTTTAAGAGTGTTATAGAAGCTAATGACTCTTTAAATTGTGTTAAAGATGTAGATGCTTTAAGCGAGGAATTAAAGATACCTAAGCAGTATTTTAATGGTAGTGGGACTGAACAGGGTCATGCTACAACCATGCAGAAGGGTGGGGGGCTCAAAAACAGACATAACGCTCGCTCAAGGGGTGGTGAGGGGTACTGGTGCTTGAAGAAAATATTAAAAAAGGCATGCAATACTTTAAAAAAAAGGCTGGAAAACGCAGAGCTGAGGCTACCGCTGGACCAGCTGAGGGCGTTTTTTCAGAGACCATGTCGGCATCAGCAGCAGACTCCCATTTTGAGTCTATCACTGATAGTTGTGGGGCCTCTATTGTGGACGAACCCTTTGAACCTATACCCCCTGTTGACCCCCCTGAAGCTACATCTCCCATTTCCCCAATAAGAGGCTCTACCATGCTGGACCTGGTGCGTGCAGCTACTCAACACCACACCCTCAAAAAAACACCAGCAGACTGGGATGCTTTTGTAAAAGCCTTGGCTGAAGCAAACATCCCCTCCTCTCTGATAAGAAATGCCTCTACCCGGGAACATCTTAACAATGTCAAATCATCCACAATGGCTCTGCTCGAACCCGGTCAACCAGCCTCTTCCCTTACCTCTTCTAGAACTAGACTGACCGGTATGTTCAACTGTATTAGGATGTAAAAACAATGTCTTGAGAATTTTGAAATTATGTGTACTTTTAAATAAATGTTTAGCTTTTATTTTAAAGAACAGCTTTTGTCTTGTGTATTACTTTTAACTCCCTCAGGGAAAAAAAAAAACAGTCCTGGAAGGTTACTTTTAAACCCACAAGGGGGAGCTTTATTGAAAAACATGGCTATGAAACTCACTACAGGAAACACAGGTCTGGGCTTGTCGTAACATGCCCACCATAATCCTGGGCCTGTCCAAACAGTACTTTTTATTTTTTCAAAACGAGACACCATTTGATCATTTTCTGATAAATTATCAGAACACATTTCTAAAATTTGTTGAAAAGATAAACCCTTGCACCGGTGATGGAGGAAAAAGACACAATGAAAACCACAGGCCACAGAGTTCAGGTCTTGTAATTGGCTACATTGAAATACATTCCTACAACCATTCTTGTTCAAAAAATTTAAAATGCTTCTAGGGAACAGGGCGCTGTCAGGGAGCTGTCTGTAAGAGTAAAAAAACTCACCCTGGTTGTGTTCTGTCAGGTAGATGGCCAACCAATGTTCTCTAGGCTGGAAATGGGTGTGTGTGTTGACCACCAGCCCTACAGGCCTTTGTGCTAATCTCTCTTTAGGGAGCCAGTCGCTTGGGAACACATTTAAGAAAGTCTTTCTTGTGTAAGGGTCTGATGATAAAACACGTAATAACTGTATGGTGTCCATGTTACATATAGTCAAACAGCACGTTTCTCCTTTGATTTATCTCTATCACATTGTCAAAAACAGCCTAAATGATCATGTTGATGGTGATGGGTAAGGCTACAGCAAAGAGTATTTCTGCTCTCAGATTTCCATTTTTAATCAGGGAGTAATGATTGCCACCTTCCTGATCAGGAGACAGATCAAAGGCAAACAGCGTGTACCCCTGTGCAAGCTCCTCGTGGTTGATTAGGAGGGCACGGTCTTTCATGTGTTTGCCAGCGGTTTGTACCAAATTAATGTATTCCCTCACGCAGTTTCCAGCTGCAAAGTCCGGTTGCAATGACTTGGTTGGAATCTGCTCTCCATCCACATAGAGCACCACAAAATTAATATCGTAGTGTTTGAAATGAAAGGGGTTCTTTGCATAATTTCCGCTGTGTGCATCATTATCCACCATCCCCAGAACCAGCAGCTTGGGGAGTTGCCCCAGAAACAGGTTCTTCTGATTACTGACATGACTGCCGGTGGGAATGCTGAACATTTTCATGCCCACCCGATCCACCGGGTATTTAGCACTGGAGCTAAGCAGGGCCTCGGCATGTCCTAGGAAAACTTCTTGTGCCACTCATACGTTTTTTACAAAAAGCGAGGCATTTAGAAGCTGCATGGTTTTTTTTAGCTCCCCCATCTTACCTATTATTTATTATGTATTTATTATATTTAGCCCTGTTTTAATATTTTTATATTATTGTGTTGGATGTTTTAAATTGTTTTTATTGTGTTTTAATTGTTGGAAGCCGCCCTGGGCTGCTTTAGCAGGAGGGGTGAGGTATAAATCTATTAAATAAAATAAATAAATAAACTTGTACCACCTGGCAGGCTCATTACTCATGAGGCAGAAAGAATCCTTGCTCCGGGTCAGTTTTATTTTCACATCCACCCCGTTCAAAAGCAGTTTTTCTTGAAATAACAGGTCGCTGTGGAGGGGGCCCAACAGCTCAACTTTTCTGCTCTCTCTGATTAGCTGTGCCCTCATCTTAAAACCCTCATTACCCACCTCAAAATTCTGTCACTTTGTGTTGTCCCGCAGTGTCTTTGGAAAACAGGCCTGCAGAAAATAGTGTAGAGAAGGCATCTCCGCCGTAATTGAGCACAGATTCTATGAATGCCCTTTAAGGGTAGCAGTTGTTGCTCTGGCTAATGAGGCAATTCCCCAGCATAACATCCAACTCACTGAACATGGAGGCCACAGGATAGTTCACCAAGCCCACCTCTGTGTCTGCGTCGAGATTAGTGCTGTTTTCCTTGACAATCTTACAGCTGAGGTAGAGTAACATGTTGTTCAAATCCAAATAGTCTATTCCATTTCCAGCTATGAAAAAATCAAGAGGGGTTGTCTCTCCTATAGCCGAGAGAGGGGGGATTTCGATGTACATACTCTTCTCGATGCTGGTTTGTGTGGGGGCTACTTGAAACAGGTCTAGTTCAGATTTGGTGCATTCCTCAGATCCACAGTGAATAAAAGCCATGTTGATTAAAAGATATCTCCCTTTCTTACAGCTGAATGCCTCCTCTTTCGTGCAGCCTTCCTCTGCTTCTGGCATGGCCCCCTCTGCACAACCCTCCTTTTATGGGCTCGAGGGGGCCCCACCCATCACATTTGTGATCTCTTTCTATTAACTCCTCTTCTTCTCTGTATGTACATAAGCCCAGAGCCCTCCTGCTTATCAGAGGGGCTGATTTTCTTCATGACAGATCGAGTAACATGCCCCAACACATCCTTGGGTATATTTTGGGTGGCTGTTTTGGCCTGGGGTTTAATCAACTCAAAGCCCCTTCTTAAAAGAGGAACAGCTTTTCGAAAGAGACTGTGAAATATCCCCCCAATACCTGCCCCATACATCACAAGGACTCCATGAAACCCTGGGAGGGCATATCTGGTTTGGGCTTTGTAGTAGTTGGCATAGACCCTGGGGTCCCCATAATTTTTTACAATCACCATCTTAAAAACTTGCTGCTCTCTGAGGGTGTATGTGTAGTTTCACAACCACCTTTCCAAAGCGAAATGAGACATGATTGTTCTGATCTGTCTTTATTTCAATGGTGATAGTGTCAATGTGGTGTTTACTGACCGGTACGTAGTGAGGCTTGTCGTAGGTGATGGTGACAAACTCGTTGCTAATTCCACGCACAGGAACGCAGTGCAGTAACGGCACTGAGAAATCTCCCACAAACTGGTGTTCTACAATGTCTGTGTACAGCTATAAAGAATCGAATTTGAAACCTGCTGTAATGTCAGCTGCAAAGGGGAATTGTTGGAATGTTACCCCTGGGGGTGCACCCAATATATAGGCTAGTTCGCTATGGGTCAGGAATTGGAATTTGGGTGCAGCAGGAACGTCCAGTCTAACTCTTCTTCCCACAGGATCAAACCTCAGGGCTACAGGGGGTGGTTTGTTACCTCTTGGTATCTGGTTGCTTATATGCTCCAATACTTCCGCAACGCTTGAATAATAGCCTTTGGCAAAGGTGTATGCCCATTTTATGGGACCAACGATGATTTCATAAACGGTGGGTGTAGAGACATTGTCCCAGCTGTGGGGATATTGTATTTCAGCCAACCCCACTTCCCAGGTGCCTGGAAGGTCCAAGGGTCTGGCTAGCTGTACGGTAAAATTAGAACTGGTTTTTTGCGGGAAAGCACTGGTTCACGCGTTGCTTGGCAAAGTAATGTAAAAGTCATCCATGATGATTAAGCTTCTGTGATCTCTGAAGCTCTTACCCAACTGTTAAATTTAGAAGGCCAGCCTAGTCACTTTACCATGCACTGCTTGTTTCGCTCTTTCCCCTTTGTGGATATCACTTTTTCAATCCTGTAAACTTTGTCCTGTTTAGGGTTGACTTTTTGAAGTTCTTCAGAATAGAAGGTCCCAAGGATTGCTTCACTTTCATAATTGCTCAGTCTGTACACAGGCCTCCGTGCCTTGTTAAGGATGTCATCCACTATGAATATTTCCCCCGTAAAGCTTTGCTCATAATCTTTCTCAAATTTACCCTTGAGTTTGGAGATCCTTACATGGTCTCCTTTTCTAAAAGAGGCTACCTCCTTTTTTACCCCCAGCTCATCCCTGTAAAGCGTTTTACACACCCTTGGAGCATTTGTGATGTTCACATCTACAGGGCTGGTGTGTATGGACCTGTGGTAACTGTGATTATAACTCTTGATGAGCTGAGGCAAGGCATCAATATAGCGAAAGGTGTTACGAGCTGTGAAATACCGCCACATCTTTGATTTTAAAGTTCTGTTAAACCGCTCCACCACCCCTGCCTTGACATGGTTAATGGTTACAAAGTGGTGCACCCCATGTTGTCTAAGCAGTTTTTGGAATGTCTTATTTAAAAATTCTTTCCCCTGATCTGTTTGTAATTTTGGGAGTATCCTCCCTTCCCTGAAAATGGCTGCAAAGGTCTTAGCCACTTCGCTGCTCGTCTTGTCTTTCAGGCCTAAGGCCCAGGCATACTTAGATAGGATGTCTGTGACGGTCAAGATGTACTTGATACCCACATTATGCTTAGAGAAATGTTGTATATCCACCAAATCAGCCTGCCATTGAGCATCCAAGCCCAACACAATTGTTTTGTTTCTTTTAAAATGCTTGTGTGCAGGTTTGTGAAGGGTATACGCATCCTGTTCCGAAAGTCATGAAATCACTTCTTTCTTAGACAAGGTTTTGCTCTGCTTTTTATCAGCCTGAAAAAAAGGATTCACCCATCCAAAACTTCCTGTCTCTCCTGGAGTGTAATAGATCTCCCTTAGCAGGTCCTCGTGCACAGACATGCTTCCAGCATGCCCTGCTAAAAAACACCAATGACTACCAGAGACATTTCAACTAAAGTTTGTATTCTTCTGGTGTCACTAGTTTCTTTTTACAGCGATCCATCTGGTCACCTTCTCTTAAACACTTGCAAAAGCAGGAAACACAAGATATGTTTACTCCCACTGGATCTCCCAACTTCAAGTTTTCAAAAGCCTTTAAAAAGTCAGAGTTGACCTGAAACGAACAATTTAAAAAAAAGTCAAATCAGCTCCTGTGTCTGTATTTTTTCCATATACTCTTTCCCTTCTCCCTCAGCCCCATCAATTCAGTGTAACTTACCACAGTGTCTTCAGCCTGATGCGTGTCCATGGGCTCATTGTCTGGCTCTGAGGTTTCAACTGTTTTCTTTCCCGTATAGAGCCTTTTAACAAGATCAAAGGGGGTAGCACCCCAACGGTAAGCCATTTCAGATTTTACATGTAACTGGTAGTGATCGGCTCCCTGCTTTCTGTATCATAAAATGGCGGCCCCCCTCTTTCATACCCCTAGGGGGGGTGGGACTACAGCTCCACAAACCTTTCCGATTGGTCATGGGATGGCGTGATGAGTGGTTTGAGACCCCCCTAGGTAAGATCTCTGCAATGAGGCAGGTTAGAATGATAACAATTTGTCGCTTGGTTCAGCTCACACTCCTGATTCGTTTGAACCCTCACATGATCCTCTTTCTGCAACTCATCCTACCCCGGAAACCCCACCCCATTGGACCCAATTTTCTCAAAGACAGAGTGGACTAGGATGATGAAACCTACACTGAATGGTTCACCTCACTCAGCTGAGCTCGTAGAGGGGTTACATGACCCAATAGCTACAATTCACCCTACCCCAAACCCCACACCATAAAGATGCTCCGATCCTCACAAAGCCCATACCTACTGGTCCATCTCACTCTCCTGAGTTCATAGAGGCATTACATGGCCCTCTTCAAAGGACCTTGTGGGTTCACCCTGACCCACAAGCAGAGTCCCCCAAAGTCAAGCGTAAGGACCTTCCCGCCTCCCTGACCCGGAAGTATTACCTTCTTCTGGAAATTATTACCTCCTTCTGCGTCACTTCCGCTTACCCACATCACTTTCATCCCAAGGCATGACTCACGGCCCCCAGGAGGTGGGACTTCCACATAACCTGTCAAACTGATAATGATCAGTTTGCTGACTAGTGCCCCCCTTCCTACTCCTACCCATTCCGCTACCCATTCCGTTCACATGGGCAAACACCAAGCAGACACCCATCCCACCACCCACTGCTGGCCTTATACATGGATGCTCCCCCCGCACACCCGCCCGAACACTGAGTGCGGGGCGGGGGGGGAGGGAGGCATCAGTGTAAAAATGTCCTTAGTAGCCTTCTACGTTTGACTGGCCCGTTAAGGCCTCATACATTTAAAGTGAAAGTTATTATGTTGGCCATATCTGTCTTCTAAATAAACAAATGCATACCTAATAAAATTGGTCTCCTGTGAATGAAGATTCTGAAAGGATAAAAGGGGCAATTCCCACTGGCTGGATAAGTGCCGCGCCAAAGGGCGCGGCACTTTTGGGGCACTTTGGGGGGCTGCAGGGGGTGGCAGGGGGGGTATTGTGTGTTTTGTGTGGGCTGTTGTTTATTTTTCAGGGCTAGGGTGGTAGGGTGGGGGTTGTTGTTAAGGGGGGTTAAAAGAGGGGGGTGGACCCAGGGACTTCCCCTGGTGAGAGCGGGGGGAGTACCGGGAGGTTTGGGG
>QEPC01004713.1:465185-480720 GCA_003113815.1 Sphenodon punctatus | reverse complement strand
GGAACTGTAAGACCTGGCTGTTTGCCCAGGCCTTTGGGAGGGAGGGTGGGGAGGGATGATTTTAGTCCCCCACCCATTTATTTATTTATTATTTTTCTAGCCCTGTTTTATAATGGTATATTTTATATTTAATATTTTTAAATGAATTTTAAATGTTTTATTATGATTGTTGGAAGCCGCCCCGAGCTGCATTGCAGGAGGGGGCGGGGTATAAATTTGCTAAATAAATAAATAAATAAGGCTTTCCATCTATCTCCATAGTTTTAGTAAGATCAGAGGATTGTGGCAACTCTACATCAAGAAGGTGCAAGACACATGATAGTGGATTAAAGCAGGCTACAACTTTATTTCATGTCACCATTGACCAAAGCCTCAAAACTCAAATCTAGGGGCAAGACCTTGACCTAACCCTCAGCACAGGGTTGTGACGTTAGCTTTCTTCCCCTTATTTGTCCACGTAGGGGAAATGGGAAGGACTCCAAACCCTTCAGCTACACATGCCTCCAGCCTTAGAGCCCTAATATCTACAGACTGTGGCAATACTAGCTATATACCAGGAAGTCACTGCTTTCTGCAGGGGTTTATAGAAAATCTTTCTCCTCAACACGAACTTTACCTCCACCTTCACCCAGCCCCTTCCTCCATCTCTCATCTGTTTCTGCCACCATTTTATCCCTTTCTGACCAGTCACCTGAACACCCTGCCTAAAGCTTCTATTAAATGGGTAGTCAGAGCTCTGTGGTAATAATAATAATAATAATAATAATAATAATAATAATAATCCCACCCTATCCCAAACATGACTCAGGGCACCTTATAATTAACAAGTAACAATTAATTTACATCACACCCTAGCTCAAACATGGCTCAGGGTAGCTAATAATTAACAACCAACAACCGACAATTAATAATTAATCATTAATCATTAATAATAATTAATAGTTAAAAACCAGTATCAGTACATTGAAACCCCCCCCACATTTCCCCATGCCCAACCAACCCATCCCACCCATTTCCTCTCCTCTGACTCTCACCCAGAAGAAGCCCACCTCTTGTGCAACACCTCAGTTGCAGAGATGCCGTGGCAAACTATCAGACCTTCCCACCTAACTCCCACCCACCTTCTCCCCCATCTCTCACCCTGGGAAGAGAGCCTAGTCTTCCCACCCAGATTTCAGCTTCCCTCCAAACCCTCACAGACTTAAAATAAATCACCTCCTCTCCCCCCCACCGCAGGAAGTGGCAGTCCCATCCCATATGACCTTACAAACTAGGGATGGGACTAAAAATAATAAAAATATTTTTAAAATCCATTCACATGTGCAAAATAGCCACCAAGCTGTTTTGCACGTGTGAAAAACGGCCACTGTGCCACCCTTAACCAAAATGGAGGCAATAGAGTCACCGCCATTTTGGTTAAGGACAGCGTCCATCTTGAGCATGCGCAAACAGCCTGCAGCCATTTTGTTCATGCACAATGAATTTTAAAATATTTTGATTTTTAATATGGATCTGCCATTTTTGGACATTTACAGATTAATCAAATCCATAACACCCATCCCTAGTTACCAGTCATAGCCCCAGCATCAGCAGCTCCAGCGGGGCCCAGGGCATAGCTATCAAAGGGACAGGAGGGACATTTGTCCTGGGACCCAAGCTGGGGAGGGGGGTACAAATCCTGAATGATTGTGGCTCAGTCGGGTAGAGGCTGAGATGAGCAGAAGCAGAAGTATCTGCAGTACGTGGTGTGCGTGGGACCCGTCTGGTGGGTGGCACAGGACCGAGTAAGCACAGGAGGTAGCCTCTAGGGTTCAGACACAGCAAGTGGAGGGAGGAAGAGGCACTGGGTGTTAACAGACATGATGCTGGCCCAATTAGGCCTGCTTAGGCTCACTTTGGCCTGATGCATGTCTGTATGTTTGTTCCAGGCCCACCAAATGTAGGCCAAGAACAAACCCCACCCGGGGTGGCTGGGCCCAGACTGTCAGCCAGGATCGAAGCAGGCCCACAGTTGGGCCCAGAAGCTGCCCAGCTGGGCTGAAGCGGGCAGAACTCATCTGTTATGACCCCAGCTCCTCCCAGCATGGGGGGTTGCCATGGCACCCAGTCATGACCGCCTGTAATAGCCAGCCATGGCTGCCCATCATGGCGGGGAGGTAAGTGGGGTGATGTGGCAAAGCAGCTGCACATCACTCCCCGTTCCTCATCCCCAGCTGGGAAGCCATGGAAACATTTGTTCCCATGGCCAGAGCTTGTCTAGCTGGCAGAAGTCCTCCCCACCCATAGGTGGGACAGACGTCCAGGAGTACATCTGTCAACATCCACTGTGCAGAAGAAGGGGGGGAGGTGGTGGGGCAGGGGAGAGGATGGTGATGGCAGGTGGGAGGGTTCAAGCCCATTTCTTGCATCTGAGCCCATTCCAATTTAGCTTTGCTCCTGAGCTCCTGAATCCTGGATAGCCATTTCAGCCGATTTAAACTATATTCAGGTCCCTCTTCATTGGATGTCTGTTTTGGGGTTGTTTTTTAAAGCTTTTTTTCCTTTTGTTATTTGGTTGTTCTGTTACTTCTTTTTGGCTATTCACGTGTGCACAGTAGCTGAAAATTAACTAACTGAACAAATAAATATATAAATAACTAGACAGTCAAATAACTGAAAAACTGGATATGTGAATATCTGTTTTGGTTGTGGATATCATTTGGATAATTATCCAAAACCACAAATAATATCTGTGAATACAAACCCCACTATTTGTTTCAGCACTACTACGCTCCATTACAATCCCATGAAGGGCATCAGCTTAACTAACCTGTCTCTCCTTCATGCAAATCTCCTTCACACGGATGCGGGGTGCCCAACCCTGGAGCAAGTTTGGTGGTGCACCCCCACTGCCTGCTTGCAGCCCCACCTGGGTCCAATTTAAACAGACCCGGCGGCTGCCGCAGTCCATAGTCCACTCATGTGCCGCCCCTCCGCCCACACCATAGATTTCCTGATGCTCTGGGCTGCTGCCCGCAACCCCTGGGGCAAGACCCGGCTGGGAGTGGAGCTGCAGTGGCCATCTGTTGAGTAGCTGACAGCAGCCCACTTCTGACCAGTGCCCCAGGGTTGGGATTTCCACTCTGCTGGTGGTGCTCCAGGATGTTTTGGAGCACGGCCAGCAGGGCTGCCTTGTTCTGCCCTGTCTCTGCTCCACCTACACATCTGGTGGGCCACCTTTAAATGGATGGCCTGCCCGGGGGTGAGGTGGGGAAGAGACGTGGGTGCTGTCCATGTGAAGACATCCAGTGTGTCCTGTTTGTTAGCCATGTTGCGAAATCCTAGGCCCGTCTTATGCAATGGATCAGACCCAGTGATCATAGCGTTCAGATTTGTGAATGGCTATGCGGAAGTATGAGCCTTATGAAGCCAAACGTTGTATCAGGCAAACCTCACTTTATTTATTATTTTTATTTTTTATTTTTTTTAAAAAGCAAACATGATAACCCTGTCTCCAGCAGATGGTGCTAAAATATTAGCATTTGGTCTGAGACTATGAAGTGGGAGGCTTTTGACTGAACAAACACAGATAAATTAAATATGAGAACAGAAGGCCACCCCTTCTTTCCAGCCATGTCCACAGTTATGTGACCCTGATGGCAGTGAATATAATTCCGAAGTACGGCCATGGAAGTGTCGCCTGGCATATGCTCCATGTGTCAGGGCTCTGGCTCTTCAGTGCTAGCACTATTTTGCAAATCGACAGCAACTTTCTCTTGCGGATCTCAAACTGCTACTTTAGCCCACAGGAGGCCGTGGGGCAGGGCTGAAATGACTCAGCACCGTCTTCTTTGCAGATATTATCCACTGTTTTGGAACAATGCATGCATGGAGATCTGCCATGGATTTTGAACTCTGGCCAATCTCCATGCACTGCCCCGACTGCTGTTCATAAACCAGAACAGCATGGTGCCATTTTGCTCACGTCAAGATGGTGCAGTATTACTGCTCTGGTTCTACAATAGGACAGTGGCTGTTAACAGACATCACGTTGGCTTGGTTCGGCCCAAATGGGCCAGCGTGATGCTTGAATGTTTTTTTTCCGGGCCCACCAGATGTGGGCTCAGAACAAACCCTGCCCAGGATGGCGACTGGGTTGGAAATGTGGGTCCGGAACAAAGCAGGCCCACAGTCTGTGTCCAGCCCTGGCCCAACTGGGTGTGAGCTGGGAAACCGGACAGCAATGTGTGTTCCCGGCCCTGCCTTGGCCTGGTGGGGGGATTACTATGGCTGCCTGTCATGGTGTGGGGTGGGGTGATGCCGGGAGTGAGGGAGTGTAGCCGAGTGGCCGCATGTCACTCTCTGCCCCCACCGGCCGGGTCAGGCCGTGGAGATGTTTGTTCCAGTGGCCTTAGCGCACCCAGCCAGGGGAAGCCTTCCCCACCCCTGGCTGGGATGTCATCGCCACCATCACGTTTGCAAGTACCCAGTGCCATTCTGCAAATACCCCAAATTCAAAAGACTGTTTTGTGCATGGACAAAATGATGCAGAGCTGTTATTCAGTAGCTGGAAAAGCTGATCTGGATCACCAATTAAACTGGGATCGGACTACAGCCAATCTCCATGTTGTTGGACCCGGATCAGAGTGAGTGGATCCACTGGAGAAGGAATCTGCCACGAAACTCTGTTTTAGCCTTAGTGTGGGATATTTAGCACATTGTCTATTATAGCATAGCTAGGAAATCTGCTTTTTTAGCTTAAAAAAAATATCTAGGAGCCTGGAAGTGTTAGGGTAGGGGGAGGCAGAAGGGGAAAGGTGGACCCAGACACTCGAGGACCTTACAAGGTACAAACACACACCCAAGTACTCCTGGAGGTGCCACTCACGATGAGGGGAAAAACAACCCCTCAGGTTCTTATATGGCCCAAGAGTTCCTAGATGGAATGAGGCCAGATCATCATCGGGAGGGAGTGGCTTTCCTCCACTAACCACACCGTGACCCAAGCACCCACACCACCACTTGCACTCACACTGTGAAATGGGGGGAACAGTGGGGGGGGGGTTGAGTGCAGGGAAGGAAGGGAAGACCCAAGGGACGGGACAAGGGGGAGAATGTTCCGCACTCACTCTACACAGGGTACACAGGTAGGAAGAGGGCCCAACACTGATAAGAAGGGGAGGAGTGAGGTTACCACACTACAAAATCACGTTCACAATCACCCTACCGCAAGAATTCATGCAAGCACTCACCAGACACTCTTCTCATCCACGCACATTCAAACTGTGTTGCCTTGCAACCACTAAGTAATCCACACGGGAAAGGGGCCAGTCTCACAGCGCTGCTGATCACCAGCAACGCTGGAGACATTTGGCCCTTCCTATAACCTGGTAGCCCTGCCCTGTTTAGCACACAGGCGTGCGGAGTGTCGCAGCACGCTGGGAGAGTACGCCCTGCTCCCCTCTGGTGGCGGCGGTGCCTGCGTACTTTCCCCGGTCTCCACAGCTGATTGCAGGTTCAACGGGTGCTGCCCCACCCCTTCACATGCGGCGCTATGTCCTGACACCCCTTCTTTGTTTCTGGAGCGCTGTCAGCCATGTCCCCGCCTCCCAAGGGATAGGAAGCACCGGCGGCGACTCCAGATAGGAAGGTACTCTCCTCCAGGAGACTGGGAGCTGGCCATGGTGCTGGTCCTGGGGGATAACAAGATGGGGTTGGCCAGGATGCTGGTCCCAGAAGGGACAGCGGTGTGTAGAGATTGCAGATAAAGGACTAGTGGATAAGAAAACCTGGTGTGTGGTGATTGACTTGGTGCTAGTCCTGCAAAGACTTGCACCTTGACAGGGCTGTCCCACTACAGCCCTGTTGTGTACTTCTCTTAAGCAATCGATGCTGACCACTCTTGGAGACAGAAAGCTAACGGGGGTGCATTTTTGTATCGTTTTATTAATTACAAAAATGAGTGGAGTCCTATTCATTTTTGTAACTAAGGTAATGAAAAAAAATGAATAAGCAAATGACATTTGCTTAATTTCATTAGTTTTTATTTTATTATTTTTGTTTTATTAACAACAATAATAATAATAATAATAATTAAAAAATCACTGTGCATGTTCAAAATGTCCACAAGGGCCGTTCTTTGCTTATGCGGCCCTTTTGCAAAATGGTGCCGGCAGTGTTGGCCGGGAGGTCGGGGTGGAGGGGTTGTTGGTTGGATTACCCAAAGTGAGTTTCCTACTGGTAAAAGTCGTGAGGAGGTCTCCTCCCTCTGGTGAGAGAGGGGTGGAAAGCCAGGACATCCCCTGGTGGCAGCAGGGGATGGAAGAAAGTAGGGTTTGGAGCAGGGTCCCTGGTGTGAGCAGGGAGCGGCATGATATGAGACGATACTAGTAGAGGGAGTATTGGGATGATCTAGTTATAAATATTATTAGATGTAATTAATTAATTAATGTTAAATGAACTGTAGGGTTTTCTTTTGTTTATTATGATGTACTGTTGTGTTGGGTTTCCCCTGTGTGGGATAAAACCCCAAATATTGTATTTGATATTGTTGTAAGCTGCCTGAAGTCAACTTGGGTTGGGAGAGTGCGAGGTATAAATATGATGATGATGATGATGATGATGATGATGATGATGATGATGATGATGATTTTGGAAAAAGGCAGCTGATCTGCACATGTAGGCCATTTTGCTGGTGTCATTTTGGAAAAGGAAGCATATGTGCAGAATGGCTCTGGCAGCCATGTTGTGCATGCATAGTGATTTTCACATTTAAAAAAATAAGATAAAATGAAAAAATAAACAAAAACAGTAGTCTTTTATGAACCATCCTCATAAGAACATAAGAAGTGCCATACTGGATCAGACCAACGGTCCATCGAGCCAAGCATCCTGTCTCCGACAGTGGCCAATCACGGGGGCCTGGGAGAAGCTCCCAACAGGTCACCATGCTATCCATTCCCTGTGGGTCATCCCCAGGCTCCCGACAGTAAAGGGTTTTGTTCCCCAATCCTATCTGGCTAATAGCTGCTAATGGAACTATCTTCCAGAAACTTGTCCAAACCTCTTTTAAACTCAGCTATACTGCTGGCCTTGACCACCTCCCCTGGCAGTAAATTCCACAACCTAATTGTACGCTGAGTGAAAAAATACTTTCTTTTGTCTGTTTTTACTCTGCCACCTGTGAGTTTCATGGAGTGTCCCCTAGTTTTAGTACTAGTTGAGAGGGTAAATAACCGTTCCCTGTTTACAAGTTCCACACCACTCATGATTTTATAGACCTCTATCATATCTCCTCTCAGCCGTCTCTTTTCCAAGCTGAAGAGCCCCAACCTATCAAGCCTCTCCTCATACGGGTGCTGTTCCATACCCTGGATCATTTTTGTTGCCCTTCTCTGTACCTTTTCTAGTTCCGCTATGTCTTTTTTGAGATGGGGCGACCAGAACTGCACACAATATTCAAGGTGCGGTCGCACCATTGATTTGTATAGAGGCATTATGACATCCTCAGTTTTATTCTCTATTCCCTTGCGAATAATTCCTAACATTCTATTTGCTTTTTTGACCGCTGCGGCACACTGGGCTGAGGATTTCAGTGTATTATCCACAATCACTCCCAGATCCTTTTCCTGAGTGGTAACTCCTAGCTTAGTACCCAGCATTGTGTACTCATAATTTGGATTATTTTTCCCAATGTGCATCACTTTGCACTTGTCCACATTAAATCTCATCTGCCATTTAGATGCCCAGGCACCCAGTCTTGTAAGATCTTGCTGCAGCTCCTCACAGTCTGCTCGTGTTCTGACTACTCTGAATAACTTGGTGTCATCTGCAAATTTGATCACCTCACTCTTAACACCCTTTTCCAGATCATTAATGAATACATTGAAAAGAACTGGTCCCAGTACAGATCCTTGGGGCACACCACTTTTTACATCCCTCCATTGTGAAAACTGGCCATTTAGTCCCACTCTTTGCTTCCTATCCTTTAACCAGTTACCAATCCATAGCAAAACACTGCCTCCTATCCCATGACTTTTTAATTTTCTCAAGAGTCATTTATGTGGGACCTTATCAAAAGCTTTCTGGAAATCCAGGTACACTATATCTGCTGGGTCTCCCCTGCCCATGGGTAGTTTCAGACGTTATGAGATCACAGTCAACCACAGTGAACCATGGTCAATTCCGCGGCAGGGCCAAAGCACCCTGAACGTCTGTTTCGCGGGTGCCAGATGTTCACCATGGTCAATCCTCACCAGGGGTAAAAAATAACCATGCTTCTGGAGCTCCGGCCTGGACCATCTCCGAAAGCGTGGTCAATGCGATTCCCAACGGGAAACAAAAAAAAGTAACGTCTGAATGGCAACCACCAGCCGGAATCAACCAAAATGATCCCCAGCATCGTTGCCAGGCAACCAGTGTCACTGCCAGGCAACCAGCAACAACACAGGCTGTGGAGAGAGATTTAAAGGGCACACAGCAGCAGGGGGACATGGTGGGATGGAGCGAGACGGAAGGGAGAGGAGAGCGGTGAGAGAGAGAGCAAGGGAGGAGGAGGTGGAGGAGGCAATGGAGGCGCAGGCGGAGGAGGTGGTGGTCGTGTTGCACCTGGAGGTGGTGGAGGGACAGCAGCAACAGCAGCAGCAGCAGCTGGGACAGGCTGACCTGGCGCCCGCCCGGGGGACGAAGTACCTCGGAAATGGGTAAGGGGACCGAAGGGGGGGGGCAGGTGGCACGGGAGCCCCAAGGCAGGTGGGTGGGCTGGTGGGGGGGGGACGGGGAGGGACCCGGGGCTGTGGCAATGCGTTAACCAACCACCACCCCCTTACGATCTGCAGACACGGAAAGGGGCCCAGGAGCCCGAGCCCCTGGAGGAGAGGACTGGAGGGCCGGAGGAGGAGCAACAGGAGGAGGGGGAGGACCACGGCCCGGAGGGTGTGCGCAGGAGACGACCGTACCATTGAGGGGGGCAATGGGGACACAGGGAAACCCAGGACTTTATCTGCATCTGGGGGACCCTGGAGCACCAGCTGGAGCTGGCAGTCAACCAACGGAATGAGCATGTGTTCAAGGAGATCGTATGAGAACCGGAGACGACAGGGCATTGCAGGACAGTGGCCCAGTGCTGGTCGAAGGCCAAGGAACTGAAGAGGGGGTACAAGGCCATCAAGGACAACAACCGGCGGTCCAGGCACGGAGCCCAGACTGCCTCCTACTATGATGCCCTGGACTGCATCCTTCACATGAAGGGGTCAATAGTCGTCCCATGCCTCGTGGGGAGCGCTGTGGTCCAGGGCAGGGAATGGGTCAAGGTACCCCATCCCCTTGCCACCACCGGAGAAGACCCTGGCTCCAGGAGCCATGGCCCCCAAGAGGAACACCCTGGGACCTCGGGGACAAGCAGGCCCCTCTTGCGTGCCAGCCCCGAGAGCCCCCTGCCATGGTCCCTAGCGGGTAGATCCGAGGCAGGCACCCTGGTCACCATCAGTCAGTGGACACAGGGGGACCTCAGCCACACTGAGGGGCCGGCCTCAGAGGGCTCTGAGACCAACATAGAGGGTAAGCTGGTGGGTGGAATGGAACCCAGACTGGTTGGGGGACAGCCCGAGGGGGGGGGAAGGGGGCACATGGGCCACGGGGCTGCCCTAAGCAAACCCCCAACACTCTGGGCCCTGAACAAGGGGTCCGGGGTCTGCCAGGGAACATGGACCATCGAAACCCACCCAACCCTCCCCATATCCACACAGGGCACGGCACACCCCGGCACCTACAATAGCAAGGTGAGGGGAATGGAGGTGAGCTGCCCCAGGAGCAACCAGAGGCCCCAGGTGAGGCAACATGACAAGGGGGGGGAGGCCCAGGGAGCCCGGGCAGGGACACCGGACCTTGGGGTGGGGCTGCCCACAGGGGACAGCCGGGGGGGCAGGGCCCCCCACCCACAGCACGGAAGGGAGGTGGGCATCTCGGGAGGCTAGCCATCCCCTACCATGCACCCCAACAGGGCTACCCACCAGGGAGCAGCAAGGCGGACCCGTGCCCCCGGCCCAACGGATGAGGGAGCACCGGGCACAGGTACGGTGCTGCAGGGAGGAGCAGGTGGAGGACATTGTCCTCTCCACCATGGAGCAGGCGAGAGGATGATTGAGGCCATTGACTGCATGGAGGCAACCACTGAAAGGGCCGTGCAGCAGGCGGAGGCCAGGGACCGGAGGCTGCAGGCAGAGGTGCACCTCAAAAGGAGGCGGGAGCTCCAGGAGCACAGCAGGCAGATGGAGGCATTCGGGTGGCTGGACCAGGCCATAGACCGGATGGTCAGGGAGCATTCCGCTAAGATGGACCAGTCCCATGACATAGGCACCTCGCTGCTCCTACACGCAGGTACTATGAGCAGAGTCCCGAGGGAAACGCGGGTGTGCGATTCGCAGATTTCCCATGGAATTCCCCTCCCCCCACGGAATCTCCTGGCCCGCTTACCCCAACGCAGAATTTCCAGCCTGCGCTGCGGGGACGCGGGGCAGGAGATTCCATGAGGGGAGGGGAATGAAAAAACCCTTGGGGCTTCCCCTCCCCAGNGCAGGGCAGGAGATTCCATGGGGGAGGGGAATGAACAAACACCCAGGGCTTCCCCTCCCCAGCTGCCAGGGCTTGCCTCCCCCTTCCCAGTTTAAATAATTAATTAACTTACCAGCGACGGCAGCAGCAGCTGCTCTGTCCAGCGCGCTCGTCCTTCCTGGCCCCTCCCGACGGGGCCTCTCAGGGCGACGTAGGTGGATGACATCATCCGGCTGCGTCGCCCTGAGAGACCCCGTCGGGAGGGGCCAGGAAGTACGAGCGCGCTGGACGGAGCAGCTGCTGCTGCCGTCTCTGGTAAGGCAATTCCTCTTTTTTTTCGGGGGGGGGGGAGAGACAAGCAAGCCCCGGCAGCTGGGGAGGGGAAACCCCGACAGCTGGGGAGGGCAAGCCATGAGGATTTTACCAGTGCGGGGGGAGGAGGAGGCAAGCCAAGCCCCCCCGCATGGTAAATCACGCCGAGGCGCAGAATTGGGCCCTGACTCCCACGGAATTTAAAAAAAAATTCCGCGGAAGAATTGGGGCCCTGACTATGAGCGCCTATGTCATGGCAGATGCCCCGCTGGGCAACCTGCTTGCCCCAGCCCCCATGCTGGGCCCCTCTGCACCCCCACCGCCTCCACCAGTGCCCCAGCTGCCGGCACACTCGCTGGGGCCGCGCTTCCACCTACTGGTCCCTGTAGGCCTCAGGAGGGAGCTTCCAGCCAGGGGGGCCCCTCCGGTTCTGGGACCACCCGCCCTTCCAACACTGCCTGACCCGCAGGATACCGAGGCCTCTCAGGACACCATTGGGGACATGGACAGTAGGGGGGGGAAGGGAGCTCCCAGAAGCTCCGCTGTGCCCATCGGGTGGGCGTGAGGGAGGCCCTGGAGATGGGGGAGATGGGCGGGATGGGGGGAATGGGGAGGGTAGTCTGAGGGGGGGAAAACACCGGGGGCAGGGAGTGGGCGAGGTGGCGGTAGCACATGTATAAGGGTGACACAATAAACGCACAGGCACCATAGTCGCCTCCATGCCTCTGCTCGTGGGCCTGGGGTCAGGGGCGCATTGATGGGTGGGACCACAGCCAGGGTGCTGCCAGGGGCCCCGGAGTGCTGGGTGTGTGTGTGTGCAGCCTCAGCCCTTGGCATCCCAACTGATGCGCCTCGCTAGGGCGGCACGGATGCGCTTTGCATATCTGTGCTCCCGCGGGTTCTCAGCATTCACATAGAGAGTCACGGGGCCAGGAGGGTGTCGGGGCACAGGGTAAGCGAGGGCAGTCCCTTCGGTCTCACACACGTTGTGCAGCACACAACAGACACCGATCATGAGGGAGGAGGTCTCCACTGTGTAGTCAAGCCAGCCCGCGAGGCTCCTCCAGTGCTGCTTGAGGTCCCCGAAGGCCCTCTCGACCACAGTCCTGCTTGCACACAGGCGAGTATTGTAGAGTGCCTCCACTGGGTTCCTGGTGACTGGATACGCCTTCATCAGCCAGCAGGTAAGTGGGTAGGCTGGGTCCCCCAGGATGCAGGGGGGCATCATCACCCCCTCGATCTGGGTCATCCCCATGTCCGCGAAGTCTCCGTGGTACATCTGGGCATAGAAGAGAGAGATGGTCATGATCCAGGCATCGTGACTGCGATCGGAGTGGCCCATGAAAATGTCTATGAACTGACCCCGGTGGTCCATGACCGCCTGCAGATGCAGGGAGTGGTACCCGTGTCTGATGACATATTCCGAGGCCTCCCCAGCAGATGGGTGCAGGATCTCTATGTGGGTGCTGTCCATGGCGCCCATGCAGTTGGGGAACCCCCCAGTGGCAAAGCCAGCCATCATGGCTTCCTGGTCCACCAGCTGGATCACTCGGTCCAGGAGCATGCCCTCCACTTCCTTGCAGATGTCCCGCAGGATCCTGGCGACGGTGCTCACCCCAACGCTGAAGTGCTGCGAGATGTAGCAGCAGGAGTCGGGTGTAGCGAGGGTCCAGACCCTGATGGCCACCTGCTGGATCATGGATATAGGGGCCCGCATGGGGGTGGCCTGCCACTCCAGCCAGGGCATTAGCAGCTCCGCGAGCCACAGGAGGACGTGCATGTCCATCAGAAAGTGCGCTCTCCAGGCAGCCTCATCCCATTGGGCAAGGGCCCTGGCTCACTACCCCTGTGCCCACTCCGTGACCCATACCCACCGGTCTATGGGCATTGCGAGCAGGGCTGTTCACCCCATGGTCTCCCTCCACCACTGAAGCCGGACGTCTGCCTCACGGAGCACCACATACTGGCCCTGGGCATGGAGGAGGCCCAGTCGGGCTGCCCCGGACAACTGCTGGGCCCTGAGGCAGGCCAGGGAGTGCCTGTGCCCATGGTGGGCTCTCTGGGCCCCTGAAGCACTCCTGGCCCTTGCACCGCTCCTGGGGTGTGTGTGTGTGTTGTTGGACCAGCTGCCCTGCTCCTCATCTCCGTTACGCCTCCATCCCATCCATTGCACCCTGGCTGGCGCGTGGGATCCTGTCGGCCTCCTCGACTTTTTCCAGTCTGCTCCCCGGTTCATGGGGGCTCCCCCTGTGACTGTGCTGTGTCCCTGGGGTTCCTCCCATTCCAGGACTGCCTGTGTTGCTGTGGGGGTGCCTGTGCGGGCTGTGCTGTTGTTCGGTTTCTGTTTGCCGTTCTCCTTGTCCTGCCCTGAGCCCTAGGCCCCCCCCCCCGCTACCTGTCCCCAGCCCCCCTTTCTCCCCCCCCTGTGCCCGACGTGCCATGTGTGTTGTCTGTCCCGCTGTGCGCCCCCTTCCCTTCCTTTCTCGTGCGTGTGTGTCTGCGCCCGGGCATGTGTTTGTGCTGTGTGTTCTGCTGTGTGCTCGTTTTCCCTGTGCCTGTTGTGTGCGCTACCTCAGTGGCTCTTCTCCCTCTTCCCCTTCCCTTCCTGTTTCCTTTGTGTGGGTGTTCCCTTTTGGCGCTTTTGACTTTGTTTGCCCTCAGTCGGCCATGTCTGTGTCCTGCCCCTCCCCGGTGCCTTCAGGGTGTTTTGACCACGGCCGGGAATCGGCATCACGTCTGTTGTGCTGCCCTGGCCCATGATGTGCCGGGCCGATTCCCTGCTGTGGTCCTGATCCCGTCTTGTCTGTTTGGTGCCTTCTTTGACCACGGGGGGTGGTTAGCTGGCTCGTCACCACTGGGAATCCACTGTGGTGACTCGGGACCGCGTAACGTCTGAAATCACCCCACATGCTTGTTTAAGCCCTCAGAGAATTCCAAGAGATTCCAAAACGAACGAGTTTTTGGAAACAAAAATGGAAACTAAAACTAAAATGAATGCTGTGCCTTCTGCACACACCTAAGAACTCTGTGATAGATGGGCCATTGGTCTGATCCAGTATGGTAGTCTTTATGTTCTTATGTAGGTGAACAACAAACACTATGCATTGTAATATGATCAGCAAATAGATGGAACAGAGGACTTAATATGACAACAGCAGAAACCTTTCCAAGCTCATCTTAGACCAACAAATTAACATCAGGATGTTCTGCAACAACAAGAAGTCATTCAGTCATCTCTTATCCAAATAAAGTGGTAAATGGGGTTATTAACAACACCTGAGCTGAGACACTTTTAAAATCTCACTGATGAATCGGCATTTAAGTTGGTTTTTTTTTTGCATGTCTCCCAGTTTAGGCAGTGAAATGAAGCCAGCTGGTCATTCTGTCTGTTTTGCAACCCTGTTGGTAAATTAAGGGTGGGACATCGGAGGGAATCCTGGTTTCAGTTGGTTTCAGTTTATAGCTTTTTATGGATTCCATCACGGGTTAATTTTTTGGTTTGGCATTTAAATCCATAAAAACCTATAGACCAAATAATAATAATAATAATAATAATAATAATAATAATAAATACCCCCCTCACACACATGCGAAAAATGGCTGTCAGGCCATTCTGTGCATAAACGCCCTTTTCCAAAATGGCACCGGCAGTGTTGGTGCCATTTTGAAAGAGGGCAGCCATCCAGAATCAAAGTTTTCCCACTTGAACCCCTGGGGCCCATATTTACACCCACCCCCATCGCCTTGGGCCATGGAGTGCTACTTACCAGCCTTGATTGAAGCACCACCACTGCTGTGGGGGTTCCATCAGGTTCCCTCACCGCATTGCCACTGCCCTTAACCAAAATGACAGTGCCCAAAATGATGTTGCTGCCCTTTTAGTTAAGAGCAGCAGCCATTTTGTGCATGCAGGTGGTCATTTTGCATCTGCACGATCCAGAGAAGGGAGAATGGTGCAGCGAGGGAGCCTGCTGGAGCTCCCACAGTAGTGGCGGTGTTTCCGTTAAACTCTCCGAGGCTGGTAAGTTCCACTCCTGGGTCCCCCAGGTTCGTAGTCTGGGAGCACTCCTAGATTCCCAGCGCTTCCTGGATGTCCAGGTGGGGCCTGTGGCGAGGAGCGTGTTCTGCCAGTTACATCTTGTGTGGTGGCTTCGGCCATATGTCTCGGACTCCAACCTGGCCACCATCATCCATGCTTTCATCACCTCAGGACTGGACTATTGTAACGCGCTCTATGGGGGCGCTATCCATGATAACGGTTCAGAAGCCGGAGCTGGCGCAGAATGTGGCAGTCCGTCTCCTTATGGGGATAGGTCGCCGAGAGCACGTTACACCAGCGCTCTATTCTCTGCACTGGCTGCCTATAGTCTTCCAGGCCCGCTTCAAGGTGTTGGTGCTTACCTATAAAGCCCTACATGGTCTTGGCCCTACCTACTGGTGGGACCGCCTCACTCCCCGTGCACTGGATCGGCCCCTGTGGTCTGCCGGGAGCACCCTTCTTGAAGTCCCCCGAGCTGCTTGGAGCGCAACTGTTCTCTGTGGCTGCACCGAGGCTGTGAAACTCCCTCCCAGCAGAGACCTGGGTGGCCCCGGAACTCTCCTCCTTTCGATGAATGTGTAAGACCTGGCTGTTCCACCAGGCTTTTGGTGAGGGAGATGGGTAAAGGGTGGGGGGGTGGGGTTGCTTTTGTTT
>QEPC01004713.1:437923-456886 GCA_003113815.1 Sphenodon punctatus | reverse complement strand
GGCGTCAGATCGAGTCCGACGCCAGCATCACTCCAGCCTCCTGCCTACTCATTTCATACACCGCAGCCCCTCAGTAAACCAAGGGGCCCTGCGGTGATGAGTCCGAGGCAGAGGGCGTTTCGGAGCCACCCTGTCAATGGCCTCCTCCAACAAGCTGTTCCAACACTGTACCAGCTCATCGACAGAGTGACCATCCAGGTCCAAGGTTAACTCCCTCAGGACCTCTTGGAACCGCTGGGGTTCCATCAGCCTCTGAGGGTGGACCATCTAACTGTTTGAACCCCCCTTGCTTGTTTCCCCCAAACTTTTCAGATGGGGGACCTGGGCTCCCATGTGTCCCTCTGCTGAAACTACAGAAGTGACCAAAGCCGCATGAGGCACGGGAACGCCCCCCTTGATTAAATGACCTGCAAATGGGAGGCCTAGATGGTGACTGTCTGTGTGGAACAGGAACCAGCATGCCTATACCTGTCCTGAGACCTCCCTGCGGTCTGGGTGTTGTGAGCTGGGACTTGAGAGCTGGGCGGTGTCATGTCCAGCAGGTCCCACTAGGTATGCGGTTCTGAGGCCAGTGTCCCGCAGAACACTGCATCATATGCCAGCCATGCAGAGCCACCATGGTTAGTGTACATCTACTGGATGTTCATGGGGTACATAATACGTTGCCAAGCATGGGAAGGATACTGGTTTACCACCAGCCCCATGTATATGTTAAAGTAAACTAAACTAAACTGCCTAACTGAGTCAGACCAATGGTCCATCTTAGCCTAGTATTGTCACAACCTGACACAGCAGTAGGGTTTTTCCAAATTTGGGTCCAAATCTGGCTCTTCCAGGGTCTCCGGAAGAGGCCATCCCAGTGTGCTACCTGAGATCTTGCCAGGCCCCCAGCAGAGGCCTCCCCCAGGTGTGCTACCAGGGGTCCTGAGGTGGAGATGCCGGGGATTGAACCTGGGACCTTATACATGCAAAGCACGCACTCTTACCACTTGAGTTATGCCCCCCCCTTCAACATGAGATGTTGAATGCCATGTTCCAATTTCCCCATGTTTTGGGATTCTGGGGCTTCTTCCACTGTCCTTTACCTGCCTTGTCAACCTCCCCGTCCTCATCCTTGGGTTCCTCGCCCCAAAGCAGTGAGAACATGTCAAAAATTTCCCCATTCCATATGTGCTCCCTGGTAGCGGTAGACAGGTGGTGCCATGGGAGTCATATGGGCCGTATGACCGGAGGGAGCCAAAGGGGCCTCCCGTTCTATTGTCAGCTGCCAATATGGCCGTTGTATCCCACATTGGCCTTGCGGTACTTCTTCCAGATGAAGGGTGGGGGGGCTTTCTCCCAGTACCTTGTAACCCCTGCTTCCCCTTTTGGGACTGGAGGCACTGTCGTGTGAGGTACCACCTCACCTCCAGCCCCCTTACCTTGACCTTTGGTCATGGGCTCCTCCCCCGGTGTCTTGTCTGGTGTTTCCACCACTGTCACTGCCTGGTTCTCAGTTCTGCTGCCACTTGGCTCAGCATGGCCTGATGAGGTACTGGGTGCCAATGACACTGCCTCCCTTCCGGGAACCTGGACTTCTGGACCTGCAAGGGAGAATGATGGTGGAGGGGGCACCATTGGGAGCCTCTCTGTTACCGGTCTCTGCTCTCCACTTCATCCTTGCTCTCTTGGATGCAGGGGCTACTGGGGTGAATGGGATCTGACCTGTTGGTCCCAGATGGCCTGGGTGAAAAGCCCAAAGGAATTCCTCGAGGAGCTCCCTTCCTCCATCCTGGTTGGCTAATTGTGCAAGTTGCACGTCCTTGCCCATCCCCCTTCCTGGTTGGCCAGTTGTGCCCCAGCACCTCATTGGGGTCTCCTGCTGGCAGCCCTGCTGTTTGCAGAACATCTCCTTTATGGCATATTTCTCGCTCTGTAGCGATGGAGAAAACAAATGTCAGCACAACAAATTCAAGGTTCTTTTTTTGTTTTGTTTTTGTACTTAATGGGAACTGTGACTTGAATCAATTTGTCCTTAATTCCTGACATTGGAGTCACACAGTGAAGGGAAGGGGTTCTGAGTTAGTGACTCAGACAAACTCTGTAATTCATTTTTGAGGTAAGGGTGACAAAGAAAGTTAACCTCTTACAGGCTGGAACAGTTCTGAAGGAAGCTGTCCAGTGGGTGCATAGGTGGGGACAATGAGTTACCGTCAGCCTAGAGCGAGGCAGAGAAGTCCCGCTCCCATCACAGTTTGTAGCTACATTTTTTATAGTTCATTTTTTGGTATAGTTTTATTGTTCATTGTAATTGCAACCGTATAGAGCATTGTTGAACAGTTGTATAGCTCACTGCAATCTACAACAAAATGTGTATAAGAGACAGGTTATGGCCGGGGGCCATTTTGTGCACGTGCAAAANAAATTGTTACACAGTTGTATAGTTCATTGCAACTTACAACAATTAACCAATTTTTCTTTTTCTTTTCTTTTTTACATTTCATTGTACTTAGAATCGTATAACGCACTGGGCATTTTTACACATACCTTAAAGTGCTGGTCTTTCAATGTTATGGTTTTACAAGTCCATAAGTAAGTTCCTGGATGCATTCTTCACACACACACTGCCCTGAGGCAGCCTAAAGTAGCCGCAGCTGTAGACACGAGGGGCTGCCATGGAAACCAAGTGACCACAGCTGCCTGGAGCAAAGCAGTTTACCAGGAGAACCTTTTACACACACAAGTTCTGGGAGATGCCCAGATGTTACAGGATCCAGATCTGTAAAACCACAGAGATCAAGGACTTCTTAAAAATGTGAGAATATGCAGAAGTTCAAAGAGCCAGATGTTTAATATCTGGGTGAGCGATTTAGACACACAGAAAGTTCAGGATGTAACAGCAAACATGCAGGAGAAATGTGTGTGTAAAAACACCCATGGTTGTACAGTTCTACAGTTCATTGTTGTACAGTTCTACAGTTGCAACTTACAACAAATTCCAAATTTTTAAAAATCCAGCCTTCGATCCTAATGGCCTCTTCAAAATGGCTGCCAATTCCATTCTCAAAATGACTTCCCATGTGGCTTTTCTTCAGGATGGCGGGCAGGCCCCACCGTGCAGCTCCATCCTTCAAGAGAGGTGATCCTTTTAAGGACAGTAGCCCTTTAAAGAGGCCTATAAGTCAGAAGGGCTGTTGTCCTGTTTTAAGTGGGCCCCATCATTCACCATGCTCCTTTAAGAGGCCAGAGTCAAGGAGGGGTATTGCCCCTTTAAGTGCCCCCCTTTAATAGGCCATAAAGTCAAGGAGGGGTATTGGCCCTTTAAGTGGGCCCCGCCATGTCGTGGGTCTCTTAAGTGGCCTGAGAGGTGCCACCCTGAGTCCTTGGAGAAGGGTGGGATAGAAATGTAAATAATAAAATAAATTGATAAATAATATGCCATGCCACGATGGGCTGCAGTGCTAGGGCTGGATAATCCTCGGGTCAGCCTCAGGAATGCTCGGAGGGCACCTGCAGCTAAATGAAGGTGTTTCTGCTGCTTTAATTGGGTCTCGCTCCCCACTCCTAAAATACCATGCCGGGGTGGACACAGCGCCGGGGCTGGGGAAAGCCCGCACAGGGAGGTGCCCCTGCAGCCAAGGGAAGGCGCTGCTCATTGAGCCTCGCCCTGATGCTGTAAGGAGCTCACCCTAAGATGTCCGGGGAACCCCCTGAGGCAGCTGCTGATTGGGGGTGGGTTGCCCACAGCGAAGCACTTCAATCGGGCCTTACCCTGCTGCGATGAAGATGCTGCAGGGGACAAGGTGCCTTGGGGCTGGCCCAGTCTCTGGATTGCGGGGAAGTTGCCCGCAGCTAATGCTCTTAGGCTGTCAGGCTGGCCTCAGGTGGAATGCAAATGGTCACCCGCATGGACGGGAAGAACTACAATTCAAAGGATCAGGAGGACCAGTGATCACTCACTCAGGAGGAAAGTAAGTAGACTCCCAGGAGGTTAAAGAGGAATTAAAGAGGGCTACCCCTTTGGACATGCCCCCTGGACCAATTGTGCTCACTTGATGCTGTATCTTTTCTGCTTGCCCTGGGAAGCTGAAAAAAGAGGAGTGTCCGGTCCAGGCTATTGAAGCCGGTTGAGTGGTCCACCCCACAGATCTCCCCACCTGGCCATAGGTCAACAGGCTTCAGGTGGTTAGTGAGTGATGAGGGGGCGAGCAGACACCTGGCAGTGACGTGTCCTTTCTCCGCCCCCATTGCAGGATTCCCTGCTGCCCTCCGCAAAGACGTCACCTGCTAGTGGGCATTCCTCCTTATACATTGATGAGAATACTTTCTGTTTACCTGAATCTGGGCTATAACGTAGTATACAGGTTAAAGTTTTACCTCTTACATCCAAGAGGATTCCCTGTGACAATGATAGCTCCTTAAGAAGCTAGATGGTTGAGTTTGATTAAGGGAAGATGGGGAGTTTCCTGAACTTATAAAGGGCAGTCAGCCATAATGATCTGGGCAGCACCCAGCTGCTTTATTCAAGGAGCCATGGTTAAGCATCTTGCAAATGAAGATCATTGCTTGTGTTTTGGAGGTACTGGTATATAAGTCATCATCTAAATCCTGTAGCTACTCCTACAGACATTCCCATTACTGCATGTTCAGTGGCTACCCAAGAGTCTCCTCTCACCATTTGCTTCCCAGATGATATTGTGTTTCTATGGTCTCTCGCACTCCCACAGACTGAAAGAGGGGCAATTCACATATGTATACGTAATAGCGGCTACATGACAGTTGCAGATATATGTTGGTGAGCTGAAATGGGTATTTGGTACTTGTGGACAACACTTGCATTTTGGGGACCAATTTTGGGTATCTGAATTAGGTGCCAAAATATTGCTCAAGTACCCAACCTCCAAAATATCAGGTTTCTAGTTTTGAGTAGCCCTACTTACCTGAACCCCCCCCCTCAAATGCCCCCCAAATTTCCCCAAATCCAGGACCGGAAATTGAAAAATCAAGGCAAAAATGGTATTTCAGTATGTTGGTATTTCAGTATTTCAGGTACCTGATTGGACAATGTTTCAGGTACTGAAAAGTACCCAAGATTTTTGAGTCAAATCAGGTACCGCGAATTCGATGGGTATACCCATGTTTGCGGGCATCGTAAATCCCGCAAGGGATAGTATCTCTCTGTATATTTCACTAATCTTAACCCCGTCCTTCATAATAGAATAAAAAGCCAATTTCCTGGTGATGATAGGCTTGTTAGCAAGCTGGCATGTGTCCACCACTCAAGGAGGGAAAATCCACCTGGGCCGCTCAGGAGATATACTTTATCTATGTCCAGAGCTCTGAAAGATTGCAAACATTTTGTCAGTCACTGATTTCCTGTCTTCATTCATTACTGCAAGTATCACCTCCCATCTTGGAACTAACCTCTTGGAGTATACTGAATTCTGTTTTAACCCCCTGCCTACTTTAAGCTGCTTTTTAAAATTGATTAATAAAGTTTCTCCCTACTTTGATCATTCAGTTTACTTTACTCCCTTTGTTATTTGATATTTTATTATTCATTACTTTATGTCTTCGGTGGCTCAGTTTTTAGAAGAGGCCTTGCGCTGGTGTCTCAAGGCACTCCCGGAGTTGCTCACCCTGCCAGGAGCTTGTAGAGGAGCAGGAATAGAAACATGGCAGGCAGGGCTGGCGTTAGAGTTTGCAAGGTTCAGGGCAAACATAAAATGCAGGGTCTTTGGTGGCCACGCACCTTCCCTCATGGGTTGGCCTGCCCCCTGAGGGAGCACCCTCCATGGGGTCCTAGAAGTAGCCATATTTGGGGTCCTGCTGGGCAGGAGCGGGAGCCCCTCATACTGCCCTGATGACAACAAGGGCCACTGTACCCCCCCCCTCAAGTAGAGCGGAGCGTAGGGCAGTCATCCCAGGTTGCTCTGCGGTAAGACCTGCCCTGAAGGTAGGCCCCAAGCATCTTCTGCACTTGCTGGGTACATGGTATATCAAGGGGGGGAGGGAGGGGCTTGTCCCTCTGCCATTCCCCCAGTGCGTGCAAAAGGTCCATGAGGGGCTCCTCCTCGGAATTCTACCCACACCCCGCAGTTCCAAGGAGGCTTATATGAAATTTTGCCTCAAAGTTACACCTCTGCTTGTCCCTTCCACATTGTTCTGACATTACAGTACTTCACAGGGGTTGACTTAGTCTGGAAATGAGAAGGGGGGCTATTGATCGTCCCCATCTGACCTAGTCTCATCTAGTAAGCTGAGCCTATTTTAGCTTTTACGCTACTGTTTAACCCTCATTCATTTAAAACCTGTGTTTGAAATGCATGCCTCTAGTTCTCATTGAATTAATCTAGCTTCATGACTGCTGTGTATCGGTAAACGTGGAAGAATGGCAAATCCTGTCGCATAACATTGATAATCCCCTTAAGAAAACAGAGATTTTTTTCCTCCCCGTTCCCTCCTGACAAATCCCCTCGTGTCAAAGATCCTGTAATTGATCTATGCCATTAAATTCAATAATGCCCAAATTTACAGATCTACCTTGTTTCAGGCTAATGTAGACAAATGAGGTTCACGGTAAAATATTGACTTTCCCTTGGCACCTGGACACCTCAGCATTTTATGTGTTTGATTAACATACAAGCAAGGCTGTTAAAATCAAATAGATGAATGTGTGGAGCAATGTTTTATTCTCCTTAAATGATATATGAGGCTGGGCTATTTATAGTGAGCGGGGTGGGGTGGGAAGAAATGTAAAATTAAACCAATTTGAGGAATGCGGAGACAGGAGATTGGTGAGAAATTGATATCGGCGCAAGGAAACTTCTGTAGGGAAAGTCAGAACGTCATGCTGTGCCATAGAGCTCATCTGTTTGTGCCTGAATTCTGGCTTATACTTACTGCAGCCAGGCGTTAAAAGTACCAGTCATTCTGTATTGTATTTATTACAGTCAAGACTCAAGCCCGAAAGCAGCTGCTACTGTCGTTACTAACAGGAATGGCCAGAGAAAGTTGAGGCATTACATTAAAGAGAAATGGAAAGTATAAACAGATGTAGGAAGGAAAAACTGAATGCACAAGCACAAGGTGGGAGATAAGTGGCTAGACAACAGTATTGTTGGGAAGGAGTTGGAGGTTATAAGGGATTGCAAACTGAATAAGAGTCAGCAGCGTGATGCTGCTGCAGAAAGAGCCAATGTCATCTTGAGGAGGTATTAATGGAATGATCATATCCAAGATTTGGAAAGGTATAGTCCCACTATACTCAGCATTGGCCAGACCTCTATTGGTGTACTGTGTTCAGTTTTAGGAATCACACTGCAAGAAAGATATTGACAAATTGGGAACGCTCCCCCACACACCACCCGTCCCCCCGCCCACTGCGGCCCGTGTAAAAAGGGCCTGTTTTTCAGGCCAAGTGGGGAAAGTGTTGGGGGAAAAGGAAGATTTGTGTGGAAAGTGTGGGGCAGAGCAGTCTGGAGAGAAGGTGTTTGAAAGGAGACAGAAGCAGATGATGGATGTGAGAGGAGCCATTTGCAGTTTGGAAAAGGGGCATGCAGACATGAGACCTACCTGTGTGGTGATGGGGAGAAGGCTACTGATGTGATCCTGAAAGGGGTGGGACTGCTGCCAAGGTTTGGGGTTGAGAGGAAAGGGTGGCTTGCAGATATAAAGTATGAAAAAAGAATTTGGGGGACCTTAATAAATACAGAAAAAATGGGGGAAAAGAAAAGAGGAGATGGGGTTGACCTTGTGTTGATTTTGAGATACTCTCTCCTTGTCAGTTGTCATGGGAGGGTAGGTTTCTCCTGGAGGTAAAAGGCACGGAATGAGTGTGGGTGGTAGGGCTGAAGCGGCAACTCCTTTTTCCATGCCGATATTTCATTCCGCCATTTTGGAATTGCCTGTGACTTTCCACAGCTCTTCTGCTGGCATTTCACTAATTCCGCACCCGTTGCTTTGCACCATTGGAATTATCAGAAAGTGTCGGAATAATCTTGGAAAGGGTCGGAATAATCTCAGAAAGTGTTGGAAGAAACATTGTTCCTCTACTTTCACACTGTGACCGCATGTCGGAAAGTGCCGAAGGAAGTAGCGGAATGAAAGTAGCAGAATGAACGTTTCTATCACACCATGCAACTCATTGTGGAAGAGCTCTTTCCACCCTAGTGGGTGGGATGTGAGAGGGAAGGCGAGAGCTGGCAGGACCTTGCAGCAAAGTGGGCTAGTGACAAGCTGTTTAGTGCATCTGACTTCAGATTAGTAGGTTGCCGGCTGGCTCTGGGACTTCCTTTTTGTTGCCTGTGAGTGCACCAATTGTCCAGGAGAAGAAGGGAGGCCCAACTAAGGCCGTTTTTAGACGAGCGTGCGGTGCGCTCGCACGTCGTTGCCAAAATCCCGCGAGACAGGATTAGACGAGACGCTGCCGCGAGTCACGCTCATGGGAGGGGGACGCGCATTCTTTTCTGGCCACGATCTGACCAGGTCGGTGATCGAGGTGGTCAGATCGCGGCCGGAAAAGAATGTGCGTCCCCCTCCCATGCGCGTGACTCGTGGCAGCGTCTCTTCTAATATCGTCTCGCGGGATTTTGGCAATGACACGCGAGCGAACCGCGTGCTTGTCTAAAAACGGCCTAAGTCAGGCAAAAAGGGCGGCTGGCAAAGGCTTATACCCACCCCTGCTGGGCAGGCCACTGCTGTGGCTGAGAACTGAACCAGAGCCTTTCATGTGGCAGATGAGACGTCTACCCAGGAACCACCAATGATGGGTGTTGGCCCCAGAATGTGGCTTGGAGGCAAGTTCCTTCTCATCCAGGCCCCTTCCTCAGCTCAGTAGATGTGCAACAGTTGCTCCTCTCCGCCTACCTGGAGCTAAGCAGCTGCCAGAGGGGGGGTGAAAACATGTCTCTTTGTTAATAAATGAATGTGGTAGCCAGGATTCGTTCACTGAGGTCCTAATCTTGAAAAGAACTGGAGGCAGCAAGGGCCAGCTTCTGTGTGTCAGAAGTATATTATTATTTCAAAGGAACTTTCAGGGCTCTAAGCATTTTACAATAATGTATTTATTCACCCCTTTTAGTCAAGGTCATAGAGATTATTTTTTCCCAAACCCCATTTTAAAGACGGGGAAACTGAGGCTGAGAGCTAGTGAGTTGCCCAAGGCCATCCAGTGATTTTATAGCTAAGTTGGGGTTAGATCACCGGTTTTGGATCCAAGGTCTACACCCAATAGGCTACATCCATTGAGGAACTGAGGCGTTCAAGCGTGGGGTCTTTGACAGACCTTGTTTTTGAACCCTCATTTCTGGAGTAATGGCCTGTCCTTTAACTCCAATGCTTCGGTATGCCTCCAGCCTAGCCACTCTGCCAGGGGACTGCTCTCTGCTTCCTGGGCCAAGTCCTTCTACCATTTGTTCCATTCCCTGCTCCACACCCCAGCTACCTGATTGGCTGCCAGCCAGACTATAAGCCTGTCTGGGAGCACCATGAGGCTGGGTAGAACAACACTTTTGGTGCCTCACTTTCTGGCTTGTCCTCCATGCTGTGTATCTACTTCCGCACCCCGCCCTCCCATACTCCCCACTGCCGGCTTGGTCCTTACTAGAGTTGAAAGTCTGTTTCTGACCAGATTCCATTTTCAACGGATACAGTCAGTTCAATCTGACAAAACGGAAATTGGAATGAATGATTGTTCTGATGGACCAATTGAATTTTTTTGGCCTGTTTTACGCATGTGCAAATGGTGCTTTGCCGTTCTGTGCATGTACAAAATGGCGGCACTGTTATGGCCGGGGGCCATTTTGTGCACGTGCAAAACAGCCGATTGAAATTCTGATCAAAAATTCCAGTTGATTGGGATTTCAACAGCTGTTCTGTTTTCACAGAAATGTTTCATGAGAATGAAACAGCTGTTTCAATCCAGCCTTAGTCTTTGCTTCCCTCCGGCTTTGGTCCTTGCTTTCCCCCTCCTGCCTCCTGGATCTCTGGGCCGTGTCAGGGCACCAAGCATATGTGTCCGTGGCCGGGCCACTGTCTGCAGCCCACACAGATGTGTGGCCAGTTGCCGCTGCCTCCGTACCACTCCCATGGCCCTCCCCTCCTCTCCCCTCCCCCATATTGGTCAACCATGGCAGGCCCTGATCTAGTCTTGGTCATGGTGGGCCACAACAGACATCTTAGCCCGCTTTGACTCGGTTGGCCCGGTCTTAGCTCGGGCTGTGACTTCGGGGGTTTCCCAAAGTCAGAATTCATGTTAGCTGCTGACACGACCCAGGGCAATCTTGGGTCAACATCTGGCAGCGCAAAAACAGACGTGCCGGTGGCCCGCAGCCTTAAGCGGGCCACCATCACATCTATTTTTACCCCCTGTCCCAGACGACCCTTCACCCCGTGTACCCTGACAGGATCAGGTTTCATACATGTTTGGAACACAGAAGGTGTCCAACATGTCATCGGATTGATATTGCATCACACTGAACTAGCTCACGTGGAACAAAAAAGCTCCCAAACTCCGGTGAATAACATCATCTTCGTCACAGCCCCATTAAGGTTAATAAAACGTTAAAACGAAGCAGTGATCGCCCGCTGCCTCAGCTGCAGTTCATTGCCTTTTCCTGCTAGCAGTGCATCAGTAACCTGCAGTCTATTCTAACTGATTGAATACAAAGTTATATTTAATTGGGGAATCAATGAGCAGGAATAGGGCACAGAGGTCATATAGATTGTATCATCCCGACCAATCTAGCTCACTTGCCCTTTCCGCCGGTCTTTCATCATTGTATTTTACTTGCCAATTCCTCGACGGTTGTAATTATGGGCACAGCCATTTGTCTTCAAATATCATACTGCGGTGAAATCTATGCATCGATAAATACGGCTCAAAAGCTGTTTCCCACCCTGCTGGAGAGTTAATTGCTTTCATGGTTAAGGCAAATGCTGTAATTCCTTATGTTTGAGGGAGCTTTTCAAGGTCCTCAAATGATTGCTTGTAGGCTGCTGGTAAAGCCAAATTAAAAGAGGGTATTGCCTTGGAATAGAAAGAGAGGTCCGCCACACTTTATCTCTGCCCGACAGTTGGTGCTGAACCACAGTCAAAGTATTGCTTGGATATAAGAGCGGAACCTAAAAGCCCAGGCTAAGAGCAAGGCAGATAAAATAATGTTTATCTTTCACACCCCAGCATTGATTGTTAACCTAAGGTAGGGGAAAGGAAGGAAGGAATAGTAAAATTGCTACTTAGTCCTGCCAGAAGCAATCTCTGTTCACAGGAAGAGTAATTAGAACCTTAGTTCTTCTCCTGACTGGTTCTGCTCTTGGCAGCACTCTTCTCCAATGATGTAGTTCTGGTTACGTCACCCTTGTGGCAGAGCTACTTGTGCTCAATCAGTGCAAAGCCTCATTCCTTTCAATGGCGCTTGTGACTATGGAGAGCCTTCCCTGCTCTTGCCTTGACTCTCTGATTTCTTCTTAACGCACTGCTGCCAATCTCATCCACTTGGCTGGCTGCTCTGGTTACGTTCAACCCCTCCTCTCTGCTCCCTCCACTGGTTCCACCTCCCTTGCATCCAGCACAAATTCTTTCTTTCCCTTCAGTGCTGGATAGGTTGGGGATCTTCAGCTTGGAGAAGAGACGTCTGAGAGGGAATATGATAGAAGTTTATAAAATCATGAGTGGTGCGGAACAAGTAAATAGGGAAGAGTTATTTACCCTCTCAAATAATACTAGGACTAGGGGACACTCAATGAAACTAACAGGTAGCAGATTTAAAACAAATAAAAGGAAGTATTTTTTTTTCACTCAGTGTACAATTAAGTTGTGGAATTTGTTGCCAGAAGATGTGATCAAGGCTGGTAGTATAACGGGGTTTAAGAAAGGGTTGGAGAAGTTTCTGGAGGATAGGTCCATTAGCAGCTATCGGCCACGTAGGTTTGGGGAATGTAAACCTGACCTGTTGGGTACTTCCTCCAAGCGACTGAGATTGGCCAGGAGACAGGTGCTCGGCTCGATGAACCTGGTTTGGGGAATGTAATCGCTTACTGTTGGGAGCTGGGAGTGAACAACAGGGAATGGATTGCCCCATTGTGACCTGTTGGGTACTTCAAGCAACCAAGATTGGCCACTGCCGGAGACAGGTGCTGGGCTCAATGGTCTTTTTCATTTTCATTTCATTTTTAATTTGTATCCCGCACTCTCTCACCAAAGCGGCTTGAGGCGGCTAACAACAAAGGAAACAATTACAAAACATAAATTCCACAAGGATAAGCACAATCCACATAAGGCCCAGAAATACAATTCAAAACAGTCAAACAAACCCCATAATTCACCATAAATAACATATGACAATCCAATATACACCCTCAATTACCTACCCTACTCAACATTTATAACCTTCCATCCCCATCCCCACCCTGCTGCCACCGGGGGGGGGGGGGGGGCTCCACTCACCCCCCTCCTGCTCTCACCAGGAGGTGAGGTCCCTTTCATATACCCTATCTTACAACCTAACTCATCTACATCATCTGTCTCATAAAGTGCAGGATCGAATCCCCATATATTTCAAATAAACAATATCATAGAACAAACAACAGCAAGAAACCTTTCCAACCCCTTCATTAACAATTGAAATCTAATTTATACCCATTTCCACTAAGTGGGAGCCCCCCTTGTCCCTTCCTACTCTCTCACAGGGACAAACTCCCCTCTGCCTCACCCCCTCCCACCAAACATCAACAATATTAATCTCCCTCCCCAGGCCCCGCCGTTGGGCCTCGCCGATGGGCACCGCCAATAGGGATGGGCGAACGCGGTTCGGAAGTTCGGAGTTCGGACTGAACTCGAATAGTTTGGTTGACCGAACTGAACGTGTGAACCAAACTTGAATTCGAACGTTCAGTTCGGATGCGTTCGGTGAGTTCGTAATTGAATTTCCTTTGGTTTCAATGGAAAACACATTATTAGCTGTAACATTTTTGTTTTTTATGCTATGTGACTGAAAATTGGGGTGCCTGTACCTCCAATAGAAAGAATTATGTGCACCAAATTTCAAAATTATCGGATAAAGGAATCCTATTTTAGATGCAGTTGAAGTATTGTATTTTGCAATATTCTACATATACATTCTTAGCTGTAAATTCTTTGCCTCACTTCTAATGTAGGTGAAACGTGTCCAGTTTATACCCCTTCCCATATTTACTAACTTTGCCAAATTTCAGAAGGATTAGAAAAATGGTCTTGGTGGTATAAGCAACTAACATATAAATGCATGTCTGACTATAACATCTTTGTAGTCCAACCAGTGTACATGCCATTTGGCAGGGCTATATATTACACTTTCATTATCATCTCTGCCAAATATCAGAAAGATTTTATAAAGGGTCCCAATTTTATATGCCTGTACAAGATATGTAGAGAAGGGGCCTATGCCTGGGATTCTCTCATGTCACTGTGGTATAAGATCGGTTTGTGATGCGAATTGGCCAACAGAAATGTCAACCAAATATCCTAATTCTGTGCTAGGACCATCCCAACATATCTCCACCACTTGTTTCTGGGAAGTCAGAAGCATCTGTTTACGAAAGAGTCAATAGAGATTCTCTTATGTCCTCTGTCTCGGTGCTGCAGGATGTGATTGTGATGATAATTGGCCAGCCTGGATGTGTTTAAACTATGTCTCATGACTGCTGGGATGCTATCACCAAAGTCCCAGTTATGTTGCTTATGCCCACCTCAGGGCCGCCCCCTATGCCCACCTCAAAGCCACTACCAATTGGTCCTGTAAAGCTAGAAGCTTGCAGTAATGTGTTTGGCCATTGAATGTGTCTGTCAGTCTTTGAGGTTTCTCCACATCCTTCCTCCTACAGTCTCTCTCCCCCTGCCATGCAGGGTGCCTGCCTCTGACTGGCACTGAATATGCTGATATTAATCTGAATAATGATCTTCATGTGGACAACATCAATTGCTTATATAATTGGGGCCCTTTATCAAAATCTCCTGTACATTTGCTGAAATGGCAGGAAAGGTATTTGATACATTCTTGCCAAACAGCCTGTAAACAGAATGCAATATCAAAATGTTACAGATGGAAAAGTATTTTCAGATTAATGTCTTATACCCTTGGGACCCTTTATCCACTCTTTCTAAAAATTGGCAGAAGTATTAAGCATATGGAGGGACATAATATGCACAAGTTTCATGAACATTAAATGCAAGATAAAGAAGTTGTAGCCATGAATGTGTATGGAGCTTTTCTTAAAATCACAACATTCAATTGCTTCTGAAATCGGTTTCTTTTATCTAATCATTTCAAATTTTGGTACAGGTAGTGCCCACTGGGTACAATCTCCCTAAATTCCATCAAAATCTAATAAGAAACAAAAATGTTATAGTGGGAAATATGTTTTTTGGTTTTTTCCCTTTATTTCAAAAACCAAATATCATTTTCAGTTCCTGATTGCACCGAGCCCGACCAAACCAAACACCAAATCTGAACTCAAAGTTTGACCTGAACCACCAAACAGCTGAACATCCAAACATGGTTCTGTTTGCACATCCCTAACCACCAAAGGGCACGCCCCTTTGGACGTGCCCCTTTGGACGTGCCCCTGGCACAGCTGCCGGCACGGCCGTCAGCCCTTGTAGGGGTGACCTGGAAGCCGAATGTCCCAGGTCCCGCCCCCTTGATGATTGTGGCGGCGGCGGCGGGAGCGGCATCTCTAGCTGGATGCTAGATGAAACTCCCTGGGTCCAGCATCGCTCAGGCTTTAAGGGAGGAGTCACCCAATATGTCACTTCTTATGTTCCTGTGCTCTACATGGCCTTGCTCCTCTGTATCTTTCTGCTCTCATATCCTCCTACTTTTCCACCTCAGGACTTGACTGCTCCTCTGCCATCACCCTCTCCTGCCCCAGAGTCTCCTGTCCCGAAACCATCTTGCCCCCCCCCTATATTGTGTATATTACAACACCCGTCTCCCATGCCGCCCCCTTTGCTTGGAACTCCCTTCCTGAATACGTAAACTCTTCTCTTTCCCTTCAAATCTCTCCTAAAAACCTACCTCTTCTTTCAGACTTTCCCTAGCTTCTCATCTCCACAGACTGATGACTAGGAATGTGCAGTTTGTTTTTGTTTGATATCATTATTAAAATGAATGATGGTCTATTCATTTAGTAATTAAAATACAAAAACGACGGGCCATGGTAATGAAAATGAAAATGGATGAAAACGAAGGGAAAAGCATCTGTTTTTGTTGTAAAAAAAACACACACAAACCTCCGTGCCTGTGGAAAATGGCCATCGGGGCTGTTCTGCGCATGCCGCACCCTTTTCCAAAATGGCAGCATTTTGGGAAAGGGCTGTGCATGAGCAGAATGGTCTGGTGTTCATTTTGTACATGTGCAGTGATTTTTAATTTTTTACATTTAATTTTTTAATAAAAATAAACAAAAACAAAAACAAAAGAACTCCCCCAAACAAACATTTTCCTTTACAACCCCCCCAAAACAACGTTTTTTGTAAACAAAAACAAAAATAAAAATGAATGATGTGCCTGCTGCACACCCCTGCTGCTGACTGATGTTCCCTCTTAACTTCATGTATTTCCCCCCATCTCTCCCTATGGTCCCGTCTCCTTTTTCTCCCCTTTTTTGTCTCTCCTAGATTGTAAGGCCCTCAGGACAAGCACCTATCAATTAATAAAAACAATATTTATATAGCATCAGCAATGTACCTGGCATTGCATAATCATAATTAGAGATGAGTCTCTACCCCGAGGGGCTTACAATCTGGGACAGACAAGAGAGGGGAGACAAAGGAGAGGAGTACATAAGGGAACAATGAATGATGACTAAGTGTGCAGTATTTGGACTGGGGGGGACCCCGGTTCAAATCTCGCCTTAGCCAGAAACTCACTGGGTGACTTTGGGCCAGTCACAATATTCTCTCAGCCTAGCCTACCTCACAGGGTTGTTGTGAGAATTAACAACTCCGAGTGCCATGGCAGAGGGCGGGGAGGGGCACTAAATAAAATAAATGTATGTTTTTAAAACAAGATTGTTCAGTGTCAAGTACATTGCTGGATCTACATTCACCGCCATCATCAGTCATCATCATGTTGCCTGTCTGCATGAAAGAGCAATACAGGAATGCATGGTTCCACTGACAGAAGGGAGGTAGAAGAAAGTCTATTCTTGTAGTTGTGACAATGGACTGTACTTGGTTTGTTCTGTAGGAACAGTTGGGTAATGGAACCAATTGCCTAGAGAGGTTGTGGAATGTCCATCTTAGGAAATTCTTAAAAAGAGGTTGGATAAGCAGCTGCTGGAAATGGTTTATGGAGTGTGGCAACTGTTTCTGAGAGACCATCTTAACTACATTGAGGGCAGTCCTAGCCCTTTGAGGTCATTAGGGTTTCCCCCTTCGACTTGTAGTGGTTTAGGATTGCACCGTTTATTTCCTGTCTCCCAGATGGTTTAGTAAATCCTGCCTCAATGCAGGAGGCTGGACTTCATGATCCTTGAGAGTCTATGGTTCTATGATGGCAGAGTCAGAACTAAAACTTGGAGAACAACATTGGTTTTGTGCCCTAACCATTTCATTACACGGTCTTCTCCTGACATTCATTGGTCCTGAAGATCAGGAGTAAGGATCAGGAGTAAGGTCCTGATCTTCAGGACCAAAGTACTTCAGGAGTACTTTCTCTCCTGTGGGCCACTTAGAAAATTAGTACAAACTCTACGGGCAGGATAGGGGTTGGGGTAGATGAGTGTTTAACGGACGTGCTCAGTATGAGGGAAGGATCATGGCTTGAGTTCATGTCCTCATATCCTGACTTTTCTCCTGAGCTTATTCCTTCAGTGTAGAGCTGGCATGGGTAGCACATTTGCTAATGAGGTTAATACCTGCAATTTTGAGTAATCTGTTGTGTTTGGTGCCCAATCAATACTCGAGTACCAAGTCGAACACCAAAATACCAGGTATTACCATTACTGATTTACAGATTTTCTGTTTTACTGACCAATTTCAGTACATTGGTACGGGAGGCCCATAAATAAGTAGGGATGTTGGTAAATCAGTACAGGAGGTTTGCAAATTGGTACGGGAGGCCAGTAAATCAGTCCACCAGGTAGCACATCATGCACTAATCGGGTACTGGTTACTAGTACCCAGTTACCAGTTCAAGAATCAGATCCCATAATTCTGATGGTTATATCCATTTTTGCGGGTACTCATTCCAGTTTTACCTCAGTTCTTGAAGGAAGGAACTGGATCCATAGGCAAGGTCAATGAATTGAACAAAGGGCCAAATAAAAAACAGCTGCGGGTCAAATTTGACCCATGCGATAGAGGTTCCCCCATCCTTGCTGTACACATACCGTACTTGCCTGCATTCTCATTAGAAGGCACCTTCACAGAAAGTATTTGTGGCTGGGATATTTTCTCCACTTGCAGCAGTTGCTCCCTGTTCTAATGAGTTTTTAAATGTTGTACATGTAGACACTGCACTTGATCTTTGCTGGCAGGCGAGGATGCACATCCTCTGCTTATTTTTCTTTCACCAGTCACGACCTGTTATCGTTTTTCTCGTTGTACGGAGCTCTGAAAAGCAGTCGAGTTGATAGGCTTTGTGTAGATTGAAGCTATTATTCATTTTTGTTTCATTTTGCCAACAGGGATTTGGCTAGATTATCTCCCTCCAGCACACTAACCGAAACTAGGGGCGGTTGGGTTTTTTATGCACATCCCTGACAGGTTGTTGATATATCACCCGGCAAATGCCTGGTGAAGATTTTCTTCTGACTTTGCCCTGAGCAAACTGACCTTGCTAAATCCAAAGTTTCACCTCTGTGAATGTCGCTTTAGTATTTTTCTTGTGAAAGTCATTTCCTTTCATGAGTTACAAACTGTGGAGTCATGCACTACAACATGCCCATGTGAAAACTCTCGCCGAGGGATCCTGCCTACTTAGTCGAGAACTAAGTGCATTCTTTTCTCTGATACACAGTGTGCATCTGTCTATTGCACAATCAATTTACTAGCTTAGTCTTTCCTCAGTAAACTATTATAAAATACTACACTTTAGCAAACAATTCTACATACACGAGTTCATGTATGTATCCTTGTCTCTTCCTCTGTTTCCCCAATCCTTTGTCTCCCCCCGTTTGTCTCTCTTAGATTGTAAGCCCACTGGGGCAGGGACCATGTCTCTTTCTTACAATGGTAAAGTGCCAGGTACATTGCTGGCGCTATATAAATGCTTAATAAATAATAATAATAATAATAATAATAATAATAATAAATTCTAAAAAATTGTCATCTTAGCCAGAAAGGCTTCTTTCAGAGGGTAATAAGTGTGTTATGACCCAGCTCAGGAACAGGCAGGGAGACTTCATGTTTCAAAAGAGCTTTATTAAATATTCCAACTGCTAGCCCAATTGCTATCCCCCCCCAAAATGGCCACTGACTTCCTGTTGATCTTATCATGTCAGCCCTTAGGAAGGGAATTGACCCTTACTTCTACACTAAGTAGAGCTGAAATGAATAGTAAGTTGTTATCTGTATTTAATAGCCAGCAGTTTGGATAGTTTGGCAGTTTTCTGACTATTTTTAACTGATGATTGTGGTGGCTAACTGACAAACTGACAAATCAATAATACCAGCATAGTTAACTGGTTTACTATATTACCATTACCTCATGACTGTGTCATTATGTAGCTGTGTGACTGGGCTGCCGTGACCACTGTATAGGGGTGGGACTTGGGGCAAAAAACCAGTTACTGGTTGTACCGGTTACCGGTTTACAAAAACCCAGTTTACTGGATTAAAACCGGTATACTGGTACCGTTTCCCCCCCCCATTGATTTCAATGGGGAACTGTCCCCATTGAAATCAATGAACCCCCCCCATACCTCCCCCCTCCCACTCCCAGGATGCACGGGTGGAAGGGGGGACACCCCCCACCCACCCTGCCCAGCCTGGATTTTTTT
>QEPC01004713.1:415307-425906 GCA_003113815.1 Sphenodon punctatus | reverse complement strand
GAGACCTGGTTGGATGATGATGCAGGACCAACGTTAGCTGCTCTCATCCGTCCGGGTATGCCGTGCAGCATCAACCTCGCACAGGGGGCCGGGGCGGTGGTGTAGCTATTATTTTCAGAGAGGAATGGCCAGTTAGGAGATATCCTGTTCAGGAGATTCCAGGAATAGAGGCCCTCCATGTGCTGTTTGATTTGGCTGGGGGTAACCTGGGGGTGCTGCTGGTGTACCGGGCCCCTTCCTGCCCCTGCATCCCTTGCCGCTCTAGTGGAACTGGCCTCGGAGGTGGCGCTGGGCTCCCCTAGGACCTTGGTCCTGGGGGACTTCAACGCCCATGCTGATGCTGGCCTTGCAGGAGTGGAGTGGGAGTTCATGGCCACCATGGCAACCATGGACTTGCCCCAAATAGTCAACTGCCCGACCCACGTGGAGGGACATACCCTCAACCTGGTCTTCTGTTCAGGCCTTGAGGCGGGTGATCCGCGACCATTGTCATGGATGGATCATTATCTCCTACAGGCCTGCCTCCAGGCACACCACCTCCAGAAGAGGATGGAACCAGTTAGGTTGGTCTGCCCTCAGAGGCTGATGGAACCGCAGAGGTTCCAGGAGGCCCTGGGGGAGTTATCCCTAGACCCTGACGGCCACACTGTCGATGAGCTGGTACAGTTCTGGAACACCTTGATGGAGGCGGCTATCGACAGGGTGGCTCTGAAACATCCCCTGCCTCCGCTTCGTCACTGCAGGGCCCCGTGGTTTACCACGGGGCTGCAGGGAATGAAGCAGGTAGGTAGGAGACTAGAGCAACGCTGGCGTCGGACTCGCTCTGAATCTGACTGTCTTCTCCATAGGGCCCATTTGAGGTCCTATGTTGAGGCTGTGAGGACAGCAAAGAAGGAATTCTTTGCTGCCTTCATAGCGTCTGCGAAGTCACGCCCAGCAGAGCTATTTCGGGTGGTTCGGGGGCTGGTTAGTCCAACCTCCCTCTGCCTGGATGGGGACTTGTCCCAGGTCCGCTGTGAGCAATTTGTCACCTACTTCGCAGACAAGATTGCTCAGATCCAGAGCGACTTCGACACCGGATTGAAGGCAGTAAGTGAGGAGCGGTCAGAGAGGTAGGAGGAGAACCAGTTGTGGACAGTGCCATGGAAGCCAAGGGAGTGAAGTGAGTCTAGCAAGAGTGAGTGATCAACAGTATCGAAGGCAGCAGAGAGGTCAAGAAGGACAAGAATGGAGTAGAGGTGATTAGGTTTAGCCACAAGAAGACTGCGGATAATATACTTACTCTCTTTCTACAAATATTGCCTATTCCAGAATGTCATTAAAGGTGTATCCCAGATGCGAACATATTTTTGTCAATGAACAATTTCCCTCTTTTCTCAATAGTCCATGCCACTTGACTTGAGGACATTAAAGGAGTCTTTGGACAACAGCAGAAGGTATGTGGTTCTGCATTTGAGTAATCAATTTTGGAGTTGCTCCGTAGCTTGATATGCTGAGGTCAAGTGTTTTTATTTCTCACAAGTCTCATAGATTTTCAATTGGATTTGGGGCAGACCTTTGGGCGAGCTGTTGAGGAAAATTGATTTTGTGGTGCAGGTTTTTTGTGCCTCCGAGGCAAATTATATTATTTCTGTCCCCCTCCTCCCCAATGCACTGGAATTATTGCACTGCATCATGACACATTTTCAGTGTGGGAAGTACAGTTGTATGCAAAATCAAGAGTAGTAGTATTGATATATATTTTTCTTCTTAATACATAACGACTGAACATTTTGATCTAGTCCAATAAGTGGTACCCCGGAAAGAGGGGTTAGAACTGTATAACTGATATTAAGGCACTAGTCTGGAAACTGAAACACCTGCTTTCATTTTTCTGTCATACTGCAAACCTATGGGAAATCCATGCACAAATTATGTAGTGACAAACTCACATGCTGATATAAATTAATCTGGAAAAAGAATGCTCTCCTGGTCCAAACCTCTTTGAAGAAAATTTGGATCTGAGGAACAGAACCAGTCACTATCCACTCTAATAGACTGGCTCAAGAAATCTACATGCAACCTGATAGTTGGGTTGGAAATTATTCATCCAAACAAATTTCCATAAAAATTTGGCTTTAAAAGTGACAAAACTTTCATTAAATTGTATTGACATTTCAGAATGTTTTGAAATGTTGTGAAATATTCCAAAATGGGGGTGGGGGTGGGAAGAACCTTTGGGATTTTGAAATTGAGTGAATTGGAATCTTTAGCATTTTAGTTGTATTCTGTAGTTCATTTCCAGTGTTGAAATATGGAGTGTTCAAACTGGGAATGTATGCTGAAATTTTACTTTGAAATTTCAAAATTTCACTTGCTTTAAATTTTGCAGTTTTGAAATTGGCATAGAAAAAAAATGCCAATTTTTTTAAAATTTCAATTTCAAAACAAATGTGAAAATTCTAGCAAAAATGATATTACCCTTTCAATCAGTTCTGTTTGATAGGATATTTCAGCATAGGGTGTTAGGCACTAAGCATTCATTTCTTAAAAATCATTTTTATCATATCCATGCTGATGAATTCCTTGTGCTGCATCGCAGTTACAAAAGGCATGCAAGTTTCATATGAGAAAGACATATATAATTTAATTAATGGGCACAGGCACAAAGAATGTCATCAAGCACCACTGCTAACTGCACCTATATAAATTATTGCTACGTAATGGCATCCCAGAGGTGGCACTGCTACACAATGACTTGCAAGCCCTCCTTCTTAGTGTGTTCATTCCCCACTTGCTATATTGGGTGTTTTTAGATACACATTTCTCCTGGATGTTTGCTGTAACATCCAGAACGTTCTGTGTGTCTAAATCACCAGATCTTAAACCAGATCTTTGAACTTCTGTGTGAAACTTTTCCCAAAACTTTTGTGTGTAAAAGATTCTCCTGGTAAACTGCTTTGCTCCAGGCAGCTGTGGTCACTTGGTTTCCATGGCAGCCTGTCACGTTTACAGCTGCGACTACTTTAGGCTGCCTCAGGGCAGTGTTTGTGTGAAGAATGCATCCAGGAACTGCCTCAGGGCAGTGTGCATGTGTGTAATGCATCCGGAACATACTTGTGGACTTGTAAACCCAGAAGATTGAAACATCCAGAACTTTAACGTGTGTCTAAAAGTGCCCATTGTTAGTTATGCTTGTGCAAGGGTTAGAAAGGGAGTTGTGTGAGCAGGAGGAGAGTTTGCTCCCTTGTTTGGTCTTGTTCTTGATGCAAAGTTGTTCTTTGGAAGCCAGGCACTGGTGTTGGACAATCATACTTGAAAGAAGAGGTTGCCTGGATGCTCTTTATAACCATCTCTGTTCTGTAATATGTCTGTGTAAGTAAAACCAAGAGACAAAGCAGTACAATGATATCTTTTATTGGACCATCTCCAGTTGGTGGAGGTATGCAAGTTTTCAGACCTCACAGGTCCTCCATCAATTAGAGTTGGTCCAATAAAAGATATCATTGTATTACTTTGTCTCTGTTGCCTATATTTGGGACCAACATGACAACCTTACTTTCTCTACACTAAGTAAAACCGGTTACACTTAAAACATACCAGGCTCCACAACTCAGATTTCTCTGTGGGAAGCCAAATTACACAGCCTGGATATCTACTGTGATGCAGTAGATGTGTGACAGTAATTTTGGAAAATGGGGCAAGAGTAGAGCCAAAGCAGGCAGCACATTTGCTAACCGTGGGTAATACCTTCAGTATTGGATAGCCTGTCAGGTGCCCGATTGTTACCTGGCTATCAAGGCAGGCATCCAGTTTCCAGTAAAACCAGGTGTTACTGTTACAAATTTACCAATTTTCCATTTTACTGACCAAATTTGGGAACGGAAAACTGGAAAATGGATACAGGAAACCAGAAAATTGGTATAGGACACTGGAAAGTCGGTACTGTGTCTTGATTAGATTGTAAAGAAAGTTTGTGTCTTGATTAGATTGTAAGCTCCATGGAGCAGGGACTGTCTTTATGTTATGTGTATCTGTACAGGGCTGTGTATGACTAGTAGCGCTAAAGAAATGATAACGATAAGCAGTAGTAGTAGTAGTAGTAACACTGGAAGATGGTGAATCAGTACATTTGATAGGCCATTGGGCACTAATCGGTTACCGATTAGTACTCCATATTTCCAGGTTGAATTGCATGCCATAATTCCTACAGGTCTACCTGTTTTTGTGGGTATTCATTTCAGCTCTATGCAAGAGTATATTAAAACTTGTTTTTACAGATCACCCAGAACTAGAGCTGAAGCAAGCAGCTAAAATGCAACTCATGAGAAATTTCATGATATTTAGAAATGGGATTGATTTCTTGCCTGTTTCTCAACAGCAATGCGATTTCTCAATATTCAAACACCACGAAATATCGTCCCAGTTTCCCAACTTACCATGTACCATTTACTGCATACCACTTACCAGTTATTGCATTACCAAGGGTACCATTTTACCTCTGAGTTTTTGTCCATTAGTTCTTGACCACATTCCTTCCTGAGAAAATGAACATGTTTGCCACCCAGCCTTCTGCAATCCCCAAACATACTTGTCATTGCCACCAAGCCATCTGCAATCCCCAAATGCAGGCTGTCCTGCCCAGAGAGAAATATAGCGAGAGGTCCAGGGAAAAGGGCAGACAACCCCAAACTGGGGTGCAGTCAGGTGTAGAATTTCCCCCTCCAAATTTTTGACCAAAAAGGAAGAATGGAATGGAAGTTCTCGATTCACCTGAGCCTGTATTGAGAACCAGGATTTTGACGAGATTGCTGACAGTCACAAGATCTCATTTCAGTCCCACCCAGAATCATGAGAAGGATAGTCTACTTGATAGGAATGGCCTCCTGGCGGAGGTGAAGCAGAATTGTACTATGCATGCGTGAATGAAGACACTATGGACAGGTCCCTTCAGACAGGAAGCTGCCCATGATGCCTCATAAAGGTTTCACTTTAATTATCAAGATTTTGAAAAGCAAACCCTAATAGACAAAAGCATTCTACAGCCACATCATTTAAACTATGAAAAGGAAGAGGAAAGCAATCTTCAGCTCGATTCTATGAGAGGATGTTGGCATCTTTAAAAATATTGACTGAACCAGGCTATCTCCTCACATTGCTGCACTCCCATCTTTCCATTAAGTAGGTCATGACGCAAAGACGTGCTTTCAGGCGAAGGGTAATGCCACATTTTGTCAATGAGTGGGTTTGGCTTTGAGCCTATGGAGGGGAAGGGAGACTATTTCTAGAATTGCTTGGAAGCCTGCTGTCAGCACTTCTGCCATGAATAACTGAAAGAAGGTGAGACATTGGTAGCGCACTAAAAAAAGTATAGCTGTGCTCCAAATATAGAACATTTCTCAAACTGAAGAACATTTCTCAAATGTATCCACTTAAGGATGCATCAAACCATATGGGGATCTGAGCTAGAGCTGAAATGGATAACAAAAATAATTATCACAAGTGAATATCACAGTGGAGGAAAGTAACTAGTGGAGTGCCACAGGGATATACTGGGACTGACGTTTAATATATTCATTAATGATCTGGAGAAAGGAGTAAAGGGTGAGGTGATTGAATTTGCAGATGACACAAAGTTATTTAAGATAGTTAAAAGCCAAGCAGGCTGTGAAGAATTGCAGGAGGATCTTGCGAGACTGGCTGACTGGGCACCCAAACTATATGTATACAATGCTTGGTTCAAAATTAGGAGTTACCACTCAGACAAGGGATATTGGAGTCATTGTGTACAATACATTGACATCTTCAGCTCAGTGTGTGGCACAAGTCAAAAAAGGAAACAGAATGTTAGGAATCATTCGGAAAGGGATATTATTATTATTATTAACAAACATTTATATAGCGCCAGCAGTGTACATGGCACTTTACAAACTAATAAAATAGACACGGTCCCTGCCCCTAGGGCTTACAATCTGAGAGACAGGAGCTGGGGGAGAGACATAGGAAGGGGAACAGAGGGAGAGACAAGGGGTCTAACATTCATGAAGATGCGAGGTCTCAAGTGCACGTACTTGGCTTGGTTACGATGAGAATGACAGCAGGCAGGTCCATGTGGCAGGATAAGGGTAAACAGATCGTAGGTACAGGAATAGTGGCTCAGCAGGATAAAGAGTCAGACAGAGCAGAGCGAAAGAGGTGAGTTTTAAGGAGAGATTTGAAGGTATGAAGGGAGGGGGCGAGGCGGATGTGGACAGGGAGGGAGTTCCAGGCATGGGGGGCAGCAAGTGAGAAGGGACGAAGGCGCTTAGGGGAGCAGGGAAGGCGTGGAAGGGTGAGAGAAGGGACAGAGGAGGAGCAAAGTGCACGGGCTGGAGTATGGAGGGCAATAAGTGCAGAGAGGTAGGGGGGAGCAAGGTTGTGAAGAGCTTTATAGGTGAAGACTAGGAGCTTGTGCAGGATTCGTTCAGGAAGGGTTAGCCAGTGAAGCGAAGAGAGGAGGGGCTGCACATGGGCGAAGCGACGGGCGAGGTAGATGACCCTGGCAGCAGAATTTTGGACAGAGATGAGGGGAGAAAGGTGAGACCGGGGAAGGCCAGTGAGAAGGAGGTTACAGTAATCAAGGCGAGAGATGACCAGAGCATGAACAAGAGTTTTGGCAGACGAGACAGAGAGAAAAGGGCGAATCTTAGCAATGTTATGGAGGGAGAAGCGACAGGATTTAAGAAAGGGGTGAGTCAAAGATGAAGCCTAGGCTACGGGCTTGGGGGACAGGCAGGATGGTGACGCCATCAATAGTTATTGACAGTGAGGAAGGAGAGGAAGGATGAGGGGGGAAGATAAGGAGTTCAGTTTTAGCCATGTTGAGTTTGAGTTGACGTTGAGACATCCAGGTAGAGATGTCAGAGAGACAGTTGATGAGACGAGCTTGAACAGAGGGAGAGAGAGAGGGAGTAGAGAAATAGAGTTGAGTGTCATCAGCATAGAGGTGGTATTGGAAGCCATGGGAGGCAATGAGTTTGCCTAAGGATGAGGTATAGATCGAGAAGAGGAGAGGGCCAAGAACAGAGCCTTGAGGAACACCTTGAGGATAGAAAATAAAACTTAAAATATCATAATGTCTCTATATAGATCTATGGTACGACTGCACCTGAAGTATTGTGGGAAGTTCTGGTCGCCCCATCTCAGAAAAGACATAGAAGAACTAGAAAAGGTACAGAGAACGGCAACAAAAATGATCAATGGTTTGGAACAGCTCCCGAACGAGGAGAGTCTTGATAGGTTGGGGCTCTTCAGCTTGGAGAAGAGACGACTGAGAAGGGATACGATAAAAATTTATAAAATCTATAAACTTCTATAAAGTGGCGTGGAGCATGTAATAAGGGAGCAGTTAGTTACCCTCTCTAAGAGTACTAGAACAAGGGGACACTCCATGAAATTAACTAGTAGCAGATTTTTTAAAAATAAGAGAAAGTATTTTTTCACTCAGCACATAATTAACTTGTGGAACGTCCTGCCAGAGAAAGCGGTCACAGTGGGTAACGTAGCTAGTTTTAAAAAGGGATTGGATAAATTCTTGGAGAATAGGTCTATTAATGGCTATTAGCCAAGGAGGTTTGGGGAACATAACCTCTTACTGTTGGGGGCTGGAACAACAGGGAATGGATTGCCCATTGTGACCTGTTGGATACTTCTCCTAAGAGAAAGAGATTGGCCACTGTCGGAGACAGATGCTGGGCTTGATGGACCATTGGTCTGACGCAGTATGGCACTTCTTATGTTCTTATATTCTTATATGGTATTCTAAGGAACTTTGCAGTTATTTGGTAACTGTCTGGAAACGGTGAGGTTAACTGCCAATCTGGAATACTGGATATTACTGCGTAACCATTTACTACATTACTCTTTACCACATTACTGCATAACAAAACCAATCTGGATAGAGGGAGTGAGTTTTTTATTTTTCAAAAAAGTCAAACGCCAATTGGATGGTAATGTGGTAAATGGTACTTGGTAAATGGGAATGTGAGAAATGGTAATTTGGGAATCTGGTAAATGGCATAGCTGGCGAATACTATTCGGTATCTGACTGGATTCCAGATACTGTGGATACCATGATATCTAGCTGGAGTGGATACTGGATAGTAGTGGATACTCATTTCAGTTCTAATTCTGGCCCTCTGTGTGTGTGTGCACGTGTGTGCGTATATATCAACATACGCATGTATTGATCTCATATGGGTGTACATAGAATTCTAGAGCTGGAAGGGACCCTCAGGATCATCACGTCAAACTCTTTACTTGGTACAGAATTTGCCATATTTAAATCAACCTTCAACCAGCCTGTTCTTTAAAAACTGTCAATGATGGAGAACTGCCAAGGATGGAGGCAGTTAACCTTGAAGAGAAACAGCTAGTGCTGGACGGTTGCAGGCACTAGCAGGGCTGCCGGTGCTCCAGCAGAAAAGGGACAGCACCTGATTAGAGGGCAGCTGGGTTTAGGGCGTGGCAGCAGACAGCCCAGGAAAAAGCCTGAACCACAGCTCGGTTGGAGGAGGGAGAAGGCTGCAAAGAAGGCAGCAGGGAAGGATGGTAAGCTTGGAGGGGTATTGCCTGAGCTAGGGGGTTCAACTGGGGTGTAGAGGAGTGTGTGAAAGTCACTTGATGAATAAAGACACTAGGTGCTAAACAAAGAGAAAGGCGTGTGACTGGTAGGCCCTAATCCTGCAAGGACTCATGCCAGGCCAGGTCATTGCTGCCACACACAACTTCCCTGGGTAGCATGTTCTATGGCCAGACAGCCCTTACTGTCAGGAATGTTCATCTGATGTTCAGCTTAAATCTCCGTTGCTGCACTTTGTACCCACTGCCTCTTGTCCTGCCCTGTGCCCTGCGGAGCAGAAGAGATCAATTGTCCTCTATCTTCCTTGTGTCAGCCTTTCCAATGTTTGTAGACTGTTATCCTATCTCCTCTTAACCTTCTTTTCTCCAAACTAAACATGCACAGATGCTCCATCCTTTTTTCATTTGATTTGTTCCAAATCCATTATCACCTTCATTGCTCTCCTCTGCACCCTCTCCAGTTTATCTGTGTCCTTAAAATGGGTTGCCCCAAACTGAACACAGTACTCCTGGCCAGAGCTGAGTAGTGTGGCACAATGGGTACTTTACTTTCACACGGATGCACAACCCTGGAGCAGTCTGTGCCCTGGGCCGTTTTAAACAGACCTGGCAGCTGCCAGAGCCCACAGTCTGCCCGTGCCGTGCTCCTCCCCCACACCATTGCACTGTGGATGGCTATGGTGTTGCCAATGCCTGGGTGTCCCCTGGCTGAGAGTGGGGTTGCAGTGGCCATCGGCTGAGCTGACGGATTGCAGCCCTGCCCGCGGCTGCTGCTCTGGAGTTGGGCTGCCCACTCTGCTGGCGGTGCTCTGGGATGTTCCGGAGCATCGTCGGTGGGGCAGTCCCGGAGCAGGGATGGCCTGGCCTGCCTCTGCTCTGCCTCCACGTCTGGCGGGCCGCCTTTAAATAGATGGCCCTCCTGGGGGCGAGGTGGGCAAGAGGGTGGGCAGGTGTCTGTGTGAAGACACCCAATTACTTCCTGTGTCTTGCATACAATGCTTCTGTTGATGCAACCTAAGATGGCATTAGCCTTCTTTGCAACAGGATCACACTGCTGACACATGTTCAGTTGGTGATCCCATCTGTTTACTCATATGTTCATCTGCAACAGAGGAGTCATGCACGTGATTCCCATGACTGATCCGGATGTCTCATCAAGCATGTATCAGGGCAGCTCATTTGTGTTGGAGCTGGGTTGTGGGCGGCAGTCAGGATTGGCACTCTCGGCGAGTTGTGTCAGGATCCAGGCCAAAGCAGCAATTGTGGAATCGGCAGAGGCAAAGGTGGTCTCGAGGTGCAGGCAGGCCTCTCTTCCTCCCAAAATCAGGGAGCAAGGCTGGAACACAGGGCATAGTTACAGGAACATGGCTTAGGCACTGTTGCACAAAGTAAGGTAACGTTGTTGACCCAGAAGTATAAATCGGCAGTTTTAGCCAATCTGGGCAGGGGTCAGGATTTCCCAATCAGAACTGGGAGGAGACAGTCTATGACGCTAATGGCTAAAATACAGGCACTACAACTGATCCATGAACTGATCATTGGGGAAGACTCTGGAGCCAATAGACCTGGGTTCAAATCCCAGGGATCCTGACAATTCAAAGCCTGGTGCAAGAACTAACCATCTAAGAATGGGTCTTGGTTTAGGTGGTAGAGCACATGCTTTGCTTGTATTAGGTCCCAAGTTCAATTGGCATTTCTGACATTTCTAGTAACGTGTCTGGGTAAGGCCTCTGCCATGAATCCTGGAGGGTCTCAGGTAGCACACCTGGGTGAGGTCTCTGCTGTGGATCCTGGAGGGTCTCAGGTAGCACGTCTGGGTGAGGTCTCTGCTGTGGATTCTGGAGGGTCTCAGGTAGCACACCTGGGTGAGGTCTCTGCTGAGGATCCTGTGGGTCTCAGGTAGCACGCCTGGGTGAGGTCTCTGCTGGGGATCCTGGAGGGTCTCAGGTAGCACGTCTGGGTGAGGTCTCTGCTGGGGATCCTGGAGGGTCTCAGGTAGCA
>QEPC01004713.1:387115-405175 GCA_003113815.1 Sphenodon punctatus | reverse complement strand
AGAGGCGAGCCCCCCCCCCAGCACCAGCGGCCGCGGCGTCCCCGCAGCGGCCGGTAAGTATGACCCGATCCCTGGGGGGGGGTGGGGGTGTACTTTTCTTTCTCTTTTTCTTTAAGGGGGTATTTACACCTTTCAGGAAGAATCGGCTTCAACGTTGTAATTGTACAATTAAAAATTCATACTTTCCTGCTGTTTGGCTTGGAACGTGAATCTCTGTGCTTGCTGGTGCTCTCTCTGCTGAGCCTGCAGGTGTCGATGAAATCTCAGTTTGAAGCCTCCCCGCTGAAGGGTATCGCTCTGGATGTCAGTTAGCCACAATGTCCTCAGATTAGATTTCTCACTGTTTTTCTTCCTAAATCAAATGAGGCAGCTGCATTTCTAAAGGCTGTTAACTTTACTGTCAGCGGTTTCCCCTCTGGAGATGTGAGCTTCTTAAGTGCTAATTCTCTTCAATTAAGCCTCCTGGATCATGCTTCATTGATCAAGCAATTAATTGATTGCTGAAGACTTATGTGAAACAGCGAGTCAGCTGCTTTTCTCCTGGATCGATCACTGACCCTCATTTTTTTCTTTTCCCCTTTCCATCAGCTTCCAAAATATTGAAACAAACTGTAGCTCAGTACAAGCAGGCATCCCATGGGGATCGTGTATCGTGTCACCTGGCTTTGTTTTACTCAGAAGGAAGTATGGCTTTTGCCCCTAATATAAAGGAAAACTGGTGGATGGAAATTCATAAATTACTGTGTGTGCATCTGTTTTAAGCAACAGAATCCAAAAAGTAACTTTTCCCTATGGAAAAAACTTTAAGGCTTAATAAATTGTCCCACATTGTATTGTCCAGGGTTGGACCCATCCAGCACAACCTTCTTGTCTTCACCTTCAAGGCTTTTCATGGTCTTGCTTCTCCGGATCTTTCTGATGTTATTTCTAGATATGCTCCAGCCTAGGAACTTTGCTCATCCTCTGCCAGCATCTTCACCGGACCCAGAGTTTTCTGCTCCTTAAATCTTCTTGACCCCTTGCTGCCCCCTATGCCTGGAATTTCTTCCCTGAATACATATGTTCTGTTCCCCCCTCCCTGATGTTCAAATCCCTCCTAAAAACCTTTCTCTAGCTCCTCACCCTCAAAGGCCATTTTAGACGGACCTGCCTGAGAGGTGGGTCCGTGAGCACTGCCATACATTTCCGGCGCATGGCAGGGGAGGGCTACACACAGCAGCAGATGGGTATGTGTCCTGCGCCATACACCACCCATTCATGCCCCCGCATGGAGCAACGTGGGAAAACACGGGTTGCTCTATGAGATGGGTGAACCTCTGTGGGCACATTGTGTCTAAAAACAGTCAAAGATTGTTTCTTCTGATTCTTCTCCTTGCTGTGCTGAAACAGATATTCCCTGCATATACTGCATTCAGTTCATTTGCCTGCTAAAAATCAGGTCTGGCAAAGGGGGTACTAAACACTATTTGTGTCTGCTTTATTTGGATAATTGCTTTGGGTTTTCCAGTTGGTTTTTCTAGTTGTGTTGCTCATATTTGTTTGGATATCCAGTTATTCGATTGAATATCCAACAGTATAACTAAAACACAGAACAATAATGACAAAAAAACTTTGGAAATAATGGGTTTAAAAAATACGTAAATATTCTTTCAGTGCAAATATTGATTTGAATAGTCAGAGTTCTATTAAAAATGTGAATAATATTTAGAGCTGTGTGTTCACCATGTGGTGCTGCTTAGACACACAGCCCATCTTGGGGCAAATCGGTGTTTTCTCGCCACCCGATCTCAGCACGCAAGCGCTGCCACCTCGTTCCCCGTGCTGTACCTGCTAATACGTCACGTGATATCATTAGACACAACGCTGGCCACATGTTCAGCCAAAACACGCAAATTGTCCTTGTGATGCAATGGTGTTCACGCTGTCTGTTCAACAGGTGGCCAAATTGGTGTTGCGATGATGATGATGATGATTGATGATTATTTATTAGCATTTGTATAGCATCAGCTGTGTACTTGGTGCTTTACAGAACAATGAGATAGATGCGGTCCCTGCCTATGGCTCACAATCTAATAGACTCGGAGGGGGAAGACAAGGAGAGGGAACATAGGAAGAGACAAGGGATAAAAACATTCAAGCGGATGTGAAGTCTCAGGTGCCTGTTCTTGGCTTGGTTGCAGATAGGCAGGAGTCAATGGGGAGGGCAGTAAGTATTGAGAGGGAAGTTCTAACAGGCTTCGGGAAAGGCGGCGAGGAAGTGGTGGGTTTTGAGGAGGGATTTGAAGGTGCAGAGGGAGGGGGCGATGTGGATGTGGGCAGGGAGGGAGTTCCAGGCATGGGGGGCAGCAAGGGAGAAGGGACGAAGGTGGTTAGGTGAGCAGGGGAGATAAGGGAGAGCAAGGGAGGGGACAGAGGAGGAGCGAAGAGTGCGTGCAGGAGTGTGTGAGGAGATAAGGGCTGAGAGGTAAGGGGGAGTCAGGTTGTGAAGGGTTTTGTAAGTAAATACCAGGAGTTTGTGAAGGATGGGTGCAGGAAAGGGGAGCTAGTGAAGCGAGGAGAGGAGAGGCTGCACGTGGTCGAAGCGATGGGCCAAATGGATGATCCTAGCAGTGGAGTTTTGGATGGAAATAAGGGGGGGACAGATGAGAGCTGGGGAGGCCAGCAAGGAGGAGGTTGCAGTAGTCAAGGCGAGAGATGACCATGGCTTGAACAAAGACAGAGAGAAAGGGGTGAGAAGACAGAGAGAAAGGGGTGAATCCATGCAATGTTACGGAGGGCAAAGCGACAGGACTTGGCAACAGAGTCAATATAAGGTTTGAAGGAAAGGTGAGTGTCGAAGACAAAGCCCAAGCTACGGGTTTGGGGGACAGGACGGATGGTGACCCCATTGATAAGGATGGAGAGGGAAGAGGGGGAGGAAGGGTAGGGAGGAAATATAAGGAGTTCAGTCTTAGCCATGTTGAGCTTGAGCTGACGTTGGGACATCCAGGCGGAGATATCAGAGAGACAGTTGATGAGTCGAGCTTGGACAGAAGGGGAGAGAGAGGGGTTGGAGAGATAGAGTTGAGTGTCATCAGCGTAAAGATGATATTGGAAGCCATGGGAGGCAATGAGTTTGCCCAGGGACAGGGTGTAGATAGAGAAGATGAGAGGGCCCAGGACAGAGCCATGGGGAACCCCAACCAAGAGGGGGAGGGAGGAGGAGTTGGAATTGGGAAGAGTCACATTAAAGGAGTGGTCAGAGAGGTAGGAGGAGAACCAGTCAAGGACAGAGCCACAGAAGCCTAGGGAGCGAAGAGAGTCCAGTAGGAGTGAGTGGTTGACAGTGTCAAAGGCAGCAGAGAGGTCAAGGAGGACAAGAATGGAGTAGAGGTGCTTAGATTGTTATGGTGCTTACACACAATGGCCAAACATGTACTTAGGGGTTTTGACACCCAATCTTTGTTATGTCTAAAGACGCCCATTATTTTATCCCTCTTGTGCATGTTTGACTGTGTCTAGGGGCATGGGTAGAGGAGGGGCTGGGAAGTTTGCCCATAGATTCCAATGCAGAAATCCAATGAAACAGACCATTTCCTGGGTGATAGAACCATCGCCCCAGAAAATTAGGGCAAGAAAAAGGGCAAGTGGAGGGCACTGAGGTAGGGTTACCATATCTCCATTTTAAAAGAGGAAGCTTGTGAAAAATACATATTGCAGCCCTGCACTGGAACTAGGTCTGAAGTGGCAGCATTATTTGCTGTCCTGTTTTGTGCTGCCGCTTTTTCGGCTTGTCTGCCACCAGTCTGACAGCAACCAACAGCAATTTACGATACTTCATGGCAATTTCTGACAGTTTACAGAAATCTGCTGCCTATTATGGCAGTTTACAGAAGTTGTGGCACCTTAGGGCACTTTGCGACATTTACAATAGTTCATGGTAATTTGTGACAGTTGCAACAGTTTTAGCAACATTTACACCAATTTGCGACAGTTCCCCCATAACGTTTACGACAGTTTTCTGCAGTTCACAGAACTTTACAACAGTTTCTGATATTTTATGGCAGTTTACACAAGTTTACAACAGTTCCTGGAAGTCCCCCGAGAGTCTCCGGCACTTTCAAAAAGACAGAAAAAGGCGACATGCTTGAGCAGACAGCGGCATCAAATATCGGTAAGTGCTGCCTCTTCAGTGGGGGTTGCCGTGTCATTAAGGTGGTGTTGGATTGGCCATTGCTGACAAAAAAAGCTGTTGCTGTCACTTGCGGTTTCACCCCTAACTGGAACCAATGTAGCCCTGCACTGGAACCAGTGTAGCCTTGCACCATGTATTTTCATAAGCGTCCTCTTTTAAAGGGGAGGTATGCTAACCTTATACTGAGTGGGGATTGGGGAACCACTCCGCTTATTTAAAAGCACTGCAGCAGCCCGTTCCCCCTTTCTGGTTAAACAGTTTCATCAGATCAGATAAAATGAGAAGCTAATCTTTTATAGAGGGGGCGGAATGCGGCTATTCCTACATGATTTCTCTTTTGATGCCCTATCTTAGCGTGGGAAATGATTCCTACTTGATTTTTCTTGGCTTTGCCCCTTTTAAAGCTGACTAAAAATTGTTTGGGGGAACAATCCTGGTTTGGTATTTAATCCCAATTGGTTTGGTGTTGATTTGGGTGAGAAATCCTGTTTTGGTTTTTAATTTGATCTTTAAACACACTTGAAGTCTTGATGGTTTTTTCATTTCTTGTGTGCTCTATTGCATTGGTCATGTAAGTGTGAAATTTTAATGCTGGCCCCACCCTCCACCCCACCAACCTAAATGTCCACCAGCCAAGAGTGTTCTTAGGGCCTCTTTGCTCCCTCCAGTTCTGGAGCAAGTGAGCGACTACTTGATCCAGGCGTCAATCTTGGCTGATCTAATAGAGTGTCTCTTTTCGGCTCTGACACTTCAGTCCAGGACCCGTCCTGCTTTCTCTCAGTTCTAGGGCATCTAGAGTGGATATGACCAGATAGGAGCTCTCCCCTGTGTAGAGATTCTTCCCCATCTTACTGCCTGTCTCCTCCCTGGAGATGCGCCTTGGGATGCCTGTCCTGATCTCATCCCTGGAGATATTCTTTGAAAGGCTGGTGTCAGGGGCCACGGGGCGGTGTGGCGGCGGGGGGCTCGGCGGCTGGCAGCTGCGGCAGTTGGCGGGCTTGCGGGAGGTGTCGGGGACGCCGCGGGGGGGCGGCGGCGGAGCCACGCCACGCCTCCTGGACACTCCTGGCCCCGCCCCGCCCTAAGAGGAATACAGCGGCAGGCTTGCCGGCGATTAGGAGCCCCGCCCCGAGCTCACCTGGGGGCAATTAAGACAGGCCTTTAAAAGACTCCGGCGGAGGCAGTAGCCCCGCCGGTAATCACTTGTGAGAAGCTGGCCCCCTGAATGATCGTGTACCTGTTTATCCTGAGCTACCTGAGTGTGGAGTGGAGCGTGCCTGACCCCCGTGTACCCTTTCCTGGAGTGACTGTGTGGAGTGAGTGAGTAGAGCGATAGTGTTGTATTGTTACCTCCTGAGTTGTAGTGCCTTGTAAATCCTAGGTGGTGGTTACCAATCCCCTCTCTGCCTTGTTGTCTCAAACCCTTCACGCTCTGCCCTTGCATAATAGTCCTTCTCCTTCACATCATCCTATCATCTGAGTTCCCTCCCTTTTCCCCTTCCCCGTTCCCTTGGGGGAAACCCCCCTGTTCCCTTGACCGCACCTTCTCCCTTGCACCAGGTGTCCTGGGTCCGAGAAACTCCCCGAATGTGTGGTTTCCCCCCCCATGTGTTGTCTTTGTTTATAGGGGCAATTGGCTCTCTCTCTGTCCCAATGACGAAAAGGGTTGCCCTCCTGTGCTGAGGGAAAGCCCACCCAACACCCTGAGGGACGTTTTTTCCCAGATAGAAATTCCTGAGAGAGAGAGAGCCGCCCTTGGTGAGCGTGTTCATTCTGAGAGCGTGCAGGAGGGTTTACCCAGGGCCCTTCCTCACCCCTTCCTACCCCTCCCGGGGAAAACCCCCGTATTTCCTGTACCCCTCTCCTTTCCCTTAGAGATACCCCGTCCGTGTGACAGCTGGTCCCCCTCCATACACTGTGATCTACTGGAGACTAGCTTGTGATCTACCAGTAGATCATGATCTACCTCTTGACCACTCTTGGTTTAACCTCTGGTTCCACCTCATTGTGGGAACAGAAGTGGAATGTTTTTTTTTTACCACAGCTGGGTGATTTCCTCCTTTTCCTAGGTAACCAGTTGGAGAAAACTATTCTGAAACAGAGATCAGGGAAAATCAAGAGTCAGAAGGTTTTTTCCAGAGCTGAAAAGGGTAGTAGATTTATTATTTGTGAGTGCTATTTGCATTTTTCAGTAGCCCTCCAAATATTTTAATAATATAAGCAATATAATAATATAAGCAATATAAGCAACTAAAATGGATATTGGCGTATCTTTTTCTTCAGCTATTTCATTTCATTCTTTGGTTATTTCAGATATTTTAATTATGATCAGTTTTGCATGCGCAGTAGCACTAGTACTGCTGAAACGATGTAACCAAAATACTGAAATGACCGACACCTCCCCCCCTACCCCAATAACTGAACTGAAATTACCAGGCCTCAAACTCTTTCTCGGTAATCTCAAAAATCTTGCTGAGAACCAGGTTCTTGACAAGATTTCTGAGAACGAGAACGTGTGGAGAATCAGTTGATTCTTGACCCATTCTCACAAGAGTCTCCAAAAAATAAAAAAAATCTCTCTGCGTGCGCAAAATGGGTGCTTTGTGTCTGGTGGGGCCAACCCCATGCCCTGTGGATCCTGCACGGATCCCACGTGTGCGCACCATGTGCCGTCAATGGAGTTGTGCATGGTTTACATGCACGGCGGGATCCACAGGGCATGGGATCGCCCCATTGTGCATGTGTGGTCCTCTTCTAAGATGGCGTGGGCCATGTCGGGGCCATTTTGGAAAAGGGCAGCTGGTTCTGAACATGCGCAGACCAGCTGCCTTTTCCCAAACTGGCGCCGATGCAGCCTTCGCTATCTTGGAAAAGGGCCGTGTAAATGTAGGACAGCTGCAGCGGCCATTTTGCAGATGCACAGAGCGTTTACATTTTTTGAAAATCTCACGAGATATTGAACTGTTATTGAGATCTTGTCGAGATCTCAGTAGCGCGTCTTGATTCTCATGAGATTATCGTGAGAATCATTTTGATTTTCGTTTCAGCCATAGAAAATCCTGAAAAAAACAACACAAAATAACCAGAACAAATACCTGATGAAATAAAAACGAGTCATGGTTATTACCTGCTTTACCATTTTTGGTTCGGGTACGGTCAATTCAATAGGTGTGCTCAGTTTGGCAAATATTAGTTACAGCTTAGAGATAAACAGTTACCTGATTTGGTACCCATGGGTAATATCTGAATCAGCACCCAAATGCTGTTTGAGCACTAAGGCCACTTTCAAACGAGGCGCTTAGAAGTGCTTCCTGAGCCCTGTGTTCATAGAAAAGCCATGCGGGGTGTGTTTACACGCTCTCTGCGCTGCAGGAAGTGACGTGCTGCCCGTTGTTGGCAGCGGTGGTGGCTGGAGATGTGGGGCTTTGAAGAGGCGCTTTCTGAAAGCCTGAAAAGTCTGATATTCTGACATTTCAGTATTTCAGGTACCTGATTGAAAACCAGTTTGGGTACCAAAAGGTACTCAACATTTTCAGTTTGATTCGGGTACCAGAAATTCAATGGGTCTATCGTTTTTTGCGGGTATTCGTTTCAGTTCTATTACAGCTCTAATTTTTGCTCTAGAAAAGAAACATTTGGAGAAGTTACTGGTAGTGACGCTTTCATTCTTGTTACATTAAAGTTTTATTTAGCTTCTCAGGCAAGTTTCCCTGTGTCTGTCTTTTGTACTCTCCCATCTGGATGGCAACATTTGAAGCATGAGCTGTGATGCTGTTTGTTTGAGAGAGTCAAAACTAGACGTAGCAGCATCCAACGAGTGACGTAACCTTGGATTTGCAAATGCCACTGCCATCTGTGCTGAGGACCATGGAAGTAGCAATTAGGAGGAAGTTCACAGTGCATGAGAAATAATTAGAAGCTGTCAAAGAATCTGTCTGGCAAGGAGGGCTCAACGAACGAAAGGTACAGTACATGTGCGCTCAAGTTTGAATTTGTTTGGACTCAGTGACAAAATTTGGAATTATCTCTCTTTCTCTTACCCTTATCACTCTTTGTACTCTGTGCTCTCAACCCAGAGCTATGAGACGGCTTGAGTTTATTAGAAAGAACTTCCTAACTAAGACTAGCTAGGAAATGGACAGAGTTGTTGAGGGAGGTTGTAGAGTCTTCTTCCCTGGAGGTTTTAAGAAAAGGCTGAATAAACATTTGTCAAGGACAGTGTGATAGTGTGCTCTTAGTCATTGGGTGCTAACAGACATAATGCTGGTCCAAGCAAAAGCTATATGGTTGTTTCCGGCCTGCCAGATGTGAGCCCGGCTCAAACCCTGGCAGGGGTAGCGGCCAGGCGGAAATGTGGGCTTGGAACTAAGTGGGCCCCCACTCTGATCCAGCTGGGCCAGACCAAGCCAAACCAGGTGGGAATGTCTGTTACCATGGTTGGAGCTGACCTGGCCAGGGTTAGCCCTACCCCCCTCCTCCCGAGGGCAGGATGACAGACATCCATGATGTCTGGTAACACCCTTTGAAGAAGCAGAGCCAGGGGTAGCCTGCGCTGTTTCAATAGGCAGCCCTAGTGTGAAGACTTCAAAAATACTTGCTTTTCATGTGACCTTATTCTCTTATAGTGTTTCTGAATGGAAAAAATAGTGGTGTTCTTTCTTGTGATAGATCCTTTGAATTTTGTCCCTCCTCCTGAGTGTTCTAATGCTTGGAAAATGTTTTGTTGAATTTGGAATGTTTAAACTGGTTGGGATATTTTCGTGGGCTCATATAGTGGGGAAAAAATACAGACAGACTATAGAAGCTTTCCAAAGGAGTTACATTAAATCTTTCTGTTGAAATGTGAATGCTTCAGAAATACTTGCTTTGCAGTTTGTATGCAGCCTTGTGTGGTTTTGTGTTTTTGCAAGGAGGAAATAGTGTTAGCGCCTCTGAATTCCCCTCCCCCCCTACAAGTAATCTGATGCTACTGGGAATTTGGATTCGTTCCTGCCACCACCAGCTATCGGCCCCTCATCTTGGGCGCTCAGGTGTGGCTTCTCTCTCCTTTCATCCCAGGCCAGTGTTAGGTATTACAAGGTTATTTAATGCACACGAACATTGAAGTTCACACTAAAGCTTTCCCCATGGTTAGATTTTTATAGGGCCTTTCCCTGGTAGGGTGAATTTTTTTGCGTGTACTGAGAGCTGAACTCACCTGTAGCATTTCCCAGTCAGGACATATGTAACAGTTTCCCACTGTGTGGATTCTTTGCTGTATATTGAGTGTCCCATATTCTCCTGCATCCCTGGCATATTCAGAGTTTCTCTCCTGAGTGAATTCTTCTTTTTAAAATATCAATTTTAAAAAGTAAAACAGATCACACATACATATAATGTCACCGTATTTAAAACAGACTTGAAGCCTTGACCTGCCAATTTTTTTCCCCTAGCAGCTGATCTACAGAAGCAGATGCTGGCTTTCCCTTTTTGTTTTTTTCACACAGAGCTTTTCATTTTGCTCACAATTCCAATGCCACCCTCACCATCATGTAGATTTTTTTGTTCTGCATACACCATGTCCCCCACCCCCTCATTCATTGTGTGTTCTATTCCATTGATCATGTAAGTGTGAAATTTTAATGCCGGCCCCACCCCCTGCTGGCCCAACCCACCACCTCACCAACCTAAAGTTCACCAGCCACCACTGGATTGACCCAACTCCAATTCTGGAAAAAAATGATACACAGTGTGTAAACAGACAGACGGCAGCTCCACCTTTGCTCATGCCAGCCCACGTCCCCCTCAGGTTGACCTGTCCGTTTGAAGACTGACTATCAGATGTGCAAAGCAGAGCAGGGCAGGCTGCACCTGCTCTGGGGTGGCCCCACAGGGGGCACTTTGGAAGATCCCGGAGCACACCTCATTGAGAGAGCTGGCTAAACTCATGTCAACAGGCAAACACAGAACCCTATCTGTCTAAATGAACCAGTGAGCTCTGGACAATCATGGTCCCACCTGTATCATAGATGCCAGTGGACCAAATGGCCAGAGCAGCTTCCTGAGTGAGCACAGCCATCTCGACTCCCCACCCAAGCCCTTAGAGGAATGTGCATGAAATCCAAACATGCATTGGCCCCACATGGGAACCCTTCAGGGAGAATGGAGGCTAGTGTCATCAGAAGCCCTGAAGAATGGAGGAGCATCAGCACCCACCAGTTCCCGACCTGAGCTGCTCGCTCTCTGGGACTTTCAGCCATACCTTTCAACCCTCCGTCCCCTTTCCCTGTTTGTTCTTGTTGCTTAATAAAGTCTGCCTTTTGCTTCCGGACAGTAGTGTTGTGTGGGTTTGTGATGGGGCTGGGGTTCTCCTCTGCCCCTAGTTTCCCCACGTATAGTCTCCACTGGCCACTGGTTCCTCCAGAACTGTCTCAGTCTGTAAAGAGGTCACCGCACTGTCACTCATGTCTCTGGATTTTCCTAGGTCACAGAAATTACAGTAAGGTTTGCCCATGTATCGAACATGGGATTTCCCTTCAACTGTGTCACTCCACACAGACACACAAACACACCAAAGCTTGATTAAAAGAAGTTTATATGTGTAGCTCAGATTAAGTACAAGACAAGATAGATTCAAGAGTGCAAATCAAATAAAAGAATGTAAAGGTAGTGCGAGGCTACATTACTTGTGAATTCCCTAAGCTAAAGTGTTACCCTAAACGTGAGTTCATATTTAAATCCATAATTCTCAGCTGCTTCAACCTTGTGAGGTAGGTTGGGCTGAGAGAATAATGTGACTGGCCCAAGGTTGCCCAGTGAGTTTCTGCTTAAGGTAAGACTTGAACTGCGGTCCTGGGGTCCCCCCCCCTACCTACCTACCTTCCGATCCAAGTACTGTGCACTTGGCTACTACACTACAGTGGTGTGTCAGCAAGGAAGCAAGTGTTCAGACTTGTGAGGATTAAAAGTTCTGTTAAATTGTTATATGTGAAGCTCTCCAAGTGCCATGGCAGGGGGGCGCTATAAAAATAAATATCATCATCATCATCATCATCTGTTTCTTACTCCATGCATGGCAGAATGGTGACTGCGTATCTTAAGTTCTCTCTTGAGAGAGCACCTCTGGTGGTCTGTCACATATCTCCCATTATCTCCTCATCTCCATTTCAATTCCCTTCCCTTTCCTGTCTTCCCAAACCTGCTAGACTGGTTCTTGTAATTTGCATTTTACTTTATACTTCTAAACCTACTTTTGTTTACATCAACTCCAAATACAATTCCCCCACTTCATTGGATTCAGCATTCCATTACCATTTCAATGATACCAAACATGTCATAGTTTATATAATGATTGCCAAGGTTACAATTACATCGTTTGGTCACACAAAGATCATGTATGTTACATGTATGCTGTTTTCACAAACCCTGTCAAACGGTGTCATGGGGTCCCCAGGGCTGGCTGTGTGCTGGTGTTTGTCCACTCCGCTCTGCTACCCTAAGGCTGTGAGGCTGGGCAAGGGCTGTGGTTGGCAAGGGGTTAGTGTGTGTTGCTGCATCCCGTTACCATGGTTACCTGAGGCATCCGGCAAGCTGTGGGCTCCAGGGCAGGCTGTGCGTGGAGCAGATTGCCCAGGGAGGTTGGTCCGCCTGTTCGTCTGTTTCTGAGACCAGACTTTCCTGGGGCGTGGGTAAGGTGTGTTTGCTGCCTGCATGCTTGGTTCACCTGTGTGCCAGGCTGTCTGTCTGAATGCAGGAAAACCCATGGATGCATGCAGCTCTGGGTTGCAGTGCCCCATGAGCCTGCTCTGGGCCACTGGTCTGCTTCCTGTCTGTCTGAAAACAGCCACAGTGTCAAGGATCGTGATGAACCCCCATACTAAGGAACGCCAATGTGAAGTGACCTAGCATTACCCCATTGTTTTGTGTGCGTGTGTAGCCCTGTGACAAAAACCACTAGCCAATTTCACTCCTCAAGGAGAGGGCCTTCTTGGTGGCCGCCCCATGGCTGTGGAACTCCCTGCCGATGGAGGCCCATTGGGCCCCGGATCTCCCCTTGTTTTGATGCTGTTGTAAGATGTGGCTGTTTTGCCTGGCTTTCAGGGGGGAGGATGGGTAGGGTGGGGGTAATGGGTTAGGATGGGGGGTGGTTGGGGATTTTTTATACCTCCCTGTTGTTGTCTATTTTAAAAGTTCTTTTAATGTTAATGTTTTATGTTGTGCGCCGCTCAGAGCTGCCTGTGGCAGGATGGGTGGGTTTCAAATGTCTAAATAAATAAATAAAAGAAATAAATAAATAAAACCAGCATGTCTCCATAGCGTCTGCCAGAAGGGGCCACCAACACAGACAAAGAGGGCAGCCACACAAGCTGTGAGGGTCTGATCTGTGCGTGACCCCATGGCGTACAACTATAGCTGCTAGAGTGCAGGGCAAGCATGGGGAGTCGGGCAGACAGCTGCGGGCAAGCCAGGTGGGCCTGCCACATGGGGCACCGGCCACATGACTGGGCGTCCCTCCTACCCCGCCTCCCCAGCCTGACTAAAGTTCCGCCCCCAGCTGTGATGTGGCAGCGCACAATGGGGGCTAGTAACCGCCACTCAAAGCCCCGCTGTGACATTCGTCGTACAGCGGACAGACAGCAACTGGGCGCAGTGGTAGCCATGCTTTGGGCAGCCTTATCCCAGTTGGGGTAAGGCTGCTCTGAAATGCTGCTTGCCCTGCCTCAGGGCGGGGGGGAACATCTGGCAGCTGCCAGGCACACGGTCCACTGCATCTTGTGGCCCAGCTGCCGAGCATGGGCTAAGGCTACCCAAGGCATGGTAGCCTGCCCACAGCATCTCGTGTGGATGCACTCAAAGTAAGAGGCAGGACTTTCTACCCTGAGAGTGAAATCTCTGCATCTTGTTTGCTAAACTCCTGCATTCATATTTAAATAGCCAAAATTGAGAATGATATTATTGCCACTTAGGCCACATTCACACCTGACGCAGTGGGTGGTGAGACCCACGAGAGACGATGGGGCAGCGGGGAGGAGCCTGATTCCAGACATAGCTCCCGTGGTGGATGGGCTTCTGCCACGACTTCCCTTGCGCATGTCAGGGTGCAAAATCCTGCCCTGAAATGTGTGAGGCAAGCCGCGGCAGAACCCCATTCACACCGGCTCTACTTCCACCATCGGGGTCCGCCCCGCTGCTGCGTTTTTGCTCTGCCGCCACTGCTTGCGCAGGTGGGAATGCGGCCTCAGTCCTATAAAACGAGCAGCTATCTTTGAATGAGATACTTCCTCATGAAAAAAGAACCAGCCTCTGATTAATCAAGTATTGACATTTAAGCATCAAGATGACCCTTTGGGAATTTGTGATTTCCCCCACTGCAATTTCATACCATTTAATTTACATATATAATTTCCCCCCCGATAGTAGAAAGGCATTTCCCCCCTCCCTTCTAAAGCAAGGATCCAAAAAATTTCCCACCCCTCTGTTCTGATGGTAGCTGATCTCTGTTTTCATTATACTTATATGAGAGGAGCTTATTAAAAATATGAAAATAAAGCCAACCAAATCCACCAGGTCAAATAAAATGCACCAGTGCTTTATTTGCTATATGCATAGCAGAGTCCCTCCCCCCGCGCCCTCCCTATCATGCTATCTTGCTTTTAAAATTAAATGTCAAGTAGCATGACTTCCTCTGGGGACTTGAGCTTTGGGTGCAAAGTGTCTAGTGCTGAATTATATTTAGCTTAACACTCATTGCCTATTCAATTACCATGCTGTAAAATGAACATATATTGCATTTTAATGTTGCTCCACTCGGGGCTGAACAGGGATGAATTTCACTTCTTAGCAAAGCCATTAGGAGAGTCACATAGGTCATAACAGACGAAAGACCTTCAGTATAAAAATATGATGCATCATGTCAGGAACAAGATGCTGTGGAAGTTTTAGGTGGCTGGTGAATTGCTGAATTCCATGGTAACTTCAGGTAATTTTGCTGTGCAGCACAGGTGCCTTCTGCTTATGGACTGGATTTCACATGAACAACTTTACACTAGCAAACTTGAAGTTCAGAGGAATAAAGGAAAGTGATTGCGAAGGAAGCAGCATTGGTTTAATTATGACTTGTTCCCTGTTAGGGTTGATTGACACAAGCACTTTTGCTGGAGGTAAGTACCTCCTATTTGACTCTAACCTCCCCTTTGTCCCCATGAGCAGGGTTGTTCAAGGAGCAGTATACTTTACTCTGCATGCTCCCACAGCAACCAGGAGACTCTGGTGGAGGATGTGACAGCTCAGCTTCTCTTGCTCCAAAGAGAGCCACATGGACATGCCCCCAGGCAGCCACTTCTAGTAAAAGCCACTGTACATGGGCCCAAGAGCCTCATTCAGCTAGCAATCTGCCTCTTCAGTTTGGTGCTCTGTTCATGTGAATGCTTCATGAGTAAAACAAAATTAAGGCCTAATTACATCAAATTAACTGTTCAGCAGAATGTGGCCCAAGTAGAGCTGAAAGGAGTACCTGCAAAAAAAGATGTACCCTTCGAATTTCTGGTACCCAAATCAAACAAAAAAATGCAGGTACTTTTCAGTACCCAAACCAATTTTCAATCAACCCAAATGTCAAAATACCAGCAAGCTGGTACAATGAAATACCAATTTTGTCTCAGATTTTGGATTTCCCCCCAAGTATTATTTAGTTTTTCCAGGTAATTTTGAGTACTCAGAAAACTGGTGAACTCGCAGTGAGTTCCCACAATCCTTTCCACGCACTATTTGCCTGCGGGAAAGAATCCGAAAGGCAAAGCATGCACACGGTCTGTAACGTGGGAGCGCCTTCCCTGAGCATTTTTGCCAGTGACCCTGTGGAGGATTGCAGACTAGGGAAATTCAGCTCTGCAATCCTGCGTGGGATTGCCGGCAAAAATGCGCAGGGAGGGTTCTACCATGTTACAAACCCTGTGCATTCTTTGCCTTCTGGATTCTTTCCCGCAGGTAAATCATGCACGGAAAGGATCGTGGGAAAGCACTGAAAATTTCAGTTTTTCAAGGACTGATTTTCAATTATAGTTTCAAGCACCGTTTTGCAGTTACTGATTCTGATACCCAAATGGTGCCCCAAAATGTGGATGTTACCCGCAGATACCAAGTCAGGCACCCATTTCAGCTCTAGTATTGTGTGAACGAGCCCTCCCCAAACCAATCGACACCTCGTATTAACTACCCTCTGAGGGACAGATTTTTCTTTCAACAGTCAATCTGGTTGTTCCGCCTCATTAAACTGCACTATTTTGCTGCCTCGTTTTAATGGAAAGAGTCTCTCGCTGAGTCCTTGAGATTAAGGAGTTGAAAAGCCACCCTCACAAGCATTTCAGTCAGATAAGAGTCCAACTGGATGCATGCTGCCACGGGAAAGGAGAAAAAAATTGCCCAGTCACATTACTTGTGGACGGACGTCAGGATCACCAGATCAAATTCAGAAGCCTATCTCTTCATCAAATTAGGCAGAGCTCTGCAGCCTTGGTGTGAAGAACTGACTGAATCTCAATTTGTAAAAAGCCCCAAAGTTCTGCAGTGCTAAGACACTGTTACTGTAAAGTTAACTTTACTAGCTTCAGACATGTGCCCTGTCCCTATTGATTAGATGCTAATAAAATACTGTATTAATAATAACCCATCTGTATCTCTATTAGCAATGGTATCGCTACTAGTAATAAAACCATACTAACTATCAGTAACACTATACTAATTGTGTTAAGTGGCATTCTTTAAAGTTAACCTAATATGAATATGCTGTCCATGGCCCGTTTCACACAGACACTCTAACACTGATAAAATGGGTGTTACATTTTATTATACATGTTGCAGGGCTGCAGGTGTGCTCTATGGGTGCCCTGCAACATGTATAATAAAATGTAACACCCATTTTACCAGTGTTAGAGTGTCTTGTGTGAACAGGGTCCACGAGACAATAAAAGGCAAGGCGTTAAGATTGATATCACCAACATAACGTTATTGTGTTTGATCCACATGGACAAGTAAGTATTCACCGATAGCACCCACCTCCCTGGCTTTAATCCTTAAAAATAGTTTCATGGACCAGTGTTAAATGAGTCCTTGTCAGGGGGAAATGCAAGGATTAGAGAAAGTTTGAGGTTTGTATGCAGAAGGCTAGATTTTCAGCTGGTGGAAGTGAGCAAAGTTTCGTGGAAATTCACAGGACTAGATCGGTTTACGAGGGTCTGGCCCTGAAACAGATTGCTTCAAGGCTGGCCTTCTGATAAGGTAAATTAGCAAATTACAATTTTATTATTGTTCAAGCCGAAGGCCATAACAAAAAAGCCCAACAAAACAAACAAACATAGCAACAAAATAGCACACATAAAATGCATTCGCTCCCTTGATATGTTTAAACAGAGTTATGTGGTTAATCTGAGATGTAACACTGCATACAAGAATGTAGCCACCTGCAAGGTAATCGCAGGGGTCTGATCCCATAATAAAAATGAAAGCACCCCTTCCTGAGAGAGTGTAGAGACATTTAAAATCATCAAGGATAAAAGGCATACCCGGGGAGCACTGTACAAATCACAATCAAAAATGATATGTCCTGCCAACAGTAAAGGCATAATCTCTGCTCATATGAGACTCCTAGTCTCCTACCCTCGGTAACAGCTGAGGGAAATTGACCCAATCTAGCTAAGGTAAATGGATGCTGGAATTTCCAGATTGAGAGAGAAACCAAATAGTGTGGGAGCTTAAAGGCCTGAGCAAAATCCCAATTCAAAAGGGAGATCTTCTGGGCTGAGAGAGCAGCCAGTCTATTCTGCAGATCCTGGTCCTTGATCCTCTCCACCAATGAAAAAGCATTTGAATTAGCCAGGGATAGCAAATATTCACTGGAGAACCCCAGCTGCGAGGGCAAGGAGCAGGCTCAATCTATCCATGAGTCATCGACCATCAAATGCATCGCTTGGTAAAGAAGAGAATCCTGAGAGGCAAAATTAACTCACAACCAAATTTTAAGAAAATCAGTTTTAACCAGGGATGCTGTCAGACGGGGATACGTCTCAGATTGTAGCAAAAGTTATAGAAGTGTTGCTGGGAACTTGCAGGATCGAGTGAATAAATATATTTTGAAGTTCCTCTAGATGATAAATAAGAGCCGGACCCCATATCTGAGCCCCATAAAGAATCTTGGATCCTTTTCATGAAAGAAGGTCAGTGTCAGTCTAGACAACCTCCACCCCCACCCCCTTGGAGTAATAAAAGCTGAGAATCCCCCTAGAGGTGTTACTAACCGTGGACTTTATAGCCTCAAAATGATAGGACCACAAAGATGTATAAGAGAAAACAACCCCCAGATATTTATAGGATTTAACCTGTTGTATGGGGGTTCATAAGAAAACGCCAGTTATATCTAGCAAACCTCTTGCCCATGATTAATTTCCAAAACCTCCTTTGCGCAGTAATCAACAAAACTGGACATCAGCCGACGAAGGCTGATCCGTGTGCAGGAAATTAAAATGGTGTCACTGGCAGAGAATAAAACAGAAATAAATGACTGTCCAACTTTTACAGGATAGAAATTCTGGCCTCTCATAGCCCCAATAACATCATTAATATAGATATTAAATAACAATGGGGGGCAAGGAGGCAGCCCTGCCTAACTCCGCGAGTGGTGGCAACTGAGTTGGAAAGCTGCCCCTGTCTACCCACTCTAACTCATAGTGAAGTTCCTTGGAGGAGATGAACAATAAGGTATAGCAGCCCGTGATCAATAGTAGAATTTTGTAATTTACACCACAAACGCTCCCTACTAATAGAATCAAATGCTGCCTTGAGGTCGATGAAACAAAGGCCCTTTTCACACGGGTGCCCCCCTTGCCCACATGTGCAGGTGTGGGGGGGTGCAG
>QEPC01004713.1:353818-385650 GCA_003113815.1 Sphenodon punctatus | reverse complement strand
TTTGTGTGTAAAATGTTCTCCTGGTAAACTGCTTTGCTCCAGGCAGCTGTGGTCACTTGGTTTCCATGGCAGCCTGTCATGTCTACAGCTGCAGCTACTTTAGGCTGCCTCAGGGCAGTGTTTGTGTGAAGAATGCATCCAGGAACTGCCTCAGGGCAGTGTGTGTGTGTGTGTGTGTGTGTGTGAAAATGCATCCGGAACTTACTTATGGACTTGTAAACCCAGAAGATTGAAAAATCTGAAACTTTAAGGTGTGTGTAAAAATGCCCAATGAAGACATCTTGCTGCTGCTATTGACTATTATATGATGGTCTCAAGCCAGGTAAGTCACAGACTCAGGGCTTGTTCTCATGAGCAAGGGCAGTTATCCCAAAGGTGTTACTGTGGTGTAATTATCTCCCCCCACTTCTATTTGCACGAGCAGGGAGAACCAGGGGTTTTAATACCTCTTCCTTTCCGTCTGATCTCTCTACAATATACTTTTCTCTGCATGTGCAACCCTAATCCAAAATGGCACCAGCAGCATTGATGCCATTTTGGAAGGGGGCAGCCGTTCTGTGCATGCATGGGAAGTTATTCCACGCATGCAAAGAATGGCCACCCTCTTCCAAAATGGCGCCAATGATTCCAGCTCCATTTTGGATTAGCGTTGCACATACACAGAATGGCATCCATGGACATTTTGTGCATGTGGGCTTCCAGGTTGCTGGTGTTCTCTTCATTCTCTGCAGCAGTTGCAGACCAGGAGGCTTCCCGGCAGAGGAGGATGTTGTGGAATTTCCATCATTGGAGGTTTTAAGAAGAGGCTGGATGAGCATTCGTCTAGAATGAATTAGGTATGACAAATCCTGCACCAAACAGGGGGCTGAACTCAATGACCTTCGTGGTCCCTTCGAGCTCTATGATTCCAGTAGCAACCCTTTTACATAGATAGTATGGGCTGGCATCTCATTTTTTGTTATTATAATAATGATAATGAAATTAGCATTTTCATTATTATTTTTGTAATAATTATAACAATAAAAATAATTATGAAAGAATAATGAAAGTTTGTATTTCTTGTTATTTTATTGTTTCCTGACCCTCACATAGCCATTTAGGAGGGAAAAACTAGTTTACAGTTCTGGGAGTGGAGGGACGAGTAGACAGCACAGAGGCAGGAGACATGATTGATGTCTACGCTGGCCAACAAGCATCGCAAGCATGTCCCAGAAATTCTCATGGCACCCTGTGACTGCTCGAGGCCAGAACCAATCAAAGGGGCTGTGGGCAGGGCCCTGCGAAGATTTATATTGTCACAGACAGTAGGGGTGTGCATGTCATTTTTGTTATTACAATAACGGTAACAAAAATTGTCATTTTCGTTATTGCAATAACAAAAACAAGAACCAAGAATAATGACAACGATAATGAAAATGACAATGTTATTGTTGTCATTATTAGTGCTGTGGCAGTTGGGTTTTGGAGGGAAAATATGGAGCGGGGAGGAGGGAGCAGACATCTCGGAGCCCTAAACCGGGTTGAACTCTTAAAATGTGCCTGTGTTGGGAGGGGCGAGCAGCTCAGCAGTATCTGATGGATGTATCGCCAGCCAATGAGCAGCGCAAGCAGGCCCCAGCAGCCTCATGGCATTCTGTGATTGCTCAATGCCTGCTGCCTCCCATAACCAATCATTGGAGCTCTGGGGGAGGGCACCTCAACCCTTTATAATGCGAGGGCCAGGCTTTTTCTCTCTGATCTGCGAGAGCTCTGCTTGTCAGGTTGCGTTTACAGAACTGTGGTGCTTGCACACAAAAAATCCTCCCTAGCCCTCATTGTATTACCAATACCTTTCCTTCCTCATACCCTACATTTTACCTTCTCCCTTCCCCTGACATTCTCCCCCCTGTACATTATATATAGATAGGTAGTATAGATTAGATATAGATAAATTTTATAGACATATAGATTAGATTAGAATAGTTATATAGATAATTGATTAGATAATAGATAGTTTTCCTTTTCCCTTCCCCCATCTCCCTTAGATTTAGATAGATATTAGTTGTGTACATATATAGAGATTATATATTATATAGGTATTTAGGCTAGTCTGTTTATATATATTAGGATTATAGGTATTGTGAGATCTTCGTTTGGGCATGGGAATAGATACCAATAATGATACCAATGCCAAAAATAAAATCTTTTTTTGAAACTATACCAATACCAATAATGGCAACGATAACAAAAATTCTTGTTAAGAACGATAACGAAAATGACATTTTTAATAACAAAAATGAAAAAACGAAAATGACATGGGGGCCTGGTGCACACTTTTCCCTCTTGTTCTGGGTTAGTCTCTGAGTGGAGTCTTCATGCCTGCCTGCCTGCCCTGCTCCTGACGTACACCACCGCCTGCCCGCTGCTGCTGTTCCTGCTAGTGCATCTCTCTCTCTCTCTCTCTCGTACAAGTCCCGCTCCCCTGGGGTGCTGTATGCATGGGGTACCAATGGCCATGCCTGCCTGCTTGGGCTTGTGATGCCAGTTGGCCAGCAGAATGTCAATCGTGTATCCTCATCCTGTGCTGCTACCACCCAACCCACCCTGTGTGTTACTGGGAAGTTGGATGCATCTGCTTAGGAAAGAGCCACTATGGGGTTCTCTTATGTCCTCTGTTACAGTGCTGCAGCATGTGTTTGTGATGCCAATTGGCTAACCTGAATGTGTCCATCATGTCTCTGGATTTCTAGCCTACTTCCCCCTCCCCTCTGTCTTGCTCCCTGAAGTCTCAGTTATGTTCTGGAATTTTCATTTTTGTCCCAAAATGTTCAGAACTAATATCTGCACAAATTCTGTTCAGATCATGAAAATGATATTGGTTATAAAATTGTGGCCCTTTATCAAATCTTTCTGAAATTTGGCAGGGATGATCCCTTGGGTAAGGGGAACAACCTATCTGAAATTGGATGGAGATTGAAGTTAATCCAAATTGGATGGAAAACAAAGATGCTACAGCTGGAACTGTGTGCAAAAAACATGAAATGATTAAATTGCTGATCAAACCAGGACCCTTTATCCAATCTTCTGAAAGTTGGCAGGGATGAACCCTTTCAGGAGGGGTACAATGAGTACATATATCACCCAATATTCATGGAAAACAAAGATGCTATAGCTGCAAATGTGTGCAAAACCTCAATCGCTTACAGAATTGGGTCTCTTTATCCAATCATTATGAAATTTGGCAGGGCTGATCCACCACTAAGGAATACAAACAGCCCAAATTCCAAGCAAATCAGATACAAAATGAAGAAGTTACATCCAGAAATCAATGTCCCAAACAAATCAATTGTAAAAAATAACAAAATTTAATAAGAATAATATAACAAATTATATATAACGAAATAACGAGAAACGAAGTGCCGTAATAATGAAATAAATAACAAAAAACAAAAACCTAAATGAGTCCCTGATGTATATCCCTAATGGATACCTTGAAGGGACATGTTTTTCTCTCTGGATTAGATAGATTTCTGGATAACTGGGAAGTCTCATTATATTTGAGTCTTGGCAAAGGGAATAAACAGGGCCTGGTGAATTTTGTGCTGCTGTGATTATGGACAAATTCTCACACTGACTGCCAGCAGCAGTGTAGAATTACAGCCAGTGGGGTGCTGACATTGTGAGCTGCTGACCTAGATTCTCATGGGACCTTCTGCCCAGCCTGCTGAGAGGCGGCGGGGCAGTCCATAATATCTGCCCTCTGTGGAGAGAAACCCCTTTACCCCCAGGAGAGTTTGTTGGTCTGTATTTTTAAAGTTACAAGATGTCCAAAAGTGATGGAATGATACAGTGGGAAACTCATTTGCAGTCAAAAATGTGCATAAACGGCAGGATTTAATTCAACTGCCTCATGTATCCTGTTGACAGAAACTAGATTTTCCACTCACAGAATTTGGGTTTCTTGGTGACAGAATCTGAAAATAAAAATAAAAGGTTGGAGAGTGTATGCAGGCGTGTAAGGAACTATGAGGTTACAGAGATTCAGATAAGGGGGTTTCTTACTGTGCATTTTAAAGCAGAAATAGTCTAGAGAAAGTGCAGTTGCCATGTTGGTCCCTAATGTAAAAGAGAGATTAAGTAGGTCAGATTATAATTTTTTATTGGAACAATTTTGGCTGGTGAGAGCATGCAAGCTTTTGGGCGGTCACAAAATACAAAATAGGCACTTACAAAATACGAGAGAGTCATAATGGCCGTGGAATAATTCTCACTTGGCAAAAAAGCTCTAACATCTAATTGGCATTAACTAACTTAGCTACTGAAATTACAATCAAGGGAAATCACCACACCAGTAACTACACTTCTAACAAAATGCCTCATAAAGTATCCTAATGAAGCTTATTGTTCAACTGGTTTTTTTTAAAAGATCCCTTCATTCCTGGAAAAAAAACCAAAAGGGAGCTTCTAATATAAAAAATTCTTGCCTCAGCCTTATCACCTGTTCTCAGCATTCATAGATTTGAAAGCCAGAAGGGACTATTATATCATCCAGGCTGACTTCTAGCCTACCACTGGGAATAGAAAGTCACCCAATAATTTCTCCATCAAGTCTCATAACTTCTGGATGAATGAAAGCATCTCTTTTACAAAGACATCCAGGCATGATTGAAAGATCTCAAATGCTGGAAAATTCACCCCATTCCTAAGGTAAATTGTTCCAATGGTTAATTGCCTGAAAGCATTAAAAATTTGCATCTCATTTCTCATTCTCCTGCTATTGGATTTTAACTGCTCAATTAAGGAGATTTCATCGTGAGAAATGACTCAGTGACTTGTGGGGGGTTTGCAGCTTCCAGAGTGATCACCCCAATTCTGATCTCTCAGTCCCTATCCTGAAAGAGAAAGTGGGCAACCCCATTAAAAGGTGAGCTTGGGAACTGAAATGCCTAATGTTATTGGGATACCGAAAGCAAAGAACTAATCGGAAATTGGAGCGTCATAAATCACCATAGAAATGTGTAACTAGCAGTCTCAGCTTGGATTTCTGACTTGCCTGGCGAAGGAACCTGTGAGGTTCGAAAGCTTTCAAACCTCCACCAACCTAAGTTGGTCCAGTAAAAGATCTCTCTACACTACTTTGTCTCTACGACCTATTTTTGGACCCAACACGGCGAACACACTCTCTCTGTAGCAGTCTCAGGGGCATAGTTGTTAGTTTAGAATTTCCCTGGTGTAAAAGACGGAGGACTCCAGGTGGCTTACAATATAATACAATTAAACCCCCCAACTATACAAAGCAATAAGGCACTCTACAACTCCCACCCCAGGCCTCCAAAATCCTACACCAATCTCCATCCCCATTCCTGTGCCTCTGGTAGACAGGTGTTCCCCACCACTAACCTGCTCCCCCATCCAAGGGCACAGCTATAATAGGGACAGGGTGCTGCTGCACCTGGGACCAAGCTTGCGAGGGCACGTCAGGTCTACTCCCTGGTGGAACCCCTGCTTCTGGGTGATGGGGGCAGAGGGGGCCCCATTCCATCTCTTGTGCCAGAGATTCCAACCTGCCCCAGTCCCTGTCTCTCACCTGGGGGAGTCCCCACCCCCATATTCCCCTATGGGCCTATTCCCCAGTCCATAACCCCTGCTCTCACCAGGGGCTCATGGCTACACCAAATTCCCTCCCACCTTACCATTCTCAGCCTAGCCTTAGCAAATGCAATTAAAATACAAATTAACACGCCTGACCCACCTGTCCCTACATCCTTGGACAGCCTGCTGTTTGCAGCTAGGCCTGATGTTTGACCAGGGCTAGTCTTAGGATTTGTGGAGTCGAGGGCGAAGATAAAATATGGGGTCCCTGGTGGCCACGCCCCTTGCTCCATTAGCCCACCCAGGGTCCTAGAAGGGGTCATGTTTGGAACCCCACAGGGGGGAGGGGCCCCGCCGTAATGAAAACAGGGCACACTGTGGGGCCCCCGGTATTAAAGAAAACAGCAGGGCCTTAGGCGATTGCCCAAGTTCGCTGTATAGTAAGACCAGCTCTGTGTTTGACCTTCATTGCATTTTAATAATTTTAAATGCTAATGGCCTTTCTTTCTAACAAATCTTTTTTCCAAACAGCCCCCTCCCAATTGGTCATATATATACCCTTCTGGAGGTCCCCTGGATATTCCGGGGGGCAGCGATGGAGAAGGCGTTCTCGGTGGCCGCACCACGGCTGTGAAACTCCCTCCCAGTGGAGGCCTGGCAGGGCCCCGGACCTCCCTTCATTTCGACATCAATGTAAAACCTGGCTGTTCCGCCTGGCTTTCAGCGAGGGAGGGGGGTAGGGGGTGGATGAAGGGTGAGGGGGTGGGGTTCTAGGGTTGTCTTTTGCTCCACTTGGTTGTGTTTTTAATTTGTTATTTTATTATTAGTATTAGTATGGATTTTTTTATGATGCTTGTGAGCTGCCCTGAGCTGCTTGGGCAGGATAGGACGGGACATAAAAACTTGTAAATAAATACATTAATAAATACATTAATACATTAATTAATAAATAAATTAAATAGCTCTAAGAAGACAAGTAGATCTGGGGATAAGACCTTTGACTGCCGGGGACTGGAGTACTCCATTATGCCCTGTTGTGAGGCACATGGGCTGGACAAAACAGAGTCTCTACAGGACCAGGACTGAACCAGAGTCAACAGAGGGTATTTTCAGACGTTACGAGATCACAGTGAACCACGGTCAATACCCACATGGGGCCAAAGTGCCCTGAACGTCTGTTAGGTGGCCACCAGATGTTCACCACGGTTGAGTCCCACATGGGGTCAATTTCAACCACGCTTCCAGGGCTCCCTGCCGGACAATCCCCAAAAGCGTGGTCAAAGAGATTCCCAGCGGGAACCAACAAAAAGTAACGTCTGGCCAGCAACCACGGCCCAGAATCCCTGGCGGGATTCCGGGCCATGGTCAAATCGGGCAGGTGCTGCGGCCGCATTGGCCACGGCGGCTGCCCATCTCCCCAGAGGGCGGGAGGTGGGGGAGCATGGGGGGGCGGGGCTGTGCGGCCTCATGTTGTGCTGTGTGGCCCTGCCCCCTCCCCGCTTCCCCACCGGGATGACCCGGCACATCTGTTCGGGGCTTTTAGTGGCCACGGGGGGTGGTTGTTCTGTTCACCCCCACCGGGGATTCACCGTGGTGAATCGGGATGGCGTAACGTCTGAAAATACCCAGACAGACAACAGACCACAGGGGTAGTGCAAGTGCAGAGTCATGGTCCAGGCCTAGGTCACATCCACACAGGCAGTGCCAGTCCAAGGTGGGTGGGTCAGGTGGGAACAGGCACACTGGGGTAGATGGTAGGTATCGGAGATCAGGGATCTATTTTGGTATCGGGGATCAGGAGTGCAGGGATAGGAGTCAGGAACTGGGAGACAAAGAGAGGGGTTGAAGGCAGTTAGTTAGTTAGTTAGTTTATTAAGACATCAGTATTTGCCATAGTCCAATTTACAAAACAAACAAGAAAACCATCTATAACCTTCACTTTACAAAACTCCCAGAATTTAAAAACAAGTTAAAATTATAAGTATATTACAAACAAAAATTAAAAATCATTTATCCCCTCTATGGCACACATCAGCGACAAAGCTCCTCTGCACTGGAGGCAAAAATAGCTAACCTCAGCAGGAAATACTCATCCTGCTGCAAAGTCCATATAAGCTTCTTCCTAGAGAAGTATGGAAAAAAGACGGCAATGGGTACAGTAGCTGTTTTCTAACAACAGTGATATATTTATTCAGCAATTAGTCAATAAATTCCACAGAAAAAAACCAAAACAGAATAATCATTAAAGTAGGTGCTAAATCACAAACAACATTACACAATTACATTTGTCTCTCACCTACAAAAACGAAAATGTAGAAACAGCCATAAACTTGATAAGACATATGTTTGTTGTGAGAAAAAGTACTAATTTCTGCATTATCAAAGCCGCACTCCCTCTTCTTAATTAAATAAATCTATGTCAAAAGCGAGGTTCATTTGCTTGCAGCAAACAAGATGAATATCGCCATGGATTTAATATCCTCTTCACTAGATGAGGTCAGCAATAATTCAATTTTTTGGTATATCGATGAATTGGATTTATCTTTTAATATTGGCCATATCCATTGCTCCCTTATTGTCTTGTAGAATTTTCAGTCAAAAAGAATAGGCTCTATGTCCTCTATTTTGGTGGAATTGCAAGGACATAGTCACTGCATATGGAGATATCCTTATATCTCCCTTGCAAAACTGTTGAAGTTGAAGGCAGTTATTCAAGAGGCAGCAAAACAGATACAGACTGAGCCAGGTTGTTGCTCTGCCTGGGCTCCTGCTTCCTGTCACATCCTCTTATACTGAGCATGTCCAGTGAAGGGCCAATCAGAGTATGGTGGGTGGAAAGCTCTTCAGGCTGCCCAACGGGTCAACAGGACCAAATCAAGGACCAAACCTGGCTGTACTGACGGCGGAGGGGTGCCAGCACCAGGCCTCCAGAGGCACTGGTTCACAATCAGGTCCTTACATCTGTTGTGCACGTCTCAGAAGCAACTGAAGCTACCACTGTTGGGGACAGGATGCTGGGCTGGATGGATCATTGGTCTGACCCAGACCCAATAGGGTAGTTCTTTGAGATTCTCAGCTGCAAGAGACATATGTAATATGGATGGATGGATATTTATTTATTTATTTATTTATTCATTCATATTTATATCCCGCCCCTCCTGAAACAGCTCGGGGTGGCTAACAAATTCAAAAAATAAAAATACAAATATAAAACGTTTAAACATACTCATAAAATTACAATAATAAAACATGGCTAGGGAACATAAAAATAATTAATATAATAAATAAGAGTGAAGTGGGTAACAACCCCCCCAGCCCCCCCAAAGGCCTGGGCGAACAGCCAGGTTTTGCAAATTCGTCGGAATGTTAACAGGCTTGGGGCCAGGCGAGCTTCCTCAGGAAGGGAATTCCAAAGTTGTGGCCCAGCCACCGAGAATGCCCTCTCCATTGTGGCCCCCCACTTAACACGGGAGACCTCCAAGAAGGCACCCCCGGCAGACCAGAGGAGCCATTCTGGGGTGCAGAGGTCGAGGTGGTCCCTGAGGTACAAGGGGCCCAGACCGTGAAGGCCCTTATAGATCAATACCAATACCTTGAACCTGGCTCGGCTCCCTATTGGCAACCAGTGCAGAGTCCGGAGCACTGGTGTTATGTGCTCCCGATGGCCCGTCTCTGAAAGGAGACGGGCCGCCGCATTCTGCACTAGCTGTAGCCTCCAAACTAGGAACAAGGGCAGCCCCACGTAGAGCGCATTGCAGTAGTCCAGCCTCAAGGTGACGAAGGCATGGACGAGGGAGGCCAGGTCCGGGCCGGAGACATACGGCCACAGCCTCTGCATCAGATATAACTGGCGGAAAGCGGCCTTTGCCACTACCTCCACCTGTCGCTCCAGGCGGAGATCTGCATCCAATATCACCCCCAACTCCGAACCTGCTGAGCTATAGAAGGGCGAACCCCCCCCAATCAGGGGGGCCGACACCTCCCTCGCTCACCCCACCAACATCACATCCGTCTTATCGTGGTTGAGCTTCAACCTGCTCTGTCACATCCACTCCGCCACAGCCTCCAGACACTGGAATAGCACCGAGATAGCAGAGTCTGGGTCAGTTGAAAAAGAGAACTATAGCTGAGTATCATCAGCATACTGGTGACATTGCACCCCGAACCCTCTCACGACCTCCCTCAAGGGCTGCATATATACATTAAATAATAATGGAAACAGAATGGAACCCTGGGGAATGCTGCAGGATAAAGTGCGGGGGCAAAATGTTTCAGCTCCAAACACTACCCGCTGGCTTCTCCCCGAGAGGAATGAGTGGAACCATTCAAGAACAGTCCCGTGACCGTCCAGACCCCCCAGGTCATGCAGCCGTCTCAACAGCAGCCCATGGTCCACGGTGTCAAAAGCGGCCAAGAGATCTAGCAGGATGAGAAATGTTGAACATCTCGCATCCATCTCCCGGTGGAGATCATCGACCAAGGCCACCAATGCCGTCTCTGTGCCATAGCCTGGGCGGAACCCAGATTGAAAAGGGTCCAGGAAACCAATGCGATCTAGATGCACCTGGAGCTGGATCGCCACCGCCTGCTCAATAACCTTCCCTAAAAAGGGAAGGTTAGAGACAGGTCGGTAGCTGGCAAGTGCGTCCACGTCCAACGATGGTTTCTTCAGCAGGGGGCGCACCACAGCCTCCTTGAGGCAAGGCGACAACCTCCCCTGCTGCAAGGACGCATTAACCACCCTCGCCAGCACCATCCCCAACGTCTCCCTGGAAGCTTTCACCAGCCAGGATGGGCATGGATCAAGTTCACAACAGGTGACTCTCACAGACCCCAAGACATCCACCGCATCGGCTGGTGTCACTTTCTGTAACTCCCCCCACAAAGTTGGACCAGACGGGGACTCCATCACCTCGCGCTCTCCACCTACTGCCCCTGCCCTAATCCAGTGTCAAAGTCATTCTGAATCTGAGTGATCTTGTCTGCGAAGTAGGTGACAAACTCCTCACAGTGGGTCTTGGACAAATCCCCGTCCAGGCGGAGGGAGGCCGGACTAATCAGCCCCCGCACAACCCAAAACAGCTCCACTGGGCGTGACTTCGGAGACGCTATGAGGACAACAAGGAACTCCTTCCTTGATGTCCTCACAGCCTCAACATAGGACCGCAAATGGGCCCTATGGAGAAGTCGGTCGGAGTCAGATCGAGTTCGATGCCAGTGTCGCTCCAGCCTCCTGTCTACTTGCTTCATACACCGCAGCCCCTCAGTAAACCAAGGGACCCTGCGGTGTCGAGACTGAGGCAGAGGGCGTCTCGGAGCCACCCTGTCAATGGCCTCCTCCAGCAAGCTGTTCCAACGCTGGACCAGCTCATCGGCAGAGTGACCGCCCAGGTCCAAGGTTAACTCCCTCAGGACCTCTTGGAACCGCTGAGGTTCCATCAGCCTCCGAGGGCTGTCCTTGTTCCTCCTGAATGAATTCTGCTCATATACCTACATTTCTAAGGGTGAGGAATAGACCTGAAATGACTACCCGCAAAACCAGGTTTACCTGTCAAATTTCTGTACCCAAAACTACGCAACAATATTAGGTAAGATCTGTACCAGATTTGAGCACCCGATGACCTGGAATATCAACTTCTGGTCATGGGATTTTTATTTATTTATTAAAATTTATATTGTGCCCTTCACCAAAGGCTTGGGGTGGTTTACGAAAACAAAAGAAAAATAGTAAAAATACAAAACAATACACTAAAATCCCCTAAAAATCCCTACCCTCACCCTCCAAAACCCACCCACTCAACCTCTGTCCCCGCCTGCCAGAAAGAAATGTTTTACACCGCCTCCGAAATATGACCAGGCTTGGGCTCTGGTGGACCTCTGGCAGAAGAGTTTCCATAATACTGGGGCAGCAACCGAGCCTCTCTGTAAGACCGCTTTCAGACATGCTCCCCCTCCCCCGTGCATATTCTGGCTACAAGGGGAAATACGCAGCCAGAATATGCGCAGGGATCAGCCAGTCTGAACGACACCCCCCCCCCCCAGGACTTTGCTGTCAGAGACGTACAGGGATGCAGAGCAGGAAATCGAGCTCTGCATCCCTGCACGTCTCTGCCAACAAAGCCATGTGTGTGGGGGCTTTCAGACCAGCTGATCCCCGCGCATATCCTGGCTGCGCATTCCTCCTGCTGCCAGAATACGCACTGGGGTGGTGGTGGGGGGCGGGGCATGTCTGAATGTGGCCCAAGACCTTGTCGTATGGACAAGATTGACTGGTGGTACCTGCAAGAGGGTGCTCCTGTCCAACTTCAGGGGTCACAGTGGAGCATGGAAGGAGCGTTGGTATTTCATATATATGGAGCTTTAAAGGTCAAAGCCCTTTAAAGGACCTTTAGGGCTTTAAAGGTCAAAACCAGAACCCTGAATTGTGTCCAGAAAGCTATAGGAAGCCAGTGCAGACTATAGAGCACAGGTGTAATGTGCTCATGGCAACCCACCCCTAAAAGGAGTCGGGTTGCCGTATTCTGCACCAGCTTCAGCTTCTGAACAGTCACCAAGGGCAGCCCCACGTAGAGCTCATTGCAGTAGTCTAGCCCTGAGGTTATGAAAGCATGAATGATGGTGGCCAGATCTGAGTCAGAAAGAAAAGGTTGTAGCCTTTTCATAAGATGACGTTGAAAGGTGCTCCTGGCCACCACTGCAATCTGACAATCCAGGCATAGCAGAGGATCCATAAGCACACCATGTGACCCCAGAGGTGACCCAACTTTGACCCTGTAAGTCAGTGGTCTTTTAAATAAAGAGTTCTTGTATTGAACAGTGGTCTTGTGTATTTGTGCACCTGTATGGAAGGGAAAGGAGTCTAGGAGGGTTTAAGGAGAATATAAATCATCCCAAACCCAATAAGGAGGTGTTGGGGTTACAACTAAGGCTGTGAACGTAACTACAGGGGGACAGACCCCCACAATAACAGGGGTCCCAATCCCCCCTAAGTCACAAGACTGGTCAACCATCATCACTTCAATCTTGTCTGGATTCCGCTTCATTTGGCTCACCCTCATCGAGTCCCCAACAGCAGTCAGGCACTGAAAAAGCACCGAGACTGTGGGACCTGGGTCAGATGAAAAGGAGAGGTAGAGTTGGGTGTCATCAGCATACTGATGGCACCTCACTTCAAAACTCTGGATGATCTCAGCCAGTGGCTTCAGATACACATTGAACAAGAGGGGAGACATTGAACAAGGGAGGTCCCGAGGGGATGCTGAGCAGTCTTCCATCACACCTACTGGAACTTCCCCATCAGGAACAAAGGAAGCACTCAAGAGCAGTCCCATGTGCCCCTGCCAGGTCCCGCAGACATGTCAACATCACATCATGGTCAATGGTATCAAAAGCTATTGAAAGATCTAATATGATCAACAGGGCACAATTCCCTCTATCAATCTCCAGGCGTAGATCATTGGCCAAGGCCACAAGTGCAGTTTCCGTGCTATACTGTGGACGAAAAGCTGACTGAAATAGGTCCAGGAATCCAAAAGTATCAAGATGAGCTAGAAGTTACCGGGCAACCACCTGCTCAATAACCCTTCCCTAGATAGGGAAGGTTAGAGACAGGGTGATAGCTTGCTGGGGAGTCAGTGTCCGAAGACCGATCACTTCCAGTCCTGATTTTACGACTTCTGGCTCCGCTAGTTTTGTTTTCCATCTTGATTTTGCGTTTTTCCATCCTGATGTACTGATCTGTTTTCAGAAAATTAAAAAAAGGGTACCAGAAACTACCAATTTTTCCAGGTAGTTGGGTACCCAATCAGTAACTGAGTAGCCCATTGAATGCTCAGCACAGTATCTGAAAATGTAGGTCTTACCCACAGGCAGCAAATCAGCTCCACATTTCAACTCTAGTCAAGAATCTTGTGTCATAGCACTTACCAGTTAACACAAGTGTACTGTTATATGATACTGTGAGATGAGATGTCAGGTACAAGGGAGTCATCATTTGACTATTTGTAGTGATCAATTTAAACAATGAATTAGCTTTTTAACGGGCTTTAGATTAAATTTTCAACTATCCCAGACCCTGCTGTCTCATTGCTATCCCAGTGTTTGGAGGCCGTGGCGGAATGGATGCGGCAGAGCAGACTGAAGCTCAACCCCGATAAAACGGAGGTGATGCTGGTGGGGAGAGTGAGGGAGGTAGTGGCCCCCCTGATTGGAGGGGTTCGCCCTCCTATAGGTCAGCAGTCCGGAGTCTGGGGGTGATATTGGACGCGGATCTCTGCTTGGAGCGGCAGGTGGAGGCAGTCGCAAAGGCTGCTTTCCACCATTTGCATCTGGTGCGGAGGCTGCGTCCGTTCGTCTCCGGCCCGGACCTGGCCTCCCTCATCCATGCCTTCATCACCTCGAGGCTGGACTACTGCAATGCGCTCTACGTGGGGCTTCCCTTGTTCGGAGGCTGCAGTTAGTGCAGAATGCGGCGGCTCGTCTCCTTTCGGGGACGGGTCGTCGGGAGCACATTACACCTGTGCTCCGGACTCTGAGCTGGTTGCCAATAGTGTGCCGAGCTAGGTTCAAGGTGTTGGTGTTGATCTACAAGGCCCTTCATGGTCTGGGCCCCTCGTACCTCAGGGACTGCCTCGCCCTCCGTGCCCCAGAGCGGTTCCTTTGGTCTGCCAGGGGTGCCTTCTTGGAGGTCCCCCACGTTAAGCGGGGGGCCACAATGGAGAGGGCATTCTCGGTGGCCGCACCGCGCCTTTGGAACTCCCTTCCGGAGGAAGCTCGTCTGGCCCCAAGCCTTTTGACATTCCTTTGAAGTTGTAAAACCTGGCTGTTCACGCAGGCCTTTGGGTAGGCTTTTTTTTAATCTCCCCTACCCTATTTATTGTTTTACTGTTTTCCCGGGCCCTGTTTTAATTCCTTGAATTGTTTTTGATGTATTTTAAATTGTTTTATATGTATTTTTTTCTTGTTGGAAGCTGCCCCAAGCTGTTCTCAGGAGGGGCGGGGTAAAAATCTAGAAAATAAATAAATAAATAAATAAATAAATAAAATAAATAAAGAAAAAAGAGGTACACTATCTATGTCCTTGTTCTTTCTTTCTTTCTTTCTTTCTTTCTTTCTTTCTTTCCCAGGCGAATTTGTTCTTCTCTCCAAATACATTTTACTTCCTTAATGCTAAGTAGCTTTGAATGGTTTATTCCAATTAATTGTATCCGGAAGCTGTTTGCAAAAGGCCAGTAGGTAACATTTATTAGTTAGGCTGTTGGCTACCTATTAAATATCGCAATTCATGATCCTGTGAAACGATCAAGCATTGAACTAACTTTTGTGTACATCTATAAACCTTCAAAGGGTTGATATTTACACCAAAGCCCATCTGAAATGCTAATGAAAATAATTAACTCCTGCCTGCAGACTCTATTCTGATTGTTAACTGAAGCCTGGGATATCTGGAGAAGTGAAATCGTATGCTTTTTTTAATGAGCCTGTCTTCAGATAGATTAAAAATAGCCATGCTTTAATCTTTGGTTTGCATCCGGGTTGATCTTAATTACAATCAGAACACTGGTGTAATTGTCACACTTTCTCCAACAATAATCCCTATGTCTCACTGTTTCGTTACCCTCACCAAACTTTTAACAAGTATTCCCATCCTCTTTTGCACTTCCTGAAATGTCATCCATTCTTCCCGCCTCTCTAATGAGCGTGCTTTGCTCCTTTTATTCTGCTACCTCAACATTTTTTTATTATATTCTCCCTTCTTTGACACATGGTCACTTGGGAAAAGCAACCTCATTAAATAGCTCTAAAACTTTCCACAAGAAAATCCTGGTCGTGTGAATCGCTTTATATCAGTCACGGAAAGACAGGGAGTTCACCTAGCTGATATTAGCAGTGAATGCCTCAGCTGCTGAATTTAGCCCTTTTCCTTCTCAGTTTTTATCTCGTATACTACAGTTGATTGTCAAAATTAGCTTCCAGTTGATTGTTCAATATTTCACATACCCTTAATTTGTAAGGAAACATGTTCCCTGGTTGGCCTTGTTCCAAGCTGAAAAGCTGTAGCAAAATCTTCAACCTCTTACAAGGTCATAAGAAGATTTTCTTAAAATGCACATCAACCAAACAAAAAGATTCTCATTTTAAAAATTAAGACAGAATGGAAAATATCCAACAAATATATTTTTTTCCAGAGCTCCCCCCTACCCTCCTTGTTGCTATTTATTTTGTTGTTTATGTAATAATAATAATAATAATAATATAATAAAGCAGTGTGCTATGGAAAGATCTTGATTTTTTGGAATAATTTTCCATCAGGAGAAAATTTTCCTTCCAGTTGCTTCATGTTGATAGGCATTCAGTGGCTGAGGAGTTAAGGCACTCATTTGCATCCGTGAAGGTTGTAGGTTCAAATCCTGCTTGTTCTTGTGCCGGACAGCTGAGTCCAGTTCACCCAGCTGTGCCTTATCATTTGGGCTGCAGAAGATCAAGATTGCTGGACACAGTGTTGGCCACACCACTGTACTGTGAGCCAGAGAATCTGCTGTGCCTTTACCATATTTGGCTCGAGGAACGAATTGGCCAAGTCACAGGACTTGGATGTGGACTTTGTTCCTACACCAGGGGTGGGGACTGGGGAGCCTTCTCCCTCCCAGGGGGGCCACTTTGAAAATTAGTACTAGCTCTAAGGGCCTGCATAGGAGTTGCCGGCAGGAGGGGGGGTGGAGTTCTGGAAACTGGAGAGTGAGCACTCCACTGGACACTGGAGGGATAAGCTCAGGATTTGAGCAGTAGGCATGGGCGAACAGATCGCGGTTCGTGTTCGGCCGTTCGGTTCGGCCGCGATCGGTTCGTGTGTTCGCGTTCGGCCGTTCGGTTCGGCCACGTTCGGTTCGTGTGTTCGTGTTCGGTCGTTCGGTCGTACCTCGCGTTCGTGTTCGCCCGTTCGGTTCGGCCGTTCGTGTGTCGGCCGTTCGTGTTCGGTTGTTCGGGCAGGTCGTACGTTCGTGTTCGGCCGTTCGGTTCGTTCGCCATCGGGTTGTGCGTTCGTGTTCGGTCGTTCGGTGTTCGGGTGGTTCGCGCGTTCGCGTTCGGCCGTTCGGCCCGAAAAAAACAATGTTTTTTAATATATAATTTTTTAAAAAAAATTTATTGAATTTTTTTATCAAATATTTATATCTCTATATCTACACTAATAACTAACTAACTACCTAACTAATAAATGTATTCTAAATGCTATGAATAACTCCAACAAACCCTAAAGCTGAATCACAGAAAACAGTAAACTCTATCTATCAGTAAACCTTAAACTAAACTACTCAAACAAAAATGTATCGACCTAATCCTATCTATCTACCTATGAATTGAATATATGGGATGGGGGTTAGGGGGGCAATCACAAACAAGACAAGGAGGGGTACAAAACTGAAATGAAACCTAAATCAATCTATAAATTAATAATATATACTACTACTCTAATGAATCAAAAAAACAGGGGAAGGGAATGGGGAGGGAATATTCAATGGAGGGGGGAGGGAAGGAGGAAGATTGAAGATTGAACACAGGGAGGGATAAAAACAAAAAATAACAACTAAATCTATCAAAGCTAATGTAAATAAATGAGAATATGGGGGTAGATGGGTTGGATGGGTGAAATAGGAGGAGGATGGCAATGGATTGGGGAGCTGGAAAATGCTGGGTGAGGGAGCCTTCTGAAACGCCTGCTGCTCAGGAACAGTGACTAGCTCAGAAGGTATTGGGAAGGGGGGAGGCAGACAGTTTTGTTTCTTGCTGCGCCCGCCTCAAATCAGCCCCATTGGCTCCGTGCAGCCTAGCCCGTGGCCAATCATAGACTGCCAAGCCAGTGGTCTGAGGCGAAAAGAGATGGTGATTCATCAGGCTGGCTGCTACTCCAAGCCACTCTCCACCCTCCACCCCTGGTGCCTGGAAGTCTGCTCCTAGCTGAGTCAAATGACTTCCCCCTCCCTGCTACATTTGGCCTTCCAGTGACCTGACAGAAGACCATGTTTTAGCCACCCGAACACAACCGAACGCGATTCGAATTGAACGAACTGTTCGGCCATTTCGTAGTTCGGTGTTCGGTTCCGTTCGGTGTGTTCGGCCATTTCGTAGTTCGGTGTTCGGTTCGGTTCGGTGTGTTCGCCATTTCGGTGTTCGGTGTTCGGTCCGTTCGGTGCGTTCGTGTTCGTGTTCATGTTCGGTTGTCCGAACAGGCCGAGTTCGGGCCGAACACCGAACTACCGAACCGCGTTCGCCCATCCCTATTGAGCAGGAGGAGAAGAGTCCAGATCAGGGATCTATGCCATGGATAGATCCTCTCTATCCTTGGGTGTCTTAGACATAACTACAACGGCTGTCTGAATGTGTGTTTTGACCTTGATACGAATACTGGTTTGGGCCTGTGTTCACTATGTGGCGCTGCTTAGACCCACAGCCCATCTTGGGACAAATTGGTGTTTTGTTCGCGGCCTGATCTCAGCGCACAAGCACTGCTGCCTCGTTCCCCATGTTGTACCTGCTAACGTGACACATGATATCATTAGACACAACAGTGGCCACATGTTCAGCCAAAACACGCAAATTGTCCCTGTGATGCAATGGTGTTCACATCGTGTGTTCAACAGGTGACCAAATTGGTGTTGGGATTGTTATGGTGCTTAGCTTACACATAATGACCAAACACGTGCTTAGCGGTTTTGACACCTGATCTTTGTTATGTCTAAAGACACCCCTTGAGTGCATGTTCAAATACTCCTGCTTTTCCTTGTGCGCTCTCTTTAAGTGCTTGAATGGAGGGACTGGATCCAGGAGCTTGAAAAGGACCAAATAAAAAAACAGCTGCAGGCCACATTTGACCCCCAGTCCTGTACTACACTATGTAGTGTGTAGTGATTTATTTTTGTTGTTGCTATCCCAGCACCCTCCATGTGTGCCCCTAGTATCTGCTTCCTGTATCCATGCATACCCGGTGCCCGATTACTATATCCACGTGCACCCATCTCTCAAGTTTTCCAGGTTTTCCAAGCCGTCTTGCATCTGGCAGGGATTTCTAAAGCTCTTCTGCAGTCCCTGGAAGTCTGCTTTGAAATCCCAGACTGAGGTGTGTGAGGGAATGAGAGCACTTGGGTCAGCCAGAGAATAGCTCTCAATGTCCTCATCCTGTCTGCCTCCCCAAATTCAATTCAAGCACTCTTATCTGTGTAGGATAATGGCAATAATTGCTGCAGGGGGGCAAAGAGGAAATCCATGAGCTGAAACCAAAGGTCTGGAGGGAAACTTAGTGTTGCTGCTCCTGGATTTATTTATTTATTTATTTTAATTTATTTTTACACTTAATACCCCGCCCCTCTCGCCACAGGTGACCCGGGGCAGTTTACAACAACAACATCAACAACAAAATATATAAAATCCATAAAAATGCATAGTAAAAAGTTCATACAATAAAAGCAGAGTTTGGAAAGTACAAATAAAATACAAAATCCCCTCCCCACCTCCCCCAAACCCACCCTACCCCTCTCGCTCACCAAAAGCCTGATGGAACAGCCAGGTCTTACAACCCTGACGGAAGGAGGCTAAGGAAGATGACACTTGGATCCCCATCAGGAGGGTATTCCACTGTCTAGTGGTGACCACTGGAAAATCTCGATTGTTGGTGGCCACCCAATGCGTCTGGGGTACTTCCAACGCCCCCCCCCCCCCCGATGACCATAGGGGTTGATCCAAACCCGGGGAGTGAGGCGATCTCGTAGATAAGTGGGGCCCAGGCCGTATAAGGCTTTGTAGGTCAATACCAGCACCTTGAATCTGGCCCGGTAGACTATAGGCACTGCCCGGAGCACCGGTGTAATGTGCTCACGTCGGCCCACTCCCCTAAGCAAGTGAGTCACTGCGTTCTATACCAGCTGCAGTCTCCAAATCATCATCCTGGGCAGTCCCACATAGAGCACGTTGCAATAATCTAGCTTAGAGGTAGCACATAAGGCCACAGCTGCTGGACAAGATGTAATTACCAGAAAGCACTCATCGCCACAGCCGCCACCTGGGGATTCAGGTGGAGCTGTGGATCGAGGAGCAAATCCAGGCTATGGACCTGGGAAACCATTGATGGATGGACCCTGTCAATGATTGGGAACTCCATCACACACAGATCACCCAAATCCCTACCCACCAACATCACTTCCATCTTGTCGGGATTCAACTTCAGGCAGCTTACCCTCATTCAGTCCCTCACAGCTGCCAGGCAGACTGCCGGGCCTGGGACTGATGAAAATGAGAGGTAGAATTGGATGTCATCAGCATATTGATGACACCGCACTCCCTCAAACCCTCTCATGACCTCCCCAGGGGCTGCATATATACGTTGAACAGGAGGGATTATGGGCTCTTCCTGGAACTGGCCAGAGAGAGACATCTCTCAACCTTCCCCTACACTAAAAAGAGCTCCCTTGTGTGTGTATGTGTGTGTATATGTGTGTGGGTTGATGGGTGAAAATAAATGTGTGCCTAAATCCTAACAATATGGCATGTGGTGGCCCACCTGGCTGGCCCTTGGCCAGGTCTGTGGGCCAGTAATCATCTCTGGGACCACATTTGGGCCAGCTGCCTACCTAGACGGGGCAGCAGTGGGCCCACACCTTGACAGCCCATTAATAAATGTGATGGGGTGTTCCTGGCCCAGACAGGCCATGGCAGGCCTTAGCAGGCCCCCCGTCATGTTTATTATCTCCCTATCTCACCCTCCTCCCCTATTGGAAAGACAGTAAACTACAGCCATACAGAGGGACGTAGGGAAAGAGCACACCATGTCTGTCGCACAACCAGAAAGATACACACAGTGCCCAGCACAACCAGGGCCAGAGAGAGCCCAGCGCACATACACAGCACACCTCCCCCAGAACCCAGCACCGACATACAAATACCCAGGCTCAGCGCCATGCACCCAACGCAGGCAGACAAAGCACCCTTCCCATCCCAGACAATAGGCTACTTGAAATGAGCCTAAATGTTTATGCATTTTTATGCAAATTATGTCCTGATTTTGAATATCACTGTTCCCGATTACACAGTCCATGAGTTGAGAGCTATGTGGGATTTGAGCCCAGGACTCCCACAGTCTTACTATGATCACATTCATGCATGCTTCCAGCATCCACTGACTGCATCCATATTTGCACCCAGCTCCACACGTGAAGCAGCACCACTCACTGCATCCATTTATTTATTTATTTATTTATTTATTGCATTTATACCCCGCCCCTCCTGAACACAGCTCGGGGCGGCTTCCAATCATAAAATCACAATATAAACAATCTAAAACACATAAAATCATTCCAAAAAACATTAAAACTAAACAGGACCTGGGATATAAAACCAGTTAGGATGGGGGAGATAAAAAATTCAACTACCCACCCCCCTCCCCAAAGGCCCGGGCGAACAGCCAGGTCTTGCATCTTCGCCGAAATACCAACAGGCTTGGGGCCAGGCAGGCCTTCTCCGGTAGGGAGTTCCAGAGACACGGCCCGGCCACCGAGAATGCCCTCTTCATTGTGGCCCCTCGCTTAACGCGGGGGACCTCCAAGAAGGCACCCCCAGCAGACCGAAGGAGCTGTTCCGGGGCGCGGAGGGCGCGGTGGTCCCTGAGGTATGAGGGGCCGAGACCGTGAAGGGCTTTATAAACCAATACCAGCACCTTGAACCTGGCTCGGCACGCTCTTGGCAACCAGTGCAGAGCCCGGAGCACTGGTGTTATGTGCTCCCGGCAACCCATTCCCAAAAGAAGATGGGCCGCCGCATTCTGCACTAACTTCAGCCTCCGAACCAGGCACAAGGGAAGCCCTACGTAGAGCATGTTGCAGTAGTCCAGCCTCGAGGTGACGAAGGCCCCGCCTCCAGCTGGAAAGGGTTCACAGCAGCTGACTGTTTCTTGAAATGGCAATGCCTTGGACAAGTTGATTGCCTTGTCCCATGGGTGAACTGGTCCCGGGTGCCTATGGTATATAATAGGATCTGTAGTTATTCTCTGCCTCTCTCTGTAGTTCAGAAGGGCAAGGCTACGGTTTTCCGGCTGGCAAAACATGTGAGAATGAAGCTGTTGCCATAATTTGAATCCTTGAAGATCAAGACTCCCAACAGTGCTAAAACATTCTGGGTTTTGCTGCGGACACTATTGCATGGTTCAGTCCCGCAGGCTATTGAATAATATTTCATATGTACTTTCTGCAGTTCACAATTGGATGTCAATGTAAATAACCCTGTCACCCATTGATATTGTATCTCGGGCAGTAAATTAAGAATTGATTGTGTGATTTGACTGACTATAAATCACATCTTTAGTCACCCCAAATGGCAGACTTTGTGGCTCGTTGATGCATATTCATAAAAGATTGCTGAAGCAAATTAATGTTTTGCCCATCATAAATTGCAGCTGGAAATAATATGCCATGTCTAGGAAGTTGAGAATGCAGATTATTTCAGAATGGATTTGATACACTCCATTATTTAACATTCCAGAAATATGTCTTAAAAAGTATGATGCAAAGAACAGTGATACCCCAAAGATATTTGTTTTTAAAAGAATGGGCCTTTTCTTCGATATATTAAAAGTAGTTTTACATAGTTGTTTTAATCGACTGAACCTAAAATAATTTTAGAGGTCATAAAATAAGGCTACTACTTGTACTGTGGCTAGATTAAAAAATCAAGTTAATTATTTAGGAGGGATACTTTTACTCATACTATGTAAAAGTATTTTATGAAAGGTCCTGATAATTTCAGTGCTTACTGCTAGGTGAAATGAATAGCCCAATAAACATGTAAACTTGATGAGCATACCCTACCTGAACTGAAAATGGTGGTTCGAGTAAGAATTGATATCCATTTATGATCTTTTGGGTAGCCAGTTCAGTTTTTTTTCAGGTTCTCTTCATTTTGGTTTTTTTGGTTTCAGTTTGATTATTTTGGTATTTCAGTCATTTTGTTATTTTTCTGGGATGGGACTGGGATGATTTTTGGTTTGGTTTTTTTTGGTTTCGGTTCTCTGAGATTTTTGGATCTCATTTCAGTTTCATTTTTTGGGGGGGCATTGATTTCCCCTGTTTTTTTCTCATTGACATCAATGGAATTTCTCCCACTGAAGTAAATGAGAACAAACCGGAAAAGAATCAATGCAGAAAACCCCAAAAGCCAGTACCGAAAAGGAACTGGAACTTCAGTTTACGATTTTAAAACCAAAATGGCCATTTTGGGGCCGTTTTGGTTCTATCTGAAACCAAAATTCCCATCCCTAGTATTTTGTTTATGTCATTTTGTCCATATTGGCACCATCCTGCATGCACAATTGCTGAAAATGGTGTAACTGAAAAACCAAAATAATGGAACTGAAAAACCTAAATGGAACAGCTAAAAAATAGATATGCAAGGACCCATTTCAGTCGTAGATATAATTCAGGTGCTTGAAGGGCTACCCAATTCCAATTCCAATTCAATTGTTTATTAGCGGCCGGCTTTTGCCATTGCCACATAACAAAAATACAAAATACACAATGCACAATGCAAAATACAGGATACAGAATACAAAATACAAAATGCAGAGTTAGAATACTAACCATAATGTCTTTTATCACCTTGCCCAATAAGTAATACATACAGCGTTACAAAATTGCCTTGCTCAGAAGCGAGAAATACCGCAACAGAGCTTGGCCCCTGTAAAAAAACACTTCCACTTCATCTTATCAGTAACATAATTGGAAAAAAGGATCTAAACACCAAAACTTACAAAGATACACAAAACAGCATTATCATATACCCATAGAGATTAATTAATCAAAGGAGTATCGGAGTCATCAGCTCCGCTGGATGAAGGGCTACCCAAAAATTCAAATAACACTGATGAATATGAGTGCCATGTTGGGTCGGACCAGCGGTCCATCTAGCCCAACATTTATTTATTTATTTATTGGCATCTCGCGGCGGCTAACAATACAATAAAACAATAAAATACATTAAAAACCGACATCAATTTAAAAATAATTTTAAAAAACCCAACCCTAACCCTACCCTCCAATTCCCCCCAATTCCCCACCCCACCAATCTCCCCCATTTACCCCTTCCTCCCCCCATCCCCTCCAAAGGCCTGGGCAAATAGCCATGTCTTGCATGGCCACTGAAAGGCAAGCAGACCCGGGGCCAGGTGGGTTTCCTTCGGAAGAGAGTTCCACAACTGTGGCCCGACCGCCGAGAACGCCCTCTCCATGGTGGCCCCCCACCTTACACGGGGGACCTCCAGATAGGTGCCCCCAGTGGATCAGAGGGTCTGTCCTGAGTCACGGAAGGGGAGGCGGTCCCTGAGATAAGAGAGGCCGAGAGTGTATAGGGCTTTGTATACCAATACTAGCACCTTGAACTTGGCTCGGTATGCTATAGGTAGCCAGTGCAGAGAACGGAGCACTGATGCAATGTGCTCACGGCAACCCGTCCCCATAAGGAGATGGGCCGCCGCATTCTGCACCAGCTGCAGCCTCCGAACCAATATCAAAGGAAGCCCCATGTAGAGTGCGTTGCAGTAGTCAAGCCTCGAGGTAACGAAGACATGGATGAGAGTGGCCAGGTCGGGTCTGGAGATGTATGGGCGCAGGCTCCGCACCAGATACAGCTGGTGGAAGGTGGCTTTAGCCACTGCCTCCACCTGCCGATCCAGGTGGAGGTCCGCATCCAAAATCACCCCCAGACTCCGAACCTGCTGGGCAACCGGAGGTCAGATCCCCCCAATAGGAGGAGTCGACACCTCCTTCACCCTCCCCACTACCATCACCTCTGTCTTATCTCGGTTCAGCTTCAGTCTGCTCTGCCTCATCCAATCGGTCACGGCCTCCAGACACTGGGAAAGTATTGAGACGGCAGGACCTGGGTCTGTTGAAAAAGAGAGGTACAGCTGTGTGTCGTCAGCATATTGGTGACAACACACCCCGAGCCGTCTCACGATCTCCCCCAGGGGCTGCATATACACGTTAAATAACAGTGGAGACAGAATGGAACCCTGCGGAATGCCACAGGTCAAGGCCCAAGGGAATGATGTTTCAGCTTCCAGCACCACTCGCTGGCTTCTATCTGAGAGGAATGAGCAGAACCATCCAAGAACAGTCCTGTACAGACCCCCCAGATCTCACAGCCATCTCAACAGCAGCCCATGGTTCACAGTATCAAAAGCGGCTGAGAGATCTAGCAGGACCAGAAATGTCAAATGTCCTGCGTCCATCTCCCGGTGGAGATCGTCGGCCAAAGCCACCAATGCCGTCTCAGTACCATAGCCAGGGCAGAACCCAGATTGAAAAGGGTCAAGGAAACTGATGCTATCAAGATGCCGCTGGAGCTGCAGTGCCACCGTGCGTTCAATAACCTTCCCTAAAAAGGGAAGGTTAGAGACAGGGCGGTAGCTGGCGAGTGCATCCACGTCTAAAGATGGCTTCTTCAGCAGTGGATGCACCACAGTCTGCTTAAGGCTGGGCGCCAATCTACCCTGCCGAAGGGACACATTGATAACCCTTGCCAGCACCGTCCCTAGCGTCTCCCTGGAGGCTTTCACCAACCAGGACGGGCACGCATCGAGTTGACAACTGGTGGCCCTACAAGACCCCAGGACATCCGCTGCATCGGCTGACGTCACTTCCTGAAACTCAACCCAAGAAGATGGACCAGACGGGGTCTCCACAACCTCACGCTCCTCAATTACTGCCTTCAAGCCGGTGTCGAAGTCGCTCTGGATCTGAGAAATCTTGTCTGTGAAGTAGGTGACAAATTGCTCACAGTGGGCCTGGGAAAAGTCCCCATCCAGGCAGAGGGAGGCTGGACTAACCAGCCCCCGAACCACCCGAAATAGCTCTGCCGGGCATGACTTCGCAGATGCTATGAGGGCAGCAAAGAATTCCTTCTTTGCTGTCCTCACAGCCTCAACATAGGACCTCAAATGGAGCCTATGGAGAAGATGGTCAGATTCAGAGCGAGTCAGATGCCAGAATCATTCTAGTCTCCTACCTACCTGCTTCATGCCCCACAGCCCCATGGTAAACCATGGGGTCCTGCAGTGACGAAGCAGAGGCAGGGGACGTTTCGGAGCCACCCTGTTGATAGTCGCCTCCATCAAGGTGTTTCAGAACTGGACCAGCTCATCGACAGTGTGGCCATTAGGGTCTAGGGATAACTCCTCCAGGGCCTCCTGGAACCTCTGCGGTTCCATCAGCCTCCAAGGGCAGACCAACCTAACTGGTTCCATCCCCTTTTGGAGGTGGTGTGCCGGGAGGCAGGCCTGTAGGAGATAATGATCCATCCATGACAATGGTGTCATCCTGACATCCCCCACTAACGGATCACCCACCTCAAGTCCTGAACAGAAGACCACGTCGAGGGTATGCCCCTCCACGTGGGTCGGGAAGTTGACAATTTGGGGCAAGTCCATGGTTGCCATGGCGGCCATGAACTCCCGCTCTGCTCCTGCAAGGCCGACATCGGCATGGGCGTTGAACTCCCCCAGGACCAACGTCCTAGGGGAGCCCAGCGCCAGCTCTGAGGCCAGTTCTGCTAGAGCGGCGAGGGATGCAGCTGGGTAGGAAGGGGCCCGGTACACCAGCAGCACCCCCAGGTTACCCCCAGCCAAATCAAACACCACATGGAGGGCCTCTATTCCTGGAATCTCCTGAACAGGATATCTCCTAACCGGCCATTCCTCTCTAAAAAATAATACCAACACTACCGCCCTGGCCCCCTGTGCGAGGTTGATGCTGCATGGCATACCCGTCCGGAATGAGAGCAGCTAACGTTCGTCCTGCATCATTGTCCAACCAGGTCTCCGTTATACATGCGAGGTCTGCTGCCTCCTCCATGATCAAATCATGAATTATCGGGGCTTTGTTTACTACGGACCTCGCATTTAACAGCATCAATCCCGCACCGGCGGACCCTAGACCCTGCCCCTCCCTCATGCTAGGGGTGTGTGTGTGACCTTCACATCCACCAAGCACCTCGGTCTCCAGGGGGTGCGGGTTATCCATGCCCTTGGACCATACCTTCCGCGACCCATAATGACCCCTATGGACAACTCCCTCCCTCCGTCAGCCCTTGCCTGACCCCAGCCTATAGGCCATCCGCCGAGGCCTATCCCATACCTCCCCCCTTCCCTCCCTCCCTCCCCACCCATCTCAAGCCAACCAACCTGCTGCCACCAGGAGTCGGCATTGGCGGCACCTCCCTCCCTCCATCCAACCTCCCCCTGCCACTGGGCGTCAGATGGAGGCCCCCACCCCCCTCAATGCCTCCCCCTTCTGCCACCAGAAGTCAGCATCATGGGTACTTTCTACCCTTCCTCCCCCCGATACCATCATCCCAAACAATTCCCCCCCTACAAGACTCCCTACGGTGATAGCCTCCCCCCTAGCCCCCCTGCAGTCCCCGAAGGGCCCCAAAGGGCCGCACCCTTTGGCCTGTGGCCTGCAGGCTGCGGTGCGCATCTGCGGCAAAGCCCTAGGCAGCTCCCTTTAGTGCCCCCGAGGCACTTCCTGTTCCAGTGGGGGGTGGGGCTGGGGCACCCAATATGGGTGTCCCGGCTTTAAGGTTCCCCCTCCCCCCCAGTCCTTACAGTCAGGTCTTTTCCTCCCCTCAGATGAATGGTGGGGGAGCCTCAAAGGAGTAGCTGGAGCAGCAACTGGAGCGGCTGGTGCAGGATCGGAGCCCGGGTGACAAGCAGCAGCGGCTGTAGTGAGAAGCCCGCAGGTGAGTCCTGTCCAGGAAGCCCCAGGTGGCTCCCTTTTGTGCCCCTGAGGCACTTCCTGTTCCAGTGGAACATCCTGTCTCCGACAGTGTCAGCTCCTGGTAGCTCAAGAGAAGTACATGTGCAGGTCATGGAGGTGTGACCCATCTCCTGCTGACCACTCCCAACTACCAGTAGCCAGGGGTTTAACTCCCAACTAGTAGGCAGATGGTTTTATCCTCCAAGAATTTATCCAATTCCCATTTGAAGCCAGTTGTGCTGCTGGCTTTCACCGCCTCCTCTGGCAATGAGTTCCACATTGTCTGTTGAGTGAAAAAGTACTTCCTTTTGTTCATTTTAAATCTGCTGCCATTTAACTTCAGAGAGCGTCCCCTTATTGTGAGGAAAGGAAAACAAGAGTTCCCTATTGACTTTCTCCATGTCACTCACAATTTTATAAACTTCTCTCGTATTCCCCCCTTAATCGCCTCTTTCCCGAGCTAAACAGCCCCAACCTGCTGAGCCTCTCCTCATATGGAATTGGATCCATCCCTTCCACTAGCTGTTTCAGCTCTCCAGTTGGGAGTAATCTCGGCCATTGACTAGGTGTGATGATGAGAAGGGGGAAATGGGGATACAATTGTATCAGGTTCCCAAGCTCATTAAGGGCTTCACAGGTGCTATGATTGAGTAAATGGGTTGTTGGGGTTGCATTCATTTTCGTTTACAAAAACCCCTTTGTTTTTGGGGTTGTTGTAAAGAAAATGTTTCTTTTCTCTCCCCCGCCCCGTTTTTTAAAATAAAATAAAAATTAAAAAAAAATAGGAAAAAAATTACTGCACATACGCAAAATGGCTGCTGGGCTAACACTGCCACCGCCATTTTGGAAAAGGGCATGCATGTGCAGAACGGCTCCAGTGTCCATTTTGTGCGCACACAATGGTTTTTTTTTGTTTTTTTTTAAATGAAAACAGACGAAAGCAAATGACATTCGTCCACTTATTCATCAGTTTTTGTAACATTAGTTACAAACAGCATTGGGGCTCCATTCCTTTTCATAATGAATAGGAAACATAGGGGATGCGCACCCCTAATGGTCTGAGGATCATGGCCATGGACGCTGTGGAGGAAGGGAATGCAAGTGTATATGGTTGGAGCTCCTTGACCAAGGCTAGACTTACCACAGGGCGACCCAGGGTGACTGCCCCAGGCCCCACTATTTTCTCTACTTCCGTGAGCCCCACAGTGGCCCTCGTTTTCACCAGGGTAGGGTGTGGAGGCCTCCACTTCCTCCCAGCAGGGCCCCAAACATGACCACTTCTAGAGTCCCATGGAGGGTGCTCCCAATGGGGCAGGGCCACTATGGACCCAGTATTTTATCTCTGCCCTGGGCCCTGCAAATTCCAAGGTTGGCTTTCCCCCTGGCTCCTATCCCTTCTGAGCCCTTCGGATGGGGCCACGTTGGAAATTGGTAGGGGCAAAGGGGCATCATTCCTTCTAGTGTGGTCACTCCCCCTTTCCAAGTACCAGGCTGTCATGACGCTTGGAGAGGGGGCATGGTCATGTATGGGGCGGGGCAAAAGGGTTCCCCACCCCTATTCTGAGAGGTGTGACATCACGACACTTCAAAAGGGGCCTGGTCTCTTCAGAAAGGCTGGGAGGGCGGAAGGGACTCTCCTACGTTCCCCTGAGTTTAATTCTGAAGGCTCCCCTGATCTTGGCCCTACTGTTTTGTAGGCCGAGGGCCCCCACTCTACACCATAGTGAGCCCATTGGCTACTACAGTATGGCCCTGAGTGCGATACTGTTGGATTTTAAGCCAGTTCCTGCTGCTCGTGTGAATTATGGGCCTACCAGCCACATGCTGAACAAATACTCTATGAAATGGAGAGACTGATTTTCTTGAAACTTACGTTCTGCTTTTCTTCACAGACACGGATTCTAAAAGAGAAAAACAGCCCCGGTGCCTTTGCGGGTGAGCTGATATCACTAACAGCAAACAGCTTCTCTGTGGCAAAGCCCAGAGAACAGAGAATTTCTCTCAGGTCAGACAAAAGAAGAGATCTGACTCCACTGCATACCTGCGTGGAAAAAAGGCTCCTAGGGGATGGGAAATAATGAAAAACCGGTCTGTTAATAACGATAAAAGAAAGAAAAAGCAAGAGACTTGCCTCTACCGTTCTGGAGATGTTTGGCTCTCAGGGACATTTGATTTTCTGATTCAAGGTGTGGAAGAACCAAATGCAAAGCCTGTGTGGGTTTGTTGCCCAAATACTATCCCTGCCAACACTCCCCAGCAAAAAAAACCCCATCACCCCAATTTTTAAATGCGTATATATATAAGGCTGCTTTGGGTCGAGGTGAATCATGCAGCTCAGGGATGAAGAATGCACGTGTTTTGCACTCGTTTGAATGGATTGCCTTGTCAAATCGGCTGAAAGACATGTTTCAATTAAACCTCAGAAATGTACGTTAACATTCACCCATCTGTTTTCACTGCCTTGTTAAGAGTCTCAGTGCTGAAGTGGGTAGTAGGTTTAGCATTCACAGATATTTTTCGTATTTTTGAAAATGGCATTTGGACAACGATCGAGCACCTGTTTTTTTTGCCGTTTCAGGGGGTTTGTTTGTTTTTGTTCATTTTGTTTGCTCCCCCCCTGCTTTATTTTGTTCACTTTTGCCAACAACAACAAAATGTTTTTACCCACCCATTTCCACTGGGGCTGATCCCAAGCCCTGAGCAGTGCCACACAACGCATGCATAGGCCTACGCATGCAACTCACGCCCAGCCCTGCTATGGGGACTATGAAGTGAGCGCAAATTTCACACATGCATGGCACCTGTGTGAAAGCCATGCACCTGGGGGGTTGGGATCACACCCATTGTTCCTACTTCCTAGTGGAAAATGGGTGCTCAGTCAAGTAGTGCTTGTTACCCAGTTGGTTCAGGAACTGATTTTACCCATAATGATGGCTGACCTGTGGACCACCCCCCCCCGCCCCACTGATAAGCATTCACATGAACAGTTACTTTGAAATACAAACTGAAGGGGAGCATGTACTCCTGATTTTTCATAAGTACATAGTCCTCTTCCTGCTCTTGAATAACATTGATTTAGCACGGCATTTTGTGTTTGCTTCAGGAGTAAAACATAAGTCAGGCCCAAAGACATCGGATTAACTGTTTGTTGGAACACGGTCTAAGATGACAAACCCCTGGGGAAGCAACTGTGGTTTCCTTGTAATTCTGGCATGCTTCTGAAGTCTAAATTCTTGTGTACTCTGTGATATTTTGCGTGGGTTTCTAGAGGCAGCGCAAGTTGCATTCACGTTGCATTCCTGCTAGATGTGGAGTATGAAAAATGGCTATAACTACCTTGACTTTTTCTTCCTTGAAAATGAAATGTACTATTTAAATGATGATGATGATTGATGATAATTGATTATGATGATGATACCAATGTACCTGGCACTATATATCAGTAGTTAGTCACAGGTTCCTGCCCCAAGGGGCTTACAATCTAAGAAGACAAGGGAGAGGAGACAAGGGATAGGGGAAGATAGGGAGAAACAAGGATACATTCATGCAGTTGAAAAGTCACAAGTGTACATGCTTAGCGTAGTTATAAGGAAGAGGATGACTCTGAGTGAAGTTAGGAAGAGGAGGCATCAGCAATGAGTCTATGGGGATGTAGAGCTAGAAAAGGCCTGACAGAAGGAGTAGATTTTCAGGAGGGATTTGAATTTTGGGAGATTTTTTAAATGTGTTTTTTTCCCCTTTAAAAATGTACCCCCTTGAAGAAGCCGGCTAATTGGCATGGGAAAAAATGTCAAGGGAGAACTGCAAGCACTTTTGTTTTGATAAATAACTAGCGGGTTATGGTTACAATAACAGGGGGACGTATGTGTGAGCGAGAACTCCTGTTGTTACCAAAATAGATGAGATATACCGCATGAAAAGAGGGAAAGAAAGGAATGATTTCAGGCAGGGAAACAGATAATTTCCCATCCCAGGTTAAATGGTTTGGAGAACTGACGGGATATTTAGAAGATAGACCGTTCACTCTCTGCCACAGCTTGAGGCTTTTGCTGCTGGTTTCAAGTAGCTCAGTAGGGTTTCTGGCCTATGCCTTTCAATCTCTAGTAATGTCTAAGCTAATCCAAATGGGCATGTATAATAGGAGTTAGCAAAGAGCTCCTGAGAGAAAGAGAAAACCTCATCTCTGAAATATATAGTTCAATTTCCTTTATCTTCCCTGGGAAGAACTGAAATCACTGTGGCTTTTGTAATCAGCTCTGAAAGATACACACAGAGTCTTTTGTCTGACTAAGGGTGTGATCTTCTGACGGGGATAGTGCATGGGAAACCGGTAGAATCCGGTATCCGATAATGCCGGTACCAGGCGTACCGGCATTATCGGATTCGACCCGGTAATCCGGTCCGGGGTACCGGATTCTGGGTACCGGATTTTTTACATTGCAGCCATTTAAAAATGGCTGCAATGTAAAA
>QEPC01004713.1:340363-353209 GCA_003113815.1 Sphenodon punctatus | reverse complement strand
GTGGCCTCGCCTCGCCTCTCAGTCTGTTTTTATTTAAACAAAAATCCAGGCTGGGCAGGGTGGGTGGGGGGTGTCCCCCCTTCCACCCGCGCAGCCTGGGAGGGGGAGGGGGAACTTGGAAGGATTCAGACATTTATTTCATTGAGTTCAATGGGGACACAGCGCCCCACTGAACTCAATGAAATAAAACCGGTACCGGTATACCGGATTTAATCCGGGAATCCGGTTTTTGTAGAACCGGTAACCGGTAAATCCGGTAACCGATAATGGGCCCGGGGTCCCACCACGTTAGCCAGGGCACGAGTTCTATTGAAACAAATGAGATTTGTGCCCACATTAGCTGCTACTGCTAGCATGTGCTATCTTGTTGGGGCCCTGTGTTGTTAGAGATTCCAAAATGCCTTTGTGGGGTACTGTTTATAAACTGACGCATAAACCTAAGTAGGCAAAGAGGATGACTAAGAGGTTAAATAAGCCATTCTGCCTCCTCTTTGGTTACCATTCTGCTGAGTGCGCTTAAATCATGCTTAACACACTTTAAGTTCTGACTTTCTTTTAGTCCAGAGAGGATGCAACGGTCATGTTGGGAGAGACTGAGCTGATGTAGTTCTGTTTGAGTTAAGATGCGGTGGAGTTGAAGCCAAGAGGAAATTTTTTATTCGCAGGTATTTTCCACAATTCCAGATAGCATTCCACACATCGTGTCATTGGGTGTTTTTACACACACATTTCTCCTGGATGTTTGCTGTCACATCCTGAACTTTCTGTGTGTCTAAATCACTCACCCAGATCTTAAACATCCGGATCATTGAACTTCTGCGTAGAACTTCTCCCAGAACATTTGTGTGTTAAAGGTTCTCCTGGTAAACTGCTTTGCTCCAGGCAGCTGTGGTCACTTGGTTTCCATGGCAGCATGTCACGTCTACAGCTGCGGCTACTTTAGCCTGCCTCAGGGCAGTGTGTGTGTGAAGAATGCAACCAGGAACTGCCTCAGGGCAGTGTGTGTGTGTGAAAAATGAATCCGGAACTTACCTGTGGACTTGTAAACCCAGAAAATTGAAAAATCTGGAACTTTAACGTGTGTGTAAAATGCCCATGATCTGTCCTTGAAACGGATACCTGAATGCCCATTTTTTCTTTAAAGAAAAGGAAACGCCGTGTTTGTAAGTAAATGTCCCTGATTTTGAAATCAAGTTGTCAGAAATATGTCATTAATAAATATCTTTATATACTGCCCCCTTGCCATGGCACTCAGAATGCTTTACATACAACTATTTATCCCTTATAACAACACTGTGAGGCAGGTTAGGCTGAGATAATATTGTGACTGGCCCAAGGTCATCCAGTGAGTTTTGGGATAAAGTGAGACTTGAACCAGGTTCCCTGCCCACTTCCTGGTGCAAGTACTGCACACGTAGCCATTACACCACACTGGCTCTCCCATATGGCTTTCTTGAAATGTGTTCAAAGACTGTACAAAGCACAGACATGCTGACATAATGGCATTCGTTTGCTGGATGGGTAGGAACTCAGAAGACTGAACTCTTCCATCCATCTCCTCCTCCTCTTCTTCCATCTTTCACTCATGGTCCTCCTTCCCCCTATAACTAAGCTAAGTACATACACTTGTGGTTTCTCAACTTTGTGAATGTATCCCTGTCTCTCCCTATATCCGTCGCCTACCTGACCCTCCTCGATGCGGGGAGTGGCTCGGGGGCGGCGGCTGTTGTCCCTCCCCACACTGAGCTGAAGGGAGGCACGTGAGGCAAGGGCGCATGGCATTAGGAAAGTGGCGCGAAGCGAGCTCTCGTGATGAGCGGGAGCTCGCGGCCGCCATCTTGTGCCGGGCGCGAATACAGCATTTGCGCCCAGGCACCAGCGAAGGAACAACGTGTTTGCTGGGTCCTGGTGTTTGGGTGCGTCGGGCGGGAATTTGATTGGCGCAGCAGCGCCTACAGTGTTGGAATGCAGAGCGGGGAAGTGGGAAGCAGGTGTGCTCCCCCCCCCTGCAGGTTTAAGTCAGGGCAGAGGATCCCTTAGCGGGGGGTACTCGAAGGAGCCTTCCCCCCCGCCTCAAGGACCAGCACATGGTGAACCCCCCCAGAGGAATAAATGGGCAGGGTAAGTTTCACCCAACTGGAGTTGGGAAGGGCAAAACGGGGGGTCCCTTGTTGCACTGGGGTGGGGTGCACCGAGGCTGGGGAAGCGCACCACACAGAGGGGAGCAAGGCCCCAATAAGGGCTGAAGGAGTGAACCACCTGTCCAATCCTTGGGCCCAAGGAGGTCAAGGTGGTCTAAGGAACCCCCCCTACCAAAAAAAGGGGGCTGCATTGTGAGCAGCATGAAGAAGGGGGACGGGGGCAAGAAAGGGAAGGGCCCGGCCAAGAAGGCCTTGGCAAGAAGGGTTGAGGAGGTACTGGAATCCCTTCAGGTGAGGATGTCGGGGTCTGAGGGGGTTCTCAACACCCTGGAGTCTGGTGAGGGTGGGGGACGCACGGGGAACTTGTAGACTGAAAGGGCGCCCCGGGAAGGGGGCCCGTCAGGCCCCACGGACGCCCCACAGCAGGGGGAGGGCATAGGAAGTGTTGATTCTCAAGGGGAACTTGATCTAGGTGAGCCGGCGGGGGAGGAAGGCCTGATGGGGAGCCAGGTGGCCCCCAACTCGGAACAAGAAGAGGCATGCAGGATTGGGGTCAGGGCGAGCACATGGGTTGTGCAGCCACCCGTCTGGTTTAGAGAGGAGATAGAGGCCTTGGGCAGAGCATCCATGAGGGGTCGGCATTCAACCCGCAGAGGAACAGGCTCGGGGGAAGGCAGCAAGGTTTGGCAGGGCAAGCGGGGCAACACCCGGCAAGGCCTCCCTCCCTGCCTAGGCGGTGGGGAAGGCGTCATTTTTTGCCAACTAGGGAACAGGATGGCGAACCACCGAGCCAGCGAGCATGGGGGGATCAATTGGCTGCTGTGCTCGAGACCCTTGGAAGGTAAGGTGGCGGAGATGGTGGAAGAACATCATGCAGCGGCAACGAGGCAGGACTCCCGCGCCTGAGGCAGGGTGGAAGAGCAGACGCCAGTGGACATGGCAGAGCATAGTCAAGGGACGCCTCTAGGGCCAATGTCGGTCCCGTCAGTGAACGTAGGTGTGAGCACCAGCCGAGGAAGTACAGGTAGGTGTTTGCAGTGCACCCCCTGACAATACGGGCACAAGGGGGGAAACGGGAGTGAGCAAGCCACTCAGACAAGTGCTGAAACCCCGAGATGGCTGGGATGGGTGGGGTCCTGGGGCCCATGGCCTGGAAACGAGTCCAGCGGGGTACAGGAGGCCCCACAATCTGTCCCAGAAGTTGGGGGGGGACTAGTCTGGGTAGGTCAGTTGACAGCACGGTCACCGGGGAGTGCTTGGTGTGGCACCCCAGGGTCGAGCAGGCCACGCTGGCCAGAGCTGAGCCGGGGGTCTGGGCACCCTTGGAGGCGCCAATTGGTGCACACCTGGTGCAGCACACCCGCAACAAGATTTGGAAGGGGGAAGACATAGATGTATTCGCCCTGCTGTATACCGAGCTGGTACCTGATCCTAACACTAAGGAGAAGGAACGGTTCAAGCATCCCAAAGTGGATAAAAACTGGGCCAATTGGTCAGCAGCCTTCTCGGTACTGTTGGGGATCATGGTGCAGGCGAAACCTGACAGGGCAGCGGAGCTGATCAAATATCAGGATATCGTGCGCAGGGCCTATGACACCGGGAACCTGGGGGCATGGGTCTGCTATGATGAGGGGTTTCGTAAGAGGGCAGCGATCACCCCTGGGCTGAGGTGGGATGTTTACGCCCAGGACCCTGTCTCTTATACACATCTAGATGTGTATAAGAGACAGGCATCAGACTCGGCGTAGAGACTATGTGCGTATGTGCGTCCTTCCGCGTGTGCGCACTCTTGAAAGGGGACCCGGAAGTGCGGCTTAAAACCGGCACATCAGCGATCTGCATTGGAGGGGGAAGGATCGCTGGGCCGGCCTAACGCGGGGAAGACCCGGCTTCAAAGCAGGTCAGACTTTTAAACGAGCACAAAGAAAGGCGGCTGATCAAAGCATCACCTGCGTTTCTTGTCTCGTTTAAAAGCGTCCGAAGACTCTAAGGGCATTTTCATACAAGACACTCTCTAACCACTACCCACCCGCCCACTATCCATGTTACAGGGCATCCATAAGGCAACACTGCAGCCCTGTAGCATGGATAGTGGGTGGGTGGTGGACTGGTGGGTGGAGAGCGTCTTGTGTGAAAATGCGCTAAAAGAAGATGGGAAACCTTTTTCCTCCCAGCAGATACTTTGACAATTAGGATCGTGGGAGACCTGCCAGGCCCACCCCTGGAATACAGATGGGTCGTTGCAGGGCTGCAGCTTTGACAGAGTAAGTCTAGCTTTGAGTAGCTACGGAGATGTAAAGATGGTTCATCTAGATAGGGTTAGGTACGCCAGCTGACAGTCTGAGGTGGGGACAAAATCCTCGACGGCCTAAAAAAGCTAAAAATTCCATCTTCTGCACCAGGGCCGATTTCCACCTAGCTACGCTCCTGGTACAAGCTCTGAGGGCTGCATAGAAGTCGGGGTCGGGGTACTTTAGGACTGCGCTCAGGAAGAGGAAGGTCCAGTTCATGGATCTGTGCCATGGATCTATCCCCTACCTTTCTGTGCATGCCCTCATCTCTGTTTCCTTATACTGAGCTCGGTTTTTCAGTTTTAGTAACTCCTGGATTCTGGAGCTGGAAATGGACCACACAAAAACTAGCTCTAGACTGCAGTTGACCCCCAGGCCTAAGGTTCCCCACCCCTGCTCTAAAATGTACACACACACTAAAGGTGAAACAAATAGTGATTTTCATACATGTGGGTGTTATTGTTGGATAGCCACCCGAATAATATTTACAACCAAAACAGGTGAGTCCATCAAGGGCTATTAGTCAAGTTGTTCAGGAAATGCTGGGGGCCAGGAGTGAATGACAGGATTAGGAAATAAATCACTTCACTAGGATTCCCTGGGCACTTGTCATGTTATCACAATGCTCCAAAAGGGGAAGTGGCCCAGTTAGAAAGAGGCGGGACAGTCCCTTTGCTCCAGCCCTTCCTGATGTGGCCTCACCCTCAATGGACCACACCATCGGGAAGTCTTGGGTGTCATTGGAATGTGTGGCGGAATGTCCATCAGGGGGTGGATGTCCTCCTGCAATCCCTTCCGCTGTCACTTATGTGTGGAGACATCCTTACAACAGGGGCCTTGCTGGCTTCAGGATCCAGATAGTCAGACGGTCCAATTATATCTTAGCTCCCATAGAAGCTCTAGCCCTTTGTTTAATTTGCACACTCAGTAATGACCAAGGTTCCTAGTTTTCTCTGCCAGAAAATCAGAAATTCTCTGATAAAACAAATAAAAATTCTCTGACTAAAAACACAAACATCTGCATCTATCTTCGTNGTGGGGAGGCAAGATTGCCAACCCCAGTCAATCATGAGGCACTGGAGCGTGCGCTGAGGGGCTGCCCAATGGTCGATGAGGTGGAATAAGTGGTATCAGGCTTCCAAGAAGGTGTTGTCATTCCGGCTAAATTCAAGCAGGCCAGGAGTTGGGTGAAGAACCTCCAATCTGTGAGCGGGAAAGAAGACTTGGTGGCTACCAAGCTTCGCAAGGAGCTTGCAGAGGGCCGCATAGCTGGTCCCTTTGTGATGCATCCTTTTCCCGATCTTCATGTCTCCCCTTTAGGTATAGTACCCAAGAAGCAAGAAGGGGAGTTCTGCCTCATTCATCATTTGTCCCACCGAGGGGAAACTCGGTGAATGACGCGATCCCTCAGAGCTCTGCTCCGTTCGCTATGCATCACTGGATATGGCAATAGAAATGGCAAAGGAATGTGGCAGGGGAGCACTGTTGGCGAAATGCGATATTAAATTGGCATTTTGTCTGTTCCCGATTCACCCCACGAGTTTTAGACTTCTTGGGTTCCAGTTTAGAGGCCAATTTTATTACGACAAGGCGATGCCCATAGGGTGCTCGATATCTTGTTCGGCCTTTGAGCGTTTCAGCTCCCTGTTGGAATGGCTGGCACAACACGGACCTGGTCACGATATATTATTCATTATATTGATGATTTAATGTTTTTTGGGGGGTCCGGAACGGGAGAATGCGAAAGGGCCCTAGAAAGCTTTCAAATGATGGCTAGGGAGCTAGGCGTCCCTCTGGCGCCGGAAAAAACGGCCGGCCCGGCAACTGTCCTAACATTCTTAGAAATTGAGCTAGATACCAATGAGCAGGTGTCGTGCCTGCTGCTCGACAAGTTAGCAGTCCTAGTTAAGGACATTGACTGCCTTTTAGGGAGGTCAAAGGTGACAGGCAGCTGCAGGCATTATTGGGTAGTCTCAATTTCGCTTGCAGGGTAGTCACACTGGGATGTGCATTTCTGTCGCGACTTTACGAGAAGGTTGGTAGCAACCAGCCCGGGTATTGCCACGTCAGGATCATGGCTGAAATGAAGGAGGATCTCCGGACATGGTGCCACTTCCTCCACACTTTCAATGGTATTAGCATATGGAGACAGAAGTGGTTGCTGGAAGTGGGGCTCCAGGTTCAATCCGATTCGGCTGGATCCTTGGGTTTCGAGCTATACTGGGCTGGCAGATGGTGCACAGCACCATGGCCATAACAGTGGGTACTGGAAGGAGTGACGAGGGACCTCACCTTTCTGGAACTTTTCCCAATAGTAGTAGCAGTTTACATGTGGGAAAGGGAGTTTGCAAACAAAGCAATACTGTTTTGGTGCGACAACCTGGTGGTGGTCCATGTGTTGAATTCAATTTCGCCCCACTCCAGAAGGGTGATGGGGTTGGTGAGAACATTCGTCCGACAGTGCCTTGGCAGTAATATCTTATTCTCGGCCAGGCATGTCCCGAGCATTAGCAACGGGATTGCCAATGCACTCTCTCGCCAGCAGATGGAGCAATTCAGACAGTTGGCGCTGGAGGCCAGAAAGGAACCGGAGGAACTCCCACAGGGGATCTGGAGCATTGGACGATAGAGATGTTCCAAGCAGTGCAGGGGTCGCTTGCGCCCCGCACGAGAGCGGCCTACTCTCAAGCTTTGGGCGAATTCCAAAGCTTCCAGGAGGAGAAAGGCTGGGGGACACAATTCCTGATCATGGAGGCCCAGTCCATACAGTTTGCAATTAATTTGAAAAGGAGAGGTCTAGCACCCCGGACAATTTCGGGGAAGTTGGCGGCTTTAGCATTTTATAATAAACTGGCAGGTTTTACATCCCCTAGTGCGGGTTTCCTGGTCAGGAAAATGTTAGAGGGGTGGCAAAGGGAATTCCCACAGTGCCCTGACACTAGGCAGCCTATTACCCCCGAAATATTGCAGTAGGTATGCTCGCAGCTGCCCGAGGTGTGTTTTTCGCCTTTTGAGTCTATAACGTTTAATAGTATGTTCAAGTTGGCATTTTTTGGGGCATTTCGGGTAAGTGAAATTATGGCCACCACGTTCAAGGACCAAGGGGGACTCATAGTTGGCATCAACGATATTCAGGTGGGTGTGGAAGGAATGGCTGTCTTGCTTAAGGGGTCCAAGACAGATCAACGGCGGCATGGGCAGGTAGTGAAGTTGGCAAGAATTGACGAGGGTCAGCTGTGCCCAGTGGCAGCCTTGGAGGCCTATTTGGAGCTGCGTCCCACCTGGCCAGGCCAGCTGTTTATTCACAGAAACAGAGCAAGGGTAACCAGGTACCAATTCTCTGCAGTTTTATGGAAAGCCTTAAAAAGAGCAAACCACCCCCCTCAATTATTCAGTTCCCATTCATTTAGAATAGGAGCAGTGAGTAGCACAGCAGCGGGTCTATCTGAGGAACAGAGTAAGACTCTTGGCTGATGGAAGTCTGGTGCCTTTCGAGCTTATGTGCACAAGGTGAACCTAGAATGAACGGGCATACTCCAGCAAAAGCAGAGTGGTGGTGGGGAGTTATGGCATTGGTAACCAAGGCTTGTCTCTCACAGGAAGGGAAATGCTATCACGGCAATGGAAAGTCGTGATCGTCGGCCACAGTATGGTCTACTGGGCCGGAAAACGAGCAGGACGCTTGTATTGGGGAACCCAGCTGGGCTTGGGGCATCTTGCCGAAGTGACGTGACAAGGAAGAAGCGGGATGAGATGGGCTCAATTCCTGCTGGTAGTTCACGCATTGGCAAGAGAGGCGCATCCAGACATACTGGTAGTACATTTGGGGGGAAATAATTTACCGGCGGAAACAGGTTTGCACCTGGTCACCAGCATAAAAAGGGACCTATGGGAGGCAAGGCGACTTCTCCCTAATACAAGGTTAGTATGGTCTGAGATGCTGGAAAGAATTAGATGGAGGAATGCCGTGTGCCCAAGTAAAGTAGACAAGCCTAGGAGGAAAGTGAACAAGGAAGTGGCAAGATTAGTGGCCGATCTGGGGGGGCAGATGATCAGGCACCTGGGTATTAAGTTCTCTCGGCCTGAGCTATTCCAGCCTGACTGGGTGCACTTGTCGGATGAGGGGCTCGAGCTGTACCTTATAGCGATACAGCAAACGTTGAGCCTCTTGCTTGGTGAATTGGGGGCCGGGGGGGGAACGAGACTAGCCAAGCAATGCTGGCAGCCTCTAGTGGCAGGGGTCCTGTGAGTTAGTTAAGTTAGAGGGTAGGGATAGTCTGCTGCCAGGTCATCTCTTTAAGAGATGGGGTCCATGCGAATGCTAGAGCTTGCCCGGCCAGCATCGCGCATGACCCAGGAAGAAGTCAGGGGGTCGGGTCGAAGGGCCCTAGGACAGGGGCGGTCCAGGGTCCTCGCCAGCTGCCCTCAATTTCTTCCTTGGGTCACGGTAGGCGAAGGACTCCTGATCCGGCCGGGGGCGGCCGGGCAGGTGTGACATTGCAGCAGCTATAGTTAACATTGTTGCAGTACTGAGGAACATCAGACCGCCTTAAGTTTACTCTACCCAAGTTATCAGTTATTAGTTAATGTTGACAGGACCCGGAGGGGCATAGCCCCCTCCTCCCCGACAAGGCTAATAAAGTTTGGTGCGGCCTGATTTACTCCACAAGAATAGCGTCCATGTCTTTTTTCAGGGTGGGGGACAACATTTCTCTCTTCCATATCTCCCCTCCCTTGTCTTTCTCAGATGGTAAGCCCCTTGAAATCCCTACCTATTTAATTAATGATTGTGGTCACTGGGGCTTGATCCTTCTTCAGGATAGCCCTCTAAGGAAACCCATGGGGAAAGTAACTCAAAGCTACCACCACACCATGCCCCATAGTCCCTTCAAGTTTCTCCAGTTTAAAACAATGGGGTTTAATACAGCTCATTAATAGTAATTTAGAAATCTGTCCTCTTCCACTCCAATAGCCCAATTCTCCAGTTAGGGGCTTCTCCCAACAACGGTGTGTCCCCAATAGTCCACGTAATTACCAGAACCTCTTGGGTGCCTGTATCAACGTTAGCTTCCACCTGGGTGCCGTGGGTCTGTCAGTTCTTAATTGGGCCTGTCTCTGTGTTTGGCTTTCTCCGACTCTTGTAGTTAGGCTTTTCTCTAGCCCGGTTTGGGCAGGTGTACCTCCAGTCTTGCTAGCTGCAGAGCTCCTTCTCCAAAAAAGCTCTTTCTCTATGCATGCTCTAGCTTTTTTAGGCAACTGTGGCTTTTTTCCCCAGCTGCAGCCTCTCAGTTGGCCTACTTAGCCCTTTCCTGATGGACCTTCTTAGCTGGACCATAGCTACTCAAAGCTAAACTTACTCTGTCAAAGTTGTAGCCCTGCAAAGACCCATCTGTATTCATGGGGTGATCCTGGCAGGTCTCCCATGATCCTTCTGTCACAATGACGGCACAGTGCCAGGTATATTGTTGACACTACAGAAAATAATAATAATAATAATTAATAATTAATAACTAATGATAATACATAACTCCATGAACTCTGTGACCGTTGCTCATTCCAGTGTATCTGCATTACTTTGCAGCAGTTCATACCATCCAGAATGATTTAAAACCAGGATCTTGTTTATAGGATGCTGGCTATTTTAATAGCATCAAGGAGCAATCAAATCAACGTAGGTCTCTCTTTTGGAGGGGGGCATTTACGTCCCTTGGCAAAGGAAAGAATACTTGGAAAGTAGATGTCAAATCAAATGCTTGGTAGGAATCACAACATCAGATGGAAACTCACTGGGTGCTGCCAGAGCTTGCAAATGAATGATATATGTGGTAAAGGTCGCCTCTCCTAGGCAAACGCTTGGCCTGTGAGTGAGTGTTTTGAAGTATGGCCAACACAGATTTGTTTGACCTGTAGTTAAAGGCCAACTGGAAGAGACACGACATTATTTGCTGAGGCCCTGGGAGTGCTCTTAAAATAGCTTTCAATGTACGATTAACCCTTGATGAATTTATAGCACATTCTCCACCACCTGGAATATTTAGAAAGAAAGTTCTGAAGGCTAACTAGACTAATGCCTTCTTTTCCCACAGCACAAGAAGGGTGCTTTTAAATGATCCCGCTCACAAGCGGGATCGTTTATTCTGCCGCATCTCCCCCCTGCCTTCCTCTCTACGACGCGTCTGATGTTCAGAAGAGCATCAGACTCGGCGTAGAGACTATGTGCGTATGTGCGTCCTTCCGCGTGTGCGCACTCTTGAAAGGGGACCCGGAAGTGCGGCTTAAAACCGGCACATCAGCGATCTGCATTGGAGGGGGAAGGATCGCTGGGCCGGCCTAACGCGGGGAAGACCCGGCTTCAAAGCAGGTCAGACTTTTAAACGAGCACAAAGAAAGGCGGCTGATCAAAGCATCACCTGCGTTTCTTGTCTCGTTTAAAAGCGTCCGAAGACTCTAAGGGCATTTTCATACAAGACACTCTCTAACCACTACCCACCCGCCCACTATCCATGTTACAGGGCATCCATAAGGCAACACTGCAGCCCTGTAGCATGGATAGTGGGTGGGTGGTGGACTGGTGGGTGGAGAGCGTCTTGTGTGAAAATGCGCTAAAAGAAGATGGGAAACCTTTTTCCTCCCAGCAGATACTTTGACAATTAGGATCGTGGGAGACCTGCCAGGCCCACCCCTGGAATACAGATGGGTCGTTGCAGGGCTGCAGCTTTGACAGAGTAAGTCTAGCTTTGAGTAGCTACGGAGATGTAAAGATGGTTCATCTAGATAGGGTTAGGTACGCCAGCTGACAGTCTGAGGTGGGGACAAAATCCTCGACGGCCTAAAAAAGCTAAAAATTCCATCTTCTGCACCAGGGCCGATTTCCACCTAGCTACGCTCCTGGTACAAGCTCTGAGGGCTGCATAGAAGTCGGGGTCGGGGTACTTTAGGACTGCGCTCAGGAAGAGGAAGGTCCAGTTCATGGATCTGTGCCATGGATCTATCCCCTACCTTTCTGTGCATGCCCTCATCTCTGTTTCCTTATACTGAGCTCGGTTTTTCAGTTTTAGTAACTCCTGGATTCTGGAGCTGGAAATGGACCACACAAAAACTAGCTCTAGACTGCAGTTGACCCCCAGGCCTAAGGTTCCCCACCCCTGCTCTAAAATGTACACACACACTAAAGGTGAAACAAATAGTGATTTTCATACATGTGGGTGTTATTGTTGGATAGCCACCCGAATAATATTTACAACCAAAACAGGTGAGTCCATCAAGGGCTATTAGTCAAGTTGTTCAGGAAATGCTGGGGGCCAGGAGTGAATGACAGGATTAGGAAATAAATCACTTCACTAGGATTCCCTGGGCACTTGTCATGTTATCACAATGCTCCAAAAGGGGAAGTGGCCCAGTTAGAAAGAGGCGGGACAGTCCCTTTGCTCCAGCCCTTCCTGATGTGGCCTCACCCTCAATGGACCACACCATCGGGAAGTCTTGGGTGTCATTGGAATGTGTGGCGGAATGTCCATCAGGGGGTGGATGTCCTCCTGCAATCCCTTCCGCTGTCACTTATGTGTGGAGACATCCTTACAACAGGGGCCTTGCTGGCTTCAGGATCCAGATAGTCAGACGGTCCAATTATATCTTAGCTCCCATAGAAGCTCTAGCCCTTTGTTTAATTTGCACACTCAGTAATGACCAAGGTTCCTAGTTTTCTCTGCCAGAAAATCAGAAATTCTCTGATAAAACAAATAAAAATTCTCTGACTAAAAACACAAACATCTGCATCTATCTTCGTTTTTTAAAAATATACATCTTTGTTGTTATTCATACATTTAAAAATTAATTTAGTGTCTGCTCTTTGGCACAACCCTTCAAAATTAATTTTCAGCTCCCTTTTTAGTGCAGAGGGGATGGATTTCCTCGCCTCTTTGGAGCCCAAGGCGGCGGGAGACACCAAAGACTCCTCTCCTAGGGCTGGGGATGCTGGATTCCTTAGCCTCTTTGGAGCCAGAGTCGGTGGAAGACCCTGAATATATAATTTTTAAAATAGTTCTCTAAGCTGATATACATAAACACAGACAACTCTACTCACTCCTGAGCCAGAGGCCGCGGGAGACACTAAAGTGTAAACAATCACCACAAACAGTATGCCTATCTCAAAAAGCTTGACACAAACAAGCAAGACTCCTTTGTGTTACTCTTACCCCTCACCCCTGTGTGTGTCTCCCCACCTTCTTTATTAACAAACATTTATATAGTGCCAGCAGTGTACCTGGCACTTTACAAAGTAATAAAATAGACACGGTCCCTGCCCCTAGGGCTTGCAATCTGAGAGACAGGAGCTGGGGGAGAGACTTAGGAAGGGGAACAGAGGGAGAGACAAGGGGTCTAACATTCATGAAGATGCGAGGTCTCAAGTGCAC
>QEPC01004713.1:328908-339641 GCA_003113815.1 Sphenodon punctatus | reverse complement strand
GATTTCCATGGCTTGGGCAGCTGCCACCAGAGCTGCAAGAGAGACAGAACCGTGTCCCCCCGAAGGAGGTAATTGATTTCCACGGCTTGGGCAGCTGCCACCAGAGCTGCAAGAGAGACAGAACCGTGTCCCCCCCGAAGGAGGTAATCGATTTCCATGGCTTGGGCAGCTGCCACCAGAGCTGCAAGAGAGACAGAAGCTGCACTATCAGCTAGAGCACCAAAAGCCCCCATTTTCAACAAAAGCAAAAAACTTCATGGCAGCTGCCCGAGCCATTATAGCAACACAAGCCCCGCCCCCACCTTCCATGAACTTCAATTTGACCAGCAAAGGGGCAGAAAGTGCTCAAGCTCCGGTGGGGCCCCGTGCCAGTCTATTATCTCCTGTGAGAGAATAAAGATGCCGTGTGCCCTCGTCTCTCCCCGCTGCTCTCCCTGATGAAGGGTGCCATGCTCTTGAAGAGATCAGAATGCTCTTCAGCGCATGCGCAAGGAGAACTTCCATGTGCGCCACTGCCAGCAACACACAGCCAGCAACACAGCTGATTAAAGACAGCTGCAGGTGAGTTTTTGTGGCCGGGAAAACCAGAAAAAAACCCAAGGAATTCCGCATTTTTTTCTGGGAAAACTGGAATTCCATGGTTTTCTCTGGACAAAAGGGAATTTTGTGTTTTTCTCCAAAAAAACAGGAACCGTAATAATTACTGTACCATGGTATAGCCCCTACTGTATTGAGAGTAGGGCTGATTGAGTAGTTAAAAAACTACTTGCGAATATTCACCCGTGATCCAATGACTGGCCCTCGGTGAATACTCGGGAGTACTTTCTGAGGAGGGGACCAGAGAGAGCCTGGGGGTGGGTGGGAGGGAGGGAATGGGCCAGGGAAGAGGGGGTGGGGGCCTAGCAAGGGCTAAGGGGGTAGAGTACTCACTCTTCGAAGGGGCTCCAGTGATGTGTGGCTTCCTCTGAACCAGGTAAGTTTGAAGGAAAAAAAAAAGCTGGGCATACTCAGAAGGGCCGAATGCCCCCTTGTGAGCATGCTCAGACCTTTCCAAGATGGCACCCGCAGCGTGCTGACACTGCTGTCGCCATCTTGAAAAGGATTGAACATGCATGCCCAGCTATTTCCCCCCCCCCCAAAACTTATCCGGTCTGGAGGAAGCCAAATGTTGCTGGAGCCTCTCTGGAGGGTGAGTACTCTATTCTCTCAGCCCCCACTAGGCCCCTGCCCCCCTACACCCCTTTCCTGGTCCCCGCTGGCCTATTCTCTGACTGACCAGTGGGGGCCAGGGAAGGGAAACCAGGGGCCTAGCGTGGGCCTTTGGATCCCTTCCCTGTACTCAGCCAAAGATTTTACGAGTTCTGAAGTTTTGAGGGTCAGGCCTCAAAACTTTGGAACTCAGAAAACCCAGTTCAGTACCTAGAAACTTGGGGTTTTCCGGGGAAACTGAGGACCGAGGAAAACCGAGGACCGAATTTCAACACTAATTGAGAGTGAGCATTGCAGTAGCAACTCACTCTAAACTCCCAATGAATTAATGAAAAAGCCATAAAGCATTTATGATTCTTCCTCCTCAACAAGAGGTCATTCTTCAAACAAAGTACCAGGTACTCCCCATACTGCCCCTTCTGTGAAACCAAATGCCTGAAAATCAAGAATGGGATTTGGCTGTTGTTAAAATGTTGACCTTTGTAACATTTCTAATACTAAATGCTGTGCTGGAACGATACATTTCAGCCCAGTAAGGGCAGTTTCAAAGACTCCCTCTTTAAAAATTTAAACAAATTTTCCACGTGAATCTTGTTTCATATTTTAATAATGCCCTAAATAATTGAACAGCCTTTGGAGTAAATAACGCCCCCCTGGTTCTCTTCCTCCTGCGCCTTAGGAGACATGTACCATACACAAAGTCTCAGAGCATGAATAAAGGACGAACTCTGCTGTTGTGACACAGGCTGCTTAATTTTAATCACAAGGCTTGTTGTCTCTTAGGGGACTTGAGACAACAACCTTTGTTGTTGAGGACAAAGCAGGGCTCGGAAGTTTCCTTGACTGTGATTGATATTCTGTATAATAATGTCAGTAGTACAGATTTTCCCATGTTAACGTTGTACAGAAATCCATCATTAGGAGAAGGGTTAGCAACAGCCTAACTCCTGCTGAGAAAATCTCTCTCAGCTACCTTGGGTTATTCAAGACATGCATAATTCTGATATGGAGGGCTTTGAATGGGACAATCCAAATTAGAGCTGAAATAAGTGTGGGTTTATTATTTGTCATATTACTTGCATTTTTGGATAGCTCTTTGAGTACCCCAATAATACCCACAACTGAAACAGGTTACTCACCTGTTCCACCGCAATCTCTAAGGTCATCCGGGAACAGTCTCTTCCAAGTTATTAATTAATTTATTATTATTATTATTATTATTATTATTAACATTTATATAGTGCCAGCCATGTACCTGGCACTGTACAGAACATAGAAATAGATGTGGTCCCTGCCTGTGGCTTACAATCTAAAAGACAAGGAGATGGAGAGAGGGGGAGAGGGGACAGTGGGAGCATTTTCTGTAGGCAACATAACACCTATTTCTTTGGCCAGGCATTTGGCCGGTGGGGATAGGATTAGGGATGCTGTTTTAAATGGGGAATTTCTTTTATTTTGATACAGTTTGAGTTTTAACTTAGTTGTACTGGTTGTGTAATCAGTGGAGTGCACTTGGAAATAACAAACACTAGGGATGTGATTCATAAACCACTTACTCTGGAGTAGCCCCATAGACTTCAATGGGGCTACACCAGCGTAAATGGTTGTGAATCACAGCCGAGCCTGGCGTATCAGGTGTAATATGGCCAAACTCTACTGATTTCAACAGAGTTAGGTGGATTTCCACCAGCTAAGAATTCTGCCCCAGAAGCCATTCCAGGAAGTATGTGTGGACATGTTTGCTTGTTTCTCAATTTCTGTTGAATTTCTTTTTTGAAAGCTAGGAAAGGTTAGTTGGGAAGATTAGAGAGGAACCTGTCCCTGGGAAAATCAAAGCTTAGTGATTTAAAAGTTTTAAAAATAAATAAATAAATAAATAAAAATAAATTATTTAATGATAGGGTCCCACAGCATGCTGTTGATAGAGTGTATTTATTATTATTATTATTATTACACCAGCAATATACCTGGCATTTTACATCCATCAGTTATAGACAGGTCCCTGCCCCAATGGGCTTACAATGTAAAGGAGACAAGGGAGGGGAGGCAAAGGGGTGGGAAACAGAGGGAGAGACAGGAATACATACATGACGTTGCAAGTGCACATGTTTAGCTTAGTTACAGGGAGAAGGAGAACCTAAGAAAATCAGGGAAGAGACTAGGGAAATATTGGCTCCAGTGACACTATTGGTGTTTTCAAATGGACACCTGCTCTGCTCCTGCTCCACCCCACCCCTGGGTGGCCCATCTGTATAGAGGTGGGCCACCCTGGAGAGTGAGGTGGAGCATGAGCAGTCCGCGGAGCAGGCACTGGTGTTGCCAATCTGTCTGCGGCTCTATGGTGCTGGGGAGAGGGGGAGCGCACAGGCAGACTGAAGTTTGCAGCAGTGGTGGAGTCTATTTAACCCTGCCGCTGGTGCAGACCTGGGGGTAACCCCCCTAAGCAGGAAAAACCCTATGTACACAGGTGCTGGGGGGGGGGGGCGGGGGGAGGGCTGAAACACTGGTACTTGCTGCCCCCAGGTTTTGCCATGGCTCCACCCCTACAGAGCCCTGTGATGTCAAAACACTTTGTAAGGGACATGGTGTTGACTGGGAGATGGTTAGAGAGGGGCAGTTCTGGGTGGAGGCCCACTCATCACATGTAGGATAACAGGAGGTGCCACCTGGGAGGACGGTGCAGTTTTGCAGTGATGGAGCCAGGTGTGGAACATCTGCCCTCTTCCCACCTCTCCCTCTTATCATTTTCCCAGTTGCATCCTTGGTTTCATCCCATGTATTGCAACCCTAGTTGGCTGTTCTCCCTTATTCCATAACAACGGTTTCTTCCTGCAACTCTATGTGCTTTGTTGCCAAGACTGGAATTATCAGGAGACTAGGGATTTTATTGCAAGCTTCATCCATCCAGATCATTTATGAAAGGCACCATGACATACTCCTGGGACGGCTGTCATGCGTATCTGCATTTGTAAGCAGCGAATGTAGGGCAGAGGGCTGACTCAACGGGACCAGACAGAATTGACACAACGTGTGTCAGAGCCTATTAATGTAATTTTGCTAGGATGCTTCACACACACACACACACACACACACACACGAGATGCTGCAAAGATCAGTAGCGAGCATTGCTGCAAAGCATCAAACAGCTCTGCTCCCGCAGTGCATCAAAATCCAAAGATGAACAATGCAAATGAGAATGATGGCAGTGGATGCTTTAGCAATATGGATGCCAGATACTATTAGGGGAGCGATCCATCATTGTGTATGCAGATTACATCCCATTGTGCGCGGTGAGAACACAATCACATTTCAGGAACAAAGAGTAAGAGTTTAGGACCAACATGGCTTTGTTATTAATAATCATTCCGATAGCATTTTTAGTGCTTTTCAGTGTTTATCTAGATCATCCTCACAACATGCTGGTGCAGAATGCGGCGGCCCGTCTCATTACCATCCCGGGTCACCGTGAGCACATCACACCAGTGCTCTGAGCTCTGCACTGGCTGCCGATAGGGATGGGCGAACAGAATGCGGTTCGGATGTTCGACCATTCGGTTGTTTGGTCTGAAATCTGAGTTCGGGTTCGGCTGTTTGGTTCGGCGGAGTTCGGTTCGGCCAAAGCTGGCCGAACAACTGAAAATAGCGTTATCGATACCGAAACCGAATTCGATTTTTTTGTTTTGCTTGACCCTGAAACCACTCCTGGTCTCCACGCCTGGTGCCAGGAAGCCTGCTCCTCAGCTGCCTCCCACTTCCAGTCACGTTTTTCCCACCTTCCAGTCACGTTTTTCCCAGCCCCAAACTCATCCGAACTCACCTGAACTTCTCCAAACTGTTCCGCCATTTGAGCGTTCGGTTCGGACGTTCGGTTTGGTCGTCCGAACAGGCTGAGTTCGGCTCGAACGCCAAACTTCCGAACCGCATTCACCCATCCCTAGCTGCCGATAGTCTTCCGGGCCCGATTCAAAGTGTTGGTGCTTACCTATAAAGCCCTATATGGTCTGGGCCCCTCCTATCTGCGAGACCGCCTCACTCTCCGTGCCCTGGATCGACCCATGCGGTCTGCCGGGAGTGCCCTTCTTGATGTCCCCCGGGTGGTGCAGGGGGCTACAATGGAGAGGGTGTTCTCGGTGGTGGCACCTAGGCTGTGGAACTTCCTTCTGGTGGATGCCCGGGTGACCCTGGACCTTGCCTCATTTCGACCACAGTGCAAGACCTGGCTGTTCCGCCAGGCCTTTGGTGAGGGAGGTGGGTGAGGGTGGATGGGTTCTTTATTTTCTTATTCTTATGCTTCCCTTTTATGTATTTTATGTGTATTTTTCAATATTTTAACTTTTGTAAGCCGCCTTGAGCTGCCTAGGCAGGAGAGGTGGGGTATAAATAAATAAATAAATAAATAAAATAAAATAAACAACAACCTTGTGAGGTAGGTCTCATTTCTCCCATTTTACATATGGGAGAATGAGGCTGACAGAGAGTGACTTGCCGAAGGCCACCCAGGGAGTTCACTGCTGAGATGGCCTGGTCTCCTGCTTCCAAGGTCAACATGGGGGGCCTCCACAGGGCTCGATCCCCATGTGCCCCATGGTGGGCAATTGCTAATGCCATACTTCAGGGCCAGCACGAGGACCAGGACAGATGGTCGCCCCCACATGGGGCAGCTGGGCAGGTGGGGTGGTCAAGGTGCCGGCCAGTCAAGTGGATGACTGGTTCTTCCCCCCTCCGCTCCCCCCCCTCCAGCCAGCCCACTATCCTTCCCCCCAGCCATAACATGGCCGCCAGGAATGGAGCTAGTGTCTGCCACTCAGAGCCCCAAGCAGATTGTGCCATGCGGCATGGCAGACGCGGACCAGCTACATGACTGATGCCGTACTGCCTTACCCAACTTTCGGTGAGAATGCTACATGGTGCATCCTCAGCCTTCTTCCGAGGATGCAGTGCATAGCAGCCAGCTTCCCACCTTAACTTGTGGCAGAGGGAAGTCCTGGCAGTGCCAGGCACATGATGTGGTAAGTGCATCATGTGGCTGCACCGATATTGTACTCTCTGGACTATACTGCCTTTTTAACCTTTACTTCTTCACCACACGTGTGGGCACAAAAATGAAAGTGCCTTCTTTTAAAGTCCACCCAAGTCAATGAGAATGGCAAGTGATTAGCACTTTGAAATAATACTGTAATTTTTTTTACCAGAGCATGGCACTATAAGCACAAGGGGCTGTGATCTAGTTTTTTTTAAAAAAAGTAAGGACATAAGTAGTGTTATATGGGGTCAGACAAATGGTTCATCTAGCCTAGCAATCTGACTGGCAAGGATCAACTTCAGTTGCTTTAGAGAAGCATGCGACAGGCCGTAACAGCACGACCCATTTCCTGCTATTTATTCCTTGCCCCTGACAGACAAAAGTCTAATTCCTTGACCAACTTGATGGATCTATCCATTAAGAACTTATCCAGTCCTCATTTTAAACTAGTTATACTATCAACCTTCAGAACATCCGTATGTAAGATCATGTTTATTACAGCGTAGCCATAGGCCATAGCTCAAACGAACAACATAGATACAATACAGCAATACAAATCCATAAAACCTTAAATATTACCCATCTAGGGCACTAAAACAAAACCTAGAATATGCTTGCCCAAAATACACCCTGGAATTTACTTGAGCTGAACTTGCCACTTACAAGTAGCTAAGATTTGCCCCTGGACCCACTGACAGAAAACCTGCACACCTGGTCAACAGCCAAGAGCTCATCAAAAATTGAGGCCCCTCTAGGAGGAAAGCCCGATTTATTCTTTACTAAGCAATGGTTGGCTAGGCCAGGACTCAGAACAATTGGGCATTGAATCTGAGGTGCCAGCCTTACACCTTGAAGGTGGGCACTAGGAATTTGTCCTGAAGGTAAGCTAACGACAGGGGACGTTGGCACAGACTGGGAAATGGGCACCACTAAAGAGGGCCTCCCAGGACTAACTGGAGGAGAAGCACTAAAATGACAATTATCTGGCTTATTTGGAGCCTCGGACGCAATATAGGTAGGCCCACAAGCCAAAGAAGAAGTGGGAACAGGAGGAACTTCAAATTGAGCCAAATTTTTAATCCCACCAGCATTCAAATTATCCAATATGGGTCCTATCTTCCACCTGGATAACTGTAGGGAATTTGAATGGCCCACCCCAAAATCTAAAGAAGTGAGCAGAACTTGGGGCATAAGTGGCACAATGCCCTTCTTGATATAGAGGTTTGCCACATAAACCCCCCACAAACTAAGATGGTTGGCATTAGACAATAACCACTCTACTGTGATGGATGAATGAAAATAAATTACTAAACGTAAAGCACTATCCCTAGGTGGCAAATAGTAAAAGCGTGCTATATAGGATGGCAAGAAAAGGCAGCCAAAAATACTAGAAACATGGTGGGCAANCGTAAAGCACTATCCCTAGATGGCAAATAGTAAAAGCGTGCTATATAGGATGGCAAGAAAAGGCAGCCAAAAATACTAGAAACATGGTGGGCAATCCGCAGTTTTGAGTCCCAGGGAGGGAGTACTCCAGATGGGAGCGGATATGCTGTAATAATCAACGCATCAGTTGCTGGAGTGATAACCCAATCCTCTTTACTTGTCAAAGCTGCTCCACACAAAGGAGACGTCTGAGTTGACCGGTCCACTCTCTGATGGACTGGAGCTCTCTGATTCCCTCTCAGCTCATTTATGCAGTCCCAAATCCTATTCATCTGCTGCTGGAAGGCATCAAATTCAGCATCGATCCCTACAACCTGTTCCATGAGTGCCCTATAGGCCTCAGCTTGCTGAGGGCAGCCTCAGGCCTGGTCCCGAGTCTCCTGGGACACAGAAATGACAGTACCTATGTTGGAAGTGGAGCCCCTGAAACCTACAGGGGCTCCCTCCCTCCCTATATGCCCACAATTAGAAGACTCTATCTCCTCCACCTGGGGAGGATCTTGGGGGCCATAAACCTCTTGTAAACCCAAAGCACTATCTCTAGAAGTTGAAGCACCAATGGGCACCTCGGGGGATCCCCCTCTCCCCAATTTAACCTGATGAAAAGGCCCTACTGTCCCCCCAAACTCCTTACCCTGGTCCGGGAGGGAGGACAAAAGCTCACCAGGAGCAGAGGGCAACCCTAAAGCTGAAACCCCTGGCCCATCTGGCTGGTAGCCCAAATTAAAATTGTCCCCCTCCACCACCAAGGCAACAGGGGATTGAGACCAGGACTCAGGGCAACTGGGGATTTCTAATGAGTCATGAAAGGGGGGAGAATTTCTATATTCGGGGAGAGATATCCGGGGGTCCAGAGCAACCTCAGGGCACCCCCGGGCCTGGCCTTAGCGGCCATGGTCAGCCATCTCTCCCCTGCCGTCTGAAGGCCTGGGCACACTCCAACAGCGATGGATCCGGGAAAACCTGTCTTGATGAAATTGGCAGCCCCGAACCATCACCGGGAGTCCCTTGCCCCTCACCCCAAAGACCCAACAAGGGGGAAGATGGCCCGGCCATGCCAGCAGTCGCAGGAGTCCATCCCATGGCCAATTCACACGGGGGAAGAGACCAGGGTTCACACAGACACCTGTCCCGCTTAGACTTGGGGGAGACCGATGCCAAGGCCAGGCATTCAGATAACTTTTGCTGCCTGGCCCGGGTCCTGGTAATAACCCCAAATCTCTGACTCTTCCTAGGCATTGATTCTAAAAAAGGATGCCCCTAAGGAGAAAGTTAAATAAACAACAAATAAGAAATAAGAAAATAAAATAAATTATAAATAAAAATGTAAAAATAAAAATGTATTCTTCAGTCCTACCCGTACGCCCACGACACCACCGCCTTCCCAATCCAACAATGCTTTGGGAGCCCTAGCCCGGCCAGTGCCTAAGGCTGCGCGCACAAGGGCACACCCTTGCGCGCGCTGCCCTTAGGCGCGCTGCCCCAGCACATGCCTCCGGCACCACTGGCGGGCGCACAGGTCTTAAAGTCTCTCGGTGGCGGGACTCCTCCCTGCTCACAGGTGTTGGCAATCGCTGAGCAAGGGAGCTGGTGGCGGGTGATGGAGCTGTCGGGGTTCTAGCAAGTTCTGGCTGAGGGTCCTGGTGTCTCCCCTCCCAGCAGGCAGTGACCCTGGTCAGCAAGTTTCAGCGAGGGCAGGCGGGGCTCCCACAACATCCTATGACAGTGAGTTCCACAGCTTACTTGTGCACTGAGTGGAAAAAAATAAATAAATCCTTTTTGTTTTAAATCTGCTACCAGAGGCTAAGGGGTCATTCAGACATGGTTTAAAGAGCACTTACAAGTGCCCGTGGCAGAATGCGAATGTGTGCCCAGATGATGTCTGAACAGGGAACCATGTGCATGATTAAGCTTATTGGCGCACTGACGTGCACGCTACTGACCTGGTTTTTTCAGGTCAGTGCGCCTGTCAATCTCAATCATACGCACGGCACCTTTTCAGACGTCATCTGGGTGCGCATTCGCATCGTGCTGCCTCCACTTGTAAGTGCTCTTTAAACTACGTCTGAATGAACCCTAAGGCTGCTTGCCATGTTACTGCACTGGGGGAAACTTATGAAAGGAAATCTCCTGGCGGGGAAACTAACATGAAGCTTGGAACGTGGATGTGGGGTTAAAAGCATCATATGTCATGTCTCATGTTGTTTTCAATCACGAAAGGAAGGGCATTCAGAGGCCCTTTTAAAACAGTCTTCAGCTTCTGGGGGGGAATGGGTGTGCACTCGGCAGTGTGAGCAGTGCGGGGTGTGTGTGTACATGTGCGCACGCCAATCCCCCCTGCATCCCCACTCGCAGAGCAATCCCAAACTCAAAACTCAAACTCACACTCATTTATTTAGCACTGGCTTTCGCCAGGGCCCCCAAACACAAAAGAAAACATCCAATTACTGTGAAACTTAAAAGAAGAAAGAAAAGAAACTTAAAAGAAGAAAAAGTTAAAACCAGCAAACATATACATACAGAAAAAAATAAAATAAAATAAAAAATGTATAAAATCCAATTAAGCAACAGAGTCTGTTTTTCCAGTCCGTACAAATTTCCGCCTGCACTGCTCTGCCAAAGAAGCAAAAGTGGCAATGCTCTGTAGAGCTGGTTCATCCTTTTGTTGTAATAACTAAGGATCGGCGAATGCGGTTCGGCAGTTCGGAGTTCGGCCCGAACTCGGCCTGTTCAGACGACTGAACTCGAACCCGAACCCGAACGCGAACATACCGAACAAACCGAACACCGAATGGCAAAATGGCCGAACAGTTCGGTCAGTTCGGATTGCGTTCGGATGAGTTCGGGTGGCAAAAAAAGGTTCACTGGAAGGTCAAACAGGACAGGGAGGTGTCAGTCGCTGAGGAGCAGACTTCCAGGCACCAGGGGTGGAGAGGCTTGCAAGAAACGAAACTAATTATCTGCCTCCCCCCTTCCCAACACCTTCTGAGCTAGTCACTGTTCCTGAACAGCAGGCATTGAGTAGGATTTTTAGATTGCTTTAAGTTTCATTTCA
>QEPC01004713.1:279163-293121 GCA_003113815.1 Sphenodon punctatus | reverse complement strand
GCTACGGGCTTGGGGGACAGGCAGGATGGTGACTCCATCAATAGTTATTGACAGTGAGGAAGGAGAGGAAGGATGAGGGGGGAAGATAAGGAGTTCAGTTTTAGCCATGTTGAGTTTGAGTTGACGTTGAGACATCCAGGTAGAGATGTCAGTTAACTTGTAGAACTTGTTGCCAGAAGATGCTGTTAAGGCCAGGAACATAGTTGGGTTTAAACAAGGATGGATACGTTCTTAGAGGATAAATCCATAAATATCTATTAGTCAAGTTGGTTGGGGGATGTAACCTCGGACTGTTGGGATGGAAATGGGGTGTACATAACATGGGATGGATTATCTCCCAGTGTGACCTGTTGTGTGCATTTCTGAAGCAGCTGAAGGTGGCCAGAACTAGAGACAGGATGCTGGGCTAGATAGACCATTGGTCTGACCCACTATGACATTTCTTATCTTCTTTACATACCTTCTCAATCCCCTCTGTTTTTATATGCATTCCCATCTCTTTAATCCTTTTCAGATATTCCACAATACTCTGAGAGAGCAAGATCTCCTTAGAGGCTGGATTTAGATCCGAGAAACCTCCCATTTTAGCCATGAACTCACTGGGTAACCTTGGATAAGTTACTATCTCTCAGCCTCTATTCCCCATCTTTGAAACGGGAATAATAATGACCTACCTCACAGGGCTGTGTGAGGGTTGACAAGCACTTTGAACACTTAAAGTGCTATAATAAATGGTTAATAATAATCAAACCCCGCCAGTCATAGATATGTCACTTAACAGGTTTCCTAAGTTTGAATGATATATCTTCTTTGATGTGTATTGTGGGCTGTTTTCACTAAATAGATGAAAACTGCACCCAACTGCTATTATGGGTGAAAACAGACATGACGCTAACCACACTTTAACCACACTTGGTGGTCATTTATGCATGTTGCAGGGCTGTATTGGTGCCCTATACAGTCCTGCAACATGCATAAATGACCACCAAGTGTGGTTAAAGTGTGGTTAGCGTTATGTCTGTTTTCACCCTATGTTTCTTGCATTATGGAACATGTTAGACCAGGAATTCTCAAGCTTTTTGCCTGCGTAACCCCATTTTGAGTCTTAAATACAATCTGAGATGGCAGCAGAGACATGCAGAATGTATTAAATACTGTCTGGGATTGTGACCCTCATCTGCAGATGGATGTGACCTCACCTGGGTCCTATGAATCCAGCTGACATGAGTTCACACAAAACCAGGTATACCCATTGGTTGTCGGGTCACCGAATCAACTTGGCACTATCGGGTACTGATTGATACCCGATTTTGACCCAATTCGAGTACACAGTGCCCTAGAATGTCTTGGAATGTTGACTTTGGTCCTGGAAGGTCAACTTCCAATCCCAATTTTTTGAATTCTGGTTCCAGTGTTTTGGTTTTCTGTCTCAATTGTTCAGTTTCCCATCCCAATATATCAATTGGTAATTGGAAAATCAAAAAATCAGTACCAGAAATTACTGGGTTTTTTGGGTATCCAGCTACCTTATCGGTAATTGAGTAGCCTGTCAAGCACTCAATATGGTACTTGAAATTGTGGGTCTTACCTGGGGGTTCCTATAGTTTGGGAACCCCTGTGTTAGGAGGGGGAAAAAAAAATCCCAAACCAAAAGAGCTTCTTTCTCTTACATTGACATAAATCAGAACTGACTCTCCTTGAAGCCAGCAGAGTAAAACCTGTGTAAGACTGAGAATCAGCCTGTTGTAAATAGCTCTCAAGCTGATCTAATTCTCCTGAGCATTGCACGATTATGCCACGGGGCCAGTTTAATCAGCAGCGTCGCAAGTGGAATTAAGACAAAACACATACATCAAATATATTAATTCTTGTGCTCTGTACACTTAATTATGATTAGATAATCCTTAACAACTCTTGCTTTGGCATTCCCCCTCCGGCGCGGCACTTAAGAGAAACTTCTTGTGCCACACTGCAAAGGTTTCTTCTTTTAATGGCGCTTTGCTACATGGTATCCTTGGACAGACAACTATTAAGATGAAAATCAAAACCCTCCTGGAGTCTGGCTCATCTAGCATGTTCCACAGGAACGTTAGAATAGCTTGTCTTTCAGTGGCGCTGAGCTCTCATCTCCCCTCCCGCTGGTTGCTGAGCTGTTTATAAAAATCCGTTTCTTTCTGCAGTGCATATCATCCAGATGCTTTGGAAGAGGTGGGGGAAATATATATATATATTAGATGTGAGGTAGGAGTAGGCAGCATTTTGAAGCTTCTTAGGAGCAGTTGGGGAAAAAAAAGGCAGGTGGTTGGCAGGCGAAGGAATTCAAAATCTTTCAAGGACCCCTTTGAAGTGGATTCTTTCAAATCCCACATCTGTGGACTGATAGGCAAGCCTCAGAGCTGAGAACTGTATATCTGAACAGCATACGGTTACTCTCTCCCTCTTGCCAGGGCTTAATTTGGGAGGCTGGCCAGGACTCAGCCTCAGTTATTAAATTTAAGGGGGGGGGGCTGAGCCCCAAGAAATGTGCCGAGTAGGAGTGTGTCCCCCAAAATGTGAAAGACCAGGAAAAGGTTGATATTGGCTACTTTATTCCATTCCATCCCATTCCATTCCACTTTTATTTATACCCCGCACTCTCCTAACCTGAATTAATGCAAGGCGGCTTACATTAATCAAAATACAATATCTGGGGGTTTTGTCCCATGCAGGGGAACCCAGCATCACAATACATCATAATAAAGAACCCTACCACCTAATAACAATTAACTAAAAAATACATCAGACAGTATAAATAGAACTAACCTATCCCAGAACTCTCTCTACCAGTATCCTGCTTCCTACATACAAGTAGAAAGCCAATTCCAAACTTTCATTCCACCCCCTGCTGCCACCAGGGGATGTCCTCCCTCTCTATCCCTCTCTCACCGGGAGGAGAAGAAGGCCTCCACACAACTTTTACTAGTAGGACATTAGATAGCTCCACCAACAGCCCCTCCGGCTCAACCTCCCGGCCCAACCGACTCCGGCACGGCCTTCGGCCACCCCCGATGTTATGGGGAGCGGCCCAGAAGGAACCCTCTCCAAACCCCGCCCCATGCACGGGTGGTGGTGGAGTGAGAGATGCTCCGTGGCCCCTAGCTGGCCATGCTAGAACACCCTGCCCCCAGCGCCAGCTTTTGCCCATTGCCATGGGGGAATGGGAGGATCTTGCCTGCTGGATGGGTCTCAGCGCCGCCTCTGGGAGTCCCCGCCAAGCGACTCCTTCTGCCTAGCCGAAGGCTGCAGCACAGAGTGAAGAGCAGGTGCTAAGGAAGCTGATTGAGCTGGTGGTAGGGTGGTGATTATTTCTTGTCGACACTTTGAGGGGCCTGATGAGTTGTTGTCAGTGCTGTGTTCTGTGCCACCCAGCAATCCTTGTTGTAGGGTGATTTCAGACGTTACGGGGCCCTTTGGCCCCGTACCGAAACCACCCGCTTCATTCCCCGCTGGGGCCACCCCGTCACGCCATAACAGACGTGTCGGGGGGATCCCTGTGGGGAAACTGGGAGGGGGCGGGGCCGTGCGGCGCAACGTGCGGCCGCACGGCCCCGCCCCCTCCACGCACCCCGCCGCCCGCCCTCCGAGGAGACGGGCGGGCGGCGGGGCCATTGCGGCCGCCACGTCGGGCCGTGGCGCGTGGCCAGACGTGACTTTTCGTTGGTCCCTGCCTGGGGTCCGTTTGACCACGCTTCCCGGGACCTTCCCCCGGCTAGCCTGGGAAGCGTGGTTCAAACAGACCCCATGTGGGGATTCACCATGGCGAACATCTGGTGCCCGCCAAACAGACGTTCGAGACACGGTGGCCACAGGTGGGTATTCATCGTGGTTCACCGTGATCTCATAACGTCTGAAGATACCCGTAGTTGCAGCGTCCAGCAGCCATCTTGGTTCTCTTTTACTAGTATCTAGTCTAACTTTCAGCAGCTCACTCCACTTGACCCGGCCAACACTTTAGTGTTGGAAGCGCAAACCAGAAAAAAACCTGGATGGTTTATTTGGTTTTTATTAATGATTTTCTTTCCTCACGCCTTGCGCTGGTCATTGCATAGATTCAAGAACAGGAATTGCTGTTTTATATTCAGCAGTAGAAAGGCAGGCTAGTCCAGTGGCTGGGTTGTTGTTCATTTCCTTGCTCTGACAAGCTCTGGACTAGGATATGTGGCTTCTGGGACATGAGGAATGGCTCCTGGGACAGGCTTGGGCCCCAACAATTTATTATTATTATTTTTTTTTACAAATTATGCACTGCCTCTCGCTTTCATTTGGTTAAAGACAGTCCGAAGCTTGTATGGAAAGCAGTGTCCCCTATCACGTTGGCATTTAGCTGAGACTTTGTTGATGTGTTACAGTTAGAAGTAGCTGAGGATAGTGTGAGGAATTATGGCCCTTTTCACATGGGTGGTACCCAGGCATGAACACCCAGAAATCTGGGTGTTCATGTGTGGGTGAGTCTCATTTGAACCGGGCTGCGGCTGGGTGGGGTAGGTATGTGTGGGCGCATGCGTGCTTCCCGCGCACATGCATACACACCCATCCCCCCCACACAGAGGCACCGGACAAAATGGAGGTGCGTGCGTGCCTCCGTGCGTGGGTGATGGGGAGTGGTGGGGGGCAGGTCGGTGTGCACTAGTGTGCACCTGTCAGAACTTCCCACCCACCCAGTGCACATGGACTGTGACGCACACTGACTCCCCACCCCCCCACCATGGCCCATGTGAAAAGGGCCTATAACTGAAGTAATTTCAGTTTTCAGGGAGTGTGTGGTGGTTTATCTAGAGCCGGCCTCCGGTGTTTTGTGACCTTGAGCAAAATACCTTGGACAACACCACTACTCGCATTTCAAGTCCCAAGTCTTGCAATATGGGGTGTGGAGTTGCTTCCCACCAATAAGAAGGGAACAGTAGCACTGGGGCTCGCAATGTTAGCAGTGGAGGCACTCCTCCTCCTTTTTATGAATTTATGAATTTATTTTTTTTAATTTATGATGAGAAGTAGGAGCCCCAGAAGCCTGACCCAGCCTTCTGAGAGAGAGAGAGCACCAAGGGGTTCTCCAAAGGCCTCCGCCCTGGAGAGCGTGTCCAACGGGTAGGCTGACCCAAAGCTTTCCCACCCCTTCTTTATCACTGTTCATCTATCAGGGGTCAAGAGTATGGTCAGGCTCAAGACCAGATGCATAGAAGGGAACAGGAAGGAGGAAGAGGAAGTCAACAGATGTTCCAATTTCCTGCTGCTAGAAAGCTGGGGTGTGTGGCAAGGTTGGGAACAGACAGCAGGAGGGGTACAGTGAGGGCACATTACTCTTGGGTGAACTCTAGGTCACAGAAACTGGCATGCCTTAACCTCAGTGGGCCACATGGATTTTGTTTTTTCACAAGTCACTTCCCCTCCGCACCTTTGTTTTTCTTCCTTCCTTTCATTTGTGTTGCCAGCTTAGATTGTAAGCTCTTTGGCGGCAGGACTGTCTCTTATTGAATGTTTCTCTAGGGGTGGGACTCTAGGGGGATTATCGGGTATCAGATTTATCGGTATTGGATCTCCCGATATTGGATTTATCGATATCGGAATATCAGATTTTTAACATTGCTGATTTTCTTGGATCTTTAACATTGTGGCCATTGACTTCAATGGGCAATGTTAAAAATCCAATATTCTGATACATTCACAATTATCGGTATTATCGGATTAATCTAACACCGCTCATTATTGGCATTATCAGATTAATCCGATACCATTAGTCCCACCTCTAGTCTCTTGCATTCCTGCAATGGGGCCCTGAGGGGGGTCACGAAGTGCAGGAGTCTCTTACTATCATACAAATAAATAGAAAAAATAAATATTTATGCAAGGAGGATTAAAAGCATTGTTTTCACTTAATCCACCAACCTGCCTTCTCTGTTATTCTAAAGTGCCATTCCCCTCCCGCCCACCCCAATCAGGATTATATGTTGAGGGAATAAGTACCTTGAGGGAAGCACCATGGAGGGAAAGTATGGTCTGACCCTGTTCAGTTAGGTTGGGATTTTCAAAAAGGGTCAGTGTTGATGTAAAGATTTCTGTTGAAGTCCATGGTCAAATTCCTGATGACTTCAAAGAGACAATATTAGACCTGCATTCGGTATGGTCCAGGAAGGACTAAGAGTCTAAAGTTTGAACTCTGGGGTTGTTTGGTGGCCTTTGACAAGACATTTCTCTCGACTTCAGTTGTAAACTAGGGCGCTGGTGCCTGAACTGGTTGGTCTACAGTGAGCAAAGTAGAGCAGCACCATAGATGTATTAGCCTTAAAACCCGACTGTGGGACTCCCACAGTCTTCTCAAGGCAATGGACAGAATGGAGAGCGAAGCCAGCAGTGAATACTTCTGAAAACCTTACCACGAGTGCCTTCAAACCAGCTTTCCTAATGGTCAAAACAACACAGATCCCAAAATGCTTCTTTTAACTTACTCTAATAGTACTTTAAGTTGTTATCACCACCAGTCATTTATATATCACTTTCAATGTGCAAAATGCTTTCCAGTCCTTGACTAGTCCCTCCTCACAACAGTCTTATAAGGTAGGTCACGATTAGTCCCATATTACAGATCAGGAACTGATGCTGAGAGACAGTGACCTGCTCAAGACCTGCTCAAGACCACTTGACTTTTTCAAACTGAAAAAGTCAAGTGACATGGTTTCAAACTGGATGATGCTGCATCATAACGAAGCCAACTCCTGTTTCTCAATTAATTGCCTTAGGTGGCACCACCATCATCTTCAAATGTCTGCTAATAATTTCCTTACCAAAGTCATGACCTATCCTACCCCCTCAATGGCTGGATAGAAAGAGCCAAAGACCCAAGTCACAATAGTTGGATTGCATCAACCGTCACCTAGTCAACACTGGAATCCCTTCTCAGAACACAAAGATTTTTGTGAAAGCCTTTGCCCATACAAATAAACTTAACTTGGGTAACACAAAGATTTGAGTACAAAGTATGTGCCTCCAGGATGTTCTAACATTCTCACTGGCTGCTAGGCTGCCAAGTCAAAGCCAGCAGGACCTGGGTGATGGTGGGCAGGAGCAGGACAGGAAGGTTTCTGGGTTAGCTGTGGCCTCTCCATGGGGGGTAAGGGTTGAGCTTGGATGAGAGAGAGAAGATTGGGAGGGATGGGATGGTTGGGATGGTTTTTTTTAGTTTTTAAAAAATATTTTAAGTTTCCCTGAGCCACTTCTGGGATAGGGAAGGGATTTATACAACAATTCTCTCCGGGGAAGGTTCTCAGAGGCGCATATGACACTTGGGCACCTAACTGTAATTGAAAACTCCCCCCTTGTTTATTTTTTGGGTTTGTCTGAGTCTGGGCAGTGAACGCAGGCATGTCCGCTTCTAATATCACTTTCTGGGCTTCAGGCATTGGCAGACGGCTGCCGTTGTCATCGAACACGCCAAGCTGTACCGTGGTGTCTTCCCAAAGTGTGCTATTTCCACAAGTGAGATGGCATTAATGATGTGCCCATGGACAGCTGGGTGAGTTAGTTGTTTTAATTCCCATCCATCTCTTTTAAATGTCACCCAGTTACCATTTGACCACTGTGGAAGCAGCAAGCGCTGTCATACTAGAGTTTGAAGAGAAGAGAAAAAACTGTCCTGCCAGCAGTGACTTTCCATAACTTTCCCAGTTCTCCATCTTACACGTGCGGCACCCACGCATGAACACCCTGGGTGTTCATGCGTGGGTGTCGCCTGTGTAAATCCTGTGGTAGGAGTGTGGGTGGGTGTGCGTGCCTATGCGCTCTCACGCACACGCATGCGCACCCACCCCCACCCATCCCCCATGCACAGAGCAACTGGCAAAAACGGCGGTTGCTCTGTGCGTTGAGATGGGTGTAGATGGGTGTGTTCCCATCTACACCCACCCTCCCTATGGACTGCGGCGCAAACCAACACCAACACCCCACGCCGCAGCTGGTATAAAAAAGGCCTTAGTCTAACACGTAAGGTAGCCAGTGTCTACATGGAGAACCTGGCCAGCAAGAGCTACTGATCTCAGTTCATTTTCCATCCAAATGACAGACGTGCAGCAGAGCAAGCTGAGAAATTTCTTTCAGCATTAAATTTCACAGATGACAGAAGAAGGTAGAATGGGCTTAACTTGAAGCAATGTAGATTTTGGTTAAACATTTGGTTACAGCCAGTGTGGTGAAATGGCGAAGTGTGCAGTACTTGGACTGAGAATTAGGGGGGAGACTGGAGGTACGGGGAGACCTTGGTTCAAGTCTCTCACCTTAGCCGGAAACTCATTGGGTGGCCTTGGGCCAGTAACAAGATTCTCTCAGCCTAACCTACCTCACAGGGCTGTTGTGAGGATTAAAAGTTGTGTTATATGTAAAGCGCTCCGAGTGTCATGGCAAGGAGGCACTATATAAAAATAAAGTTTATTATTATGTAAAGTGCTCCGAGTGTCATAGCGGGGTGTGTATGTGTGCGTGCGCTATATAAAAATAAAGATTATTATTATTAAATATTAGAAAAAAACATCTTGACTGTAAGCATTGTTGGGCAAAGGGATAAGTTTCCCTAAGATTATGCTGCTTTGCCAAGGAGATGATTTATACGCTAGGGAATAGAGAGCAAGTCCCAGTTTTTCAACTCCTGAGCACAGTCCTTTTTAGTGGCTTGGTGTTATAGGATGCTTTTGTGTAGGGTCTGCCATTAGGGATGTTCCAAGTAGGAAAAAAAATTGCAAGTATTCTCTGAGGGTATGAGGAGTGGTCCCAAGTGTTTGGGCCACCGCTCGGACCCTCGGAGAATACTCGTGGATTTCTGAGACTGGGGAGATGGCTGGGGGGGTGGGATCAGGGGTAGGGTACTTAAGGGAGAGCGATTAAAAAACTGAGCATACTTAGAAAGGCCCTGAATGACCCTCTCTGAGCATGCTCGGCCCTTTTCAAAGATGGCTCTGGTGTGCTGACGCTGTAGTTGTTTTTTGGTTTTTTTACTTTCAAAATTACAAGTTGGAAGAGGTCATGCATTGCGTGGGACTGCTCTGGAAGGTAAGTAACCCCTCCTGGCCCCCGCTTAAGCACCCCACCCCTGCCCCCCACTAGGTCATCCACTAGGCCCCCATTCCCTCTTCCATGGCCTCTGCTGGCCTATTCCCTCCCCAGCCAGTGGGGTCTAGGGAAGAGGGAGCAGGGGCCTAGCGCTTCCCTGCCCTCTGGCCCCCTTCCCTGAACTCGGCCTCAGTTTTGCCAAGTTCTGAAGTTCTGGGCCCTTCCTCAGAACTTTGGAAATCGAGGCCAAATGTACCGGTTCTCGGTGTTTCCTGAGAAAAACTGAGGACCGCGTTTCAGCACTAGTCTGCCCCAGAAAGGGTACCTGCTTTTTCTCCTACCCCATCTGCTGTCATGAGCCTTCAGAGAACTGGCATTGACCAGAAGATGACCCAGTAGCAGGTGTGCCAGCAAGAAACATGTCTCCAGTGGCAGAGGATGCACAGGTTTTCCTGTTGAGCTTTTCATAGTCAAGAAGGAGCCCATGTTTTGAGTTACTTGCCCCAGTGCTCTTTAGTGCTTCATTGGATTTATGAACCAATGTAGTCGGTTTGGCTTTCCTCTTACAATGAGAGGAGATGAGGTTGGATGTATGGGAGACAAAAGATGTTTATGTTGGAAATGCAAGGACTGTGAGATCATTGCATCCATTTGCCCAATGCAGAGTTTACAGAGGAGTGTGAGTAGCTAATCATCAATAAGCAGGCAGGAAGCATACTTAAGCTTAAGTAGCTTTATTAGGAAATACATGTAGGATAGGAAAGACCTACATCTATGCTAAGTCCTAAGATTAGGTGTGTTCAAGAGGGAGGAAGGAAGCTCTCTGAGACACAAAGAGATGAGAAATCTCCTGGGGGAGGAGATTGTCCAATCAGGTCCTGACAGGAGTAGGACAGATAGGATGGGGGAAGGGTTCCCTGATCTGTCTGTCTACTCCTGTTGTTTCTAGCAAACAAACAGGATGAGGTGCTTAGGGGGGATGCATCCAAAGGAATGTATTTCCAACAGTTTAAGATGCAGGTCTTTTATTAACAGAAATAAGCAAGAAAAGTGATCTGGGGCTCAGGTGCTGTGAATTTTCTGCGTATGCACCTGCTGGTAGAAAATTTTAGAGTGGTGGTTCTAAAATGGAGGTTCATAGATTTTGATGGCCTGCCCATTGGTTGTCTGGAAATGAATCATCCACATCTTAAAATGCCAGCTGTTACTGCTGATTGATTAAAAGAAAATGGCTGTTCATGGAATCATGAGGAGTAATTGGCATAAATATTGGCTTTTTTGTCTTTTCCTTGATGTATCCCTGTCTCTTCTTGTGCCTGTCCCTTTCTCACTCCTCCCCTTGTCCATTTCAGTTTGGAAGCTGCTCAGGGCAGGTCTTTATAATCACAGCCATTCAGCACCAGGAACATTGATGCTGCTTATATAACTAATAAGTAATAATATTCAGAAATCCTTGTTGACGTCAAGAAGGCTGAGAACCATCTTTATGGATCAGAGGTTCCCAAACTTTGGGTGTCTTTAGATGGACACCTGCTCTGCTCTTGCTCTGCCCCAGCCCTGGGTGGCCCGTCTGTGTAGCGGCTGGCCACCTGGGTGTGAGGTGGAGTAGGAGTGGAGCAGGCACTTCCTGCTCCGGGCCAGCTCTGCTCACAGTGCTCTGGAAGTGGGCTGCCCAAACTTGGAGCACTGGCCGGGGGCGGAGCAGTGGTCTGTCTAAAGGATGGACGTGGAAAGACACTGCAGCTCTGCTCCCAGCTGCGGGTTGCCCCAGCAACTGCGAAAGATCTGCGTGGTAACCTAGAGCGGCTGCGGCTCCACCTGCATCTCTATGGTGTGGGGGAGCAGGTGGCCTGTGGTCTGCGCTGGTACAATCCTTTTAAACCCGTGCCACCGAGGAAGTTGGTCCCTGGGTCCAGAGCGGGACCCAGAGGTTGCCCTAGCCTGTGCCTTCTCATAGCATCCTGACTGATATTTAATATACTTCTTCATATTCTTTCCCCTCCGCCTTCTGAGGTCCCGAGATTATATTTAAATCTCAAAACAGAGGCACTCAAGACTGAAGTGCTGGGGGACATTACTCTAGATACAACTTTCTGCCATTGCTCTTGCATATGCAGTTTTAAAGATGTGGAGCATAATGTTTTTCACAGTAAAAATGTTTTTTTTTTATCGAGGCACCGCACCATCTAAAACAGGAATTTCTCAACGTATTATTTATGAAAATGGGGAAATAGCCCTGTTACATTTGGAATCTTCCTTATTACACAATAACTATTCTAAATAACACACCTGCAGTGAAGTCTAAAATACAGATTAGAGCTATCATTTGAAGATGCTATTTTCACTACCTGTGAATTTTGTAGCAAGAAAAAAATAATAATTTCCGGTCTGGATGCCACTGGTAGCTTTTTGGTTGATGACGCCAGACTTTGATTGATGACGTCAGACCAGGGGTAAGGGAAGGTTTTGGGGTGGGTGGGTCGTTTTATGTATTTTTACACACTTCTGTCTACTTTTACTATACTGACTTTTTGTATTTATTTGCTGATTTATATATATATATTTTATTATGGTTTTATTGTATTTATTCATTGATGGGAGCCACCCCAAGCTGCCAGACGCAGGATAGAGCAGGATACAAATTCATCAATTAGTTAATTAAATAATTAAATAATAACAATGCCTTCTATTTTCTTATACTTTTATTATTTGGAAAGGCAACCTCGGCTGCCTTCTAGTATTCCACAAAATTTTCAACCATCACCACCCTTCAGTCTAACAATCCTGGCACACTCCCAAACTAGAATAAATTTTCTGGATATCGCAGTCAGCATAAACAATAAACCATTTGTATCCTGGTCTCTTCTCAATTGTTTTGTTTTTGAAATGCCAGTGCCCTCCCTACCATTGTTTTCATGTATATAAAATTGTCTCGCAATTGCTCAGCTTCTTGTTTTGACTTTTTACAAGCCTGAGGAAGGACTCTCAGGAAGGAAATCTGTATTAAATAACCATGGTACAGTAACATGATGCATGCATTGTGAGCCCAATCCACACCTTGCACACACAATGGGTAAAAACAACAAGATAATAGGCCGCCGGAGTCTGTGCAGCCCCGACTAAGATGCCACTCACAGTTTTGCACAATGAACCTCACTGGTGGGCAGGCATTCTTCCCTGCTGCACTTTACCCTGTCCCCTCCATCACTGAGAAGTGGTTGCTCTTTGGATGCTGTAGGCTTTTGCTTGTGCCTCCATGATGCTGCATGTGCACGAGGCTGTGCGCAACCTAACCAACGGGACGTGCACATGTTCTGCACATTAGCCGACATTAGCCTGCATTTGCCCACACAAACAGCTCCACATTCTCTGGGACTATGCTGTGAGTGGGGGCTGTGGGTATGTTAGGTGGTGGTCCCAGGTGCAGTTGGGGCAAACATCTGGAGAATCAATAAATGGAGTAGTTTAATGTGGGTTAATGTTAGCTAATGTGGGCTAATGTCTCCATTTGTTAACACCCAATGAGGTGCTCAAGGCTGCATCATGCATCATGTATGCAGCACTTGCACGCATGCACCTTGTGCACAGTGCATACCCAAGACATGGGCTGGGCCCTTTATATCTGCAGAATGAAAAATATTTTTATTGTATCATGCAGCAAAGTCTCACAACACTCTGCTAGTAAAAACAAATATTTATTTATTTATTATAAAATTTGTATGCCGCCCCCTCCTGCTAAAAGCATCTCGGGACGGCTAACAACATATTAAAACAAATTTTAAAACAACAATAATACTAATAAAAACCCCACAGTAAAACAAATTACCCCCTACCTCACCCTAACCCAACCCACCCAACCCATCTCCCTCGGGACAGGCACAGCAGAACAGCCAGGTCTTACATTGTCTATGGAAAGGGGAGGTCGGTGGTCAGGCAGACCTCCAGCAGGAGGGAGTTCCACAGCCACGGCACGGCCACAGAGAATGCCCTCTGCAAGGTCAACACCTGAGAAACCTGGGGGACCTCGAGGAGGGCACCCCCAGCTGACCTCGGGGGTTGATCCAGGATCCGGCAGGTGAGGCGCTCCTGAAGATAGGCTGGGCCCAGGCCATTTAGGGCTTTAAAGGTCAACACCAACACCTTGAATTGGGCCCAGAAGACTATCGGCAGCCAGTGCAGAGAGCGAAGCACTGGTGTAATGTGCTTGGTTGGCCCGTCTCCATTAGGAGACGGGCTGCCGCTGTGTTTCCGACCAGCTGAAGTCTCCGAACCAGCACCAAGGGTAGCCCCACATAGAGTGTTACAGTAGTCCAGTCTTGAGGTAATAAAAGCATGGACGATCGTGGCCAGATTCGAATCCGAGACATACGACTGAAGCCGACGTACCAGATGTAATTGGCGAAATGCCCCCTTCGCCACAGCTGCCACCTGGACATCCAGGTGGAGCTGCGGGTGCAGGAGCACCCCCAGACTCCAAACCTGAGATACCAGGGGAAGACAGACCCCATCAATGATGGGGGCCACCACTCCCGCGGCCTTCCCCACAACCATCACCTCTGTCTTGTCGAGATTTTAGGGATGGGCGAACGCGGTTCGGAAGTTCGGAGTTTGGCCCGAACTCGGCCTGTTTGGATGACCGAACGTGAACACGAACCCAAACATACCGAACAGGACACCAAACGGCAAAATGGTCGAACAGTTTGGTCAGTTTGGATCGCGTTCGGGTGAGTTCAGGTGGCAAAAAAAGGTTCACTGTAAGGTGACAGGGAGGGGTAGTACTAGTCACTGAGGAGCAGACTTCCAGGCACCAGGGGTGGAGAGGCTTGCAAGAAATGAAACTATCTGCCTCCCCACTTCCCAACACCTTCTGAGCTAGTCACTGTTCC
>QEPC01004713.1:249014-270635 GCA_003113815.1 Sphenodon punctatus | reverse complement strand
CTCAAACCCACCTTTTCTGCTCTGCCCTCCCCGACTTCTTGCTCCCCTCACCTAACTCCTGCTGATCCCCTCCATCCAGTACAATCTGTTACCCGAGGTCGGTGTACTCATATCCTCACCACATGGACCAGCCAGCCATCATTCTCGATGTAACCAAGCCAAGCGAGTGCACCTGAGACCTCGCATCCTCATGAATGTTACACTCCTTGTCTCTCCCTCTGTTCCCCTTCCTTCGTCTCCCCTTCCCCCCAACTCACAGATTATAAACCCTAGGGCAGGGACCGTGTCTATTCAATTACTTTGTAAAGTGCCAGGTACATTGCTGGAGCTATATAAATGCTTGTTAATAATAATAATAATAATAATAATAATAATTAATAACAATAAAACGTAACTGTTTAAATGTCATACAGCAGGGTCAATATGCCCCAGATTTCATGCAGCTGTGGGAACTAGTCTCCTATGTGAAATGGTTTCATGTTTGAATCTTGTTTCTTCTTCGCGCTTCCTCACCCTGGGGAGCAAGGAGCTGCTACTATGGGTATAGAACGGCTTCCGTGCAAAGAGAGGCTTGACAACCTGGGTCTCTTCAGCTTAGAGAAGAGAAGACTGAGAGGGGACGTGACAGAGGTTTATAAAATATTGAGTGGTGTGGAACGAGTAGATAGGGAATGGTTATTTACCCTCTCAATAGTACTAGAACTAGGGGACACTCCATGAAACTAGCTGCTGGCAGATTTAGAACAAATAAAAGGAAGTACTTTTTCACTCAACGCATAATTAACTTATGGAATTTGTTGATAGAGGACGTTGGCAAGGCCAGTAGTATAGTTGGGTTTAAAAAAGGACTTGATAAGTTCTTGGAGAGTAGGCCCATTAATGGCTATTAGCCAAGTAGCTTATGGGATGAACTTCTTACTGTTGGGAGCTGGGATTGAACGACGGGGAATGGATTGCCCATTGTGACTGTTGGTTCTTCTCCCATGCAACTGAGATTGGCCACTGTCGGAGGATGGGATGCTGGGCTTGATGGACCATTGGTCTGACTCAGTATGGCACGACTTATGCTCTTACTACCCTTTATAAGTAAGCAAGCATAGGTGTCATGCAGGACCATTAGCACAACTGCTAAAAAATATAGCTAGCTACCCAGCCACACCACTAATACTGCTATAGCATCCTAATAAACAGTGTTTTAGGACCAATATTTAAAGTCCTTTTTTCAAGTGACAGAACTTTAAAAAAATAAATACATCTATAGGTGAAGTGTTCCAGTGTGGCTTATGTGAGGAAAGGGCTATACTTTTTGTAATGTTTTTTAAAAAGCCCTGCTCTAAGTGTGGGGGAGAGTGTGGGTTTTCCCGTGCCCTGTGCCCTCGAGCTGAACCATCTCCCCTCCTGTTGCAGAAGAACAGGGGCAAGGCTGGGGAGTTCCTTCCCTGCACTTCCAGCCCAGTGGGTTGAAGGAAAGCAGTGTGCTGCCCAGCAGCACCGCAGGCATACACCTCAGGCTGAATGCCGAAGGGCCACTGCTAAAGGGCCCTTTGGCATGGCCATTTGGCAGGGGCTGGGCGGCCGGGAGGAACTGGGTTGATTTTAGTGGATTGGTGGGTGTTTGGTTTTAGTGTTTGTTTCTTCAGAGGTTATTGTAGTGGGAGGGAGTTGGGAAGTCGGGTGAGGAGGGAGGTTATATTATTATTGGGGTTGGGATAGGGGTGAGGGTTTTGACCATGCCCACTGGTGAGAGCAGTGGGTGTGGTCTATGGGTGTGGGTGGTTGCGCCCCCTCCCCCTGGTGAGAGGGGGACATGTGGGGTTATGGAGATTTTTCTATATTGAATAGGGGGTTGGGGGGGGGGGGGAAGGGTGGGTTGGTTGGAAGGTATCCCTTTCAACCAGCCTGGCAGAGGAGCCATTAGGGGGTAGGGGTTGGGCTGTGGGGGCTGTACTGGGGGGGCATGGCTATAGGGATCATCCTGGGGCATGGGAACTATGGTCCTCAGGGGAGGTGTTGTCATCAGGAGTTGAGGGGCAGGTGGTTGGTGCCTGTCCCTCTCTCGACCTCCCCTAGTTCAGGTAGCCAGGAGGCCAAGGACTCTGGGGCCCCTGACCAGTCGTTGGTGCTGTTGAATGCAAGGTTGGTAGCCAATAAGTCATGTGCTATCTGGGATTCTATCCTGGATTGGGCGGCCAATTTTTTGTGTATCACAGAGACCTGACTGGATGATCAGTCGGGGCCAGTCTTGACTGACCTCGTTCCAGCTGGGTACTCTGTGCTGCATCAGCCCAGACTGGAGGGACGGGGCAGTGGCATAGACATTGTTTTTCAGAAGCATTTGCCTGCAAGGAGGTTTTCAGTGCAGACTGAGTCCGGGACAGAGGGCCTCCATCTTGTGTTCGATTTGGCTCAGGGCAGAGTGGGAATTCTGCTTGTGTACCATGCACCCCACTTCCCAGAAGCTCCCCTGATGGATCTAACAGCCCTGGTCTCAGGGTTGGTCTTGAGGTCTCCAAAGCTTATTGTCTTGGGAGATTTCAACATCCATGCCGAGACCAGGTTGTATGGTGCAGAGCTGGAGTTCATGGCTGCCATGGCAACCATGGGCCTGTCCCAGGTGGTGGTGGGCCTGACACATGAAGGGAGACATTCTCTGGATTTGTTATTCTGCACTGACCTTGAGGCAGGGAGCACTATGATTGGGGGTGTTGTTGGTTCACCCGTGTCATGATCGGACCATTACCTCCTGCAGGCTCCCATCCTGGCGCGTCCACCTGACCATAGGGGTGTAGGACCTATTAGGATGTTCATGGATACCATGGGGTGGCTGAAGCGCAAAGGGAGGTGGTTAGATTGATCATGGCTCCGTACTCACACCGAAGACAACTGACTGAGGCAGACTATTTTTGAGGGGCTATGCTGTGGCTGTGTGGACAGCAAAGAAGAGGTTCTTTGCTGCCAGCATAGCATCTGCAAAGCCATGCCTGGCTGAGCTTGTCTGGGTGGTGAGGGGCTTGGTCAATCCAGCTTGTCACCACCTGGACCTGGAGTTGTCTGGGACCTGCTGTGACATGTTTATGACATACTTTGTAGACAAAATTGCTTGCATTGAACACGACTTTGACTCTTCCCTTTTGGATACATTTGCAGAGTCAGAGGTTTTTAATTCCCTGTCTGGTTAGTGTTTTTGGGATCAATTTCAATTGGTGACACCTGCTGAGGTGGGGGATGTGCTGGGAACTGTGTGAACTGAACCCTTGCCCATCCTTTTATCTCAGACCCTGACCTCACCACTGTCATCCATGCATTGAGGTTGGATGACTGTAATGCGCTCTGTGTGGGGCTGGCTTCCCATGGTGACAGTCCAGAGGTTGCAGCTGGTACAGAATGTGGTGGCTCATCTGCTTACTGGGACGGGCCACCAGGAGCACATTACACCGGTGCTCCGGGCTATGCACTGTCTGCAAAGAGTCTTCTGGGACCAATTCCAGGGCCGGCCTTACCCTAAGCAGGGCCCAGGGTTGGAAAAAAAATGCGGGGCCCCATATTTTTGGGTGGCAGGCCTAGGGGCACTCCCCGGCTCAGGGGGTGCTCCCCGGCCTGGAGGCAGCATGCTACGCAGGCCTGGGCTCGGGGATGGGTGGAGGGGCACTCCCCTCCACCCATCTCCAAGCCTGAGTGGCCATTTGGATTCCAGCAACTGAATCGGATCACTTACCTGATCCGGTGCCGGTGCCAGTGCCGTTGCCTCCACCTCCGGCCTGGGCCTCGCACCAGGTTCACCTCCCCCCCACTGCCTGACACAGTCTCAGCCAGGGGAAATGAGGGAGAGAGAGGCAGAGATCCTGCCTCTCCCTCATTTCCCCTGGCTGAAACAGCTAGGTAGGCAGTGGAGGGGGCCAGTGGTGTGAGGGAGAGGCGGGGCCTCTGCCTTTCTCTCCCTCATTTCCCCTTGCCGAGACTGTGTCAGGCAGCAGGGGTGGTGGTGGAGTGTGGGAGAGGTGGGGCCTCTGCCTCTCCCTCACGTGTGCTGCCCCCCTCTGCCCAGACCCATTAAAAAAAAAAATCCAAGTTAAACCTGCATGGGCCCCCCAAGTGTGGGGCCCTGGGCGGCTGCCCCTAGCCACCCCACGGTAAGGCCGGCCCTGCCTGATTCAAGGTGCTGGTTTTGACCTATAAAGCCACAAATGGCTTGGGCCCTAGCTATCTGAAGGACCGTCTCATTCCCTGGGCCCCAAGGTGGCTCCTGCGGTCATCAGGGGTGAACTCCTAGAGGTTCCACACTATAGACACGTGAGGACCAACAGGTGGGTGTTCTCAGTGGCTGCTCCAGCGCTGTGGAATTCCCTCCTGGTGGGGGTCCTCCTCAGTCCAAATCTTGCATTTCTGCACCAGTGTAAGACCTGGCTCTTCTGCCAGGCATTTGGTGGTGGGGAGGGTTAGGGGTAGTTTTTAGGTGGGTTGGGTTTCTGTGTTTTCTGTTTTATGCACACTTTTGACTGCTCTTGTTGTTTTTATTGGACTGTTTATTTTATATTGTCTTAATATTGTATTTTACAGTTGATTGATTATGTTGTAAGCTTCTCCGAGCTGCCAGAGGCAGGAGGGGTAGGGTAAAAAACGGTCAAATTATAATTAAAATAAAATGAAACAGTGGAGGGGCGAGGGCATTAGAATCATGGAAGAGCTAGAAATGAATTCAGCCTCCTGCTTCATGCAGGATTTGCCATGCCTAGGGCATCCCAGACATATGCTCCTCTAGCCACTTCTTAATGATGAAGAATCCACGACTTCTCTAGGTAGGCCATTCCACTGCCGGACTGTCCTTACAGTAAGGAATTTCCCCCTGAGGTTCAATCTAAATCTCCCTTGATGCAGCTTGTTCCTACTGGGGCCGATTCGATGGTCCGCAGATCCTGTGCACACCTCTACCCATGCATATGCATGGTTTCCACGTGGCACAGTGTACCCGCAACGGAGATACGTGAGGTTCCCGTGCAAGTGTGTGCCGCATCCACAGGCCTTTGGATAGGCCCTATTGCCTCTTGTCCTGCCCTCCACAGCAAGAAAAAATGTCTGTCCTCTGTCTTCTTTATGGCAGCCTTGCAGATATTTTCAGTCTGTTATCATATTCCACACCCCCCAGTCTTCTTTCCTCCAAAGTGAACATCTGATAGTGGGTGGGAATCTGATGGGTTAAAGAGGGGAGCTGTCTTGACTGAGGAGTGTTCTTACTGCATTGCACAGAATACACATTTGCCAGCAGAAATGAGGATATCTATGGGGTTGTAACATGGGTCTGCTAGGGCCCACCTGGCCCAGGGACTCCCTGACATGTGAGTTTCTAGGCCACCAGATGTGGGCCCACTGCTCTCCGGGCCCAGACAGGTAGTTGGCCTGAATGTGGTCCCTTGGAAGATCTTGGACTCACAGTTCAGTCCAAGGACTGCCCAGGCAGGCCAACATGGACCATAGTGGGCCCGCATGTCTGTTCCCACCACCATCTGTCAGACTGCGGGCTCGTTGGCCCGCCCCCCAACGCAGGCTGCCAGCGGAAGGCCACGCCCCCTCAGGCCCAGACTCAGGGCAGATACCTGGGACGCCGCCGCCACTGCTTGCGGTCCCTCCAGGGCCATCTGGAACGTGGCAGGCGGGGCCTCCTGTGGACGCTCAGGGGCCCCGTCCCCTGCCGCGCCGCTCTGAACGCCTGCGCGTGCATGATGGGGGCGGGGCCAGCCCTTCATCTACTGCTGGGTTACAGGGCTCTGTGCCGGTGATCGGAGCTTGAGCGTCTGTGGAGACTGGCCCCCTTGCCTGAGAGATAAGTGCTTGTTTCCTTGAGTGTTTTTGTATTGTGGCTTCCCTATTGTTCCTTATTACGTCTTCCCTTAAACCCCCTCTTGTACCTACCCTATCTGGATACCAGACAGCATAATTCTCGTTAGACTTGGTGTGTGGAAGAACCTCCCCCCCCCCTGTTCCCCTGGTGTGAACGAACGGGTTGTAAGGGCCTGCGGGCCAGGGTGTATCCCACCCCCCCCGGGCCTGAATTCCTCATTCCCTTCCTCCTTGGTGTGCAAGCCCCTGGCTCCTTCCCTCCAGACCTTTGGGCCCCTTACCCTGCTGACCTACACCATTCCTCACCAAAACTCCCCCCCCCGTGGGAATTGACTGTGACGCGTGTGTGGGATTCCTATCTGTGATTAGCTCTGGGCCCTATGATGATAGGGGCCTATGCTCTTGGTGCGAAAGCACACTGAGTGGCCCACACACTATCCTGACGGGCAACTGGGAGCTAGGTCTACCCCAACAGAGCAGTGCGAGTGAACCAGGCACGTGCGGGCAAAAGAAACCCCTTCTCCTATCCCCTACCCCCACTGACACCATCCCACACTTGGGATTGTGGGTAGCCATGGATGCCTGTGATTGACCACCATGGCTGCCCATCCTGGTGTGGGGAGTGGGGCACTGGGGTTATGTCGGGAGTAGCACCATGCCCACCTGTGCTTTTGTTCTCTTATCTCACTGGGGGTGGGGTGGGAGGGCTCATTGCCCAGCTTGGTTGTGTGCATCTCCATTTAGTGCCCCAACCTGACTGAGCCAGGAGTGCCTCCCCACCCCCCAACTCCGGGCTGTATAGCCAGTGTGCCGGCTGCATATCTGTTTTCACCCATCTTCAGCTTCACCTCTCTTTATGGCTTTTTATATAGGAAGGCTCCAGGGCTGGTCATAGAATGTGTAGGGTCCAGGACAAAGATAAAATTTGGGGGCCCTGAGGGCATCTTCTGTGTGGCCCTAATGGTGGTCATGTCCCACTGCTGGTCTGGGTGAGAACAGGACCCGTTGTGGGCCCCTGGAAAGGGTTTGGCCCAAGACAGTCACGCTGTGGAAAGCCAGGCTCCCTCTGCCCCCTAAATCTCACCAAATGCACCTTTTTACTCCCCTGACAACTGCGACCCCATAACTACACAGCAGGGCAGAGGATTTATCATCACCCAATAAATTAGGATTAGACCGGTAATTCCTAAATGTCTCAAACATAGTTGAAGGTTACAGATCAATTAGTCTGGATCTCATTAAGAATAATTAGTAATTAACATGCAGTGTAAAGGAAAATGTGATGACGGTGCCATTACCTGGCCTTTCCAAGGGGAGACTCTGAATGGTTATGGAACGCTCTGTTATAGACAAGGAGTACCTCCAATGTTAAGCTAGTATCCAGGCATACCACCCACGAGGCAAGTTGTACTCATGGGGCTCTAAAGAACTAACAACCAGAGAGAGGAATTATAGCCCTATGTGTCTGTGCTGGAGAATGCCCATATACTGTTTGACAACCACGGCGCAGCTCCAAAGTGCAACAATATGTGAACAAATTCGAGTTCACATTCTTTAAGCCGTATTTAGAAAGCCTCAATATCGGGGCTTTTAAAATACGGCTTAAACGAGCCACGATTCCTATGGCGGCTGGCTACTTCTGGTGTGTCTAACCACACCCCGTGCAGCTTTTCAGGAAGTGCTTCCTTCAAGCTGGGAAGTAGAGCCACTCATCTAAAAGCGGTCCGAGACAGGGGTGGGGGAACCTTTTCCCTCGTACCAGGGGTCACTTTGAAAATTAGTACAAGCTCCGAGGGCCATCCTGTGTTTGGGGACGGGAGTGGCTAAGGGGTGTGCTCAGGAAGAGGAGGATCAGGTCATAGATCTGTGCCATGGATCTGTCCCCTGTCTTTAGGCGCATGGCCTCATCTCTGCACTTGAGCTCAGTCTTTCAGTCCTTGGGGGTAGGAACTGGATCTAGGGGTCAGATACAGGAACTGGAGAAGGGGCCACATAAAAACTAGTTGCAGGCTATATTTAGCCCCTGGCAGGGGTGTAGCTGGTGGGAATGGGCTCTGGTGCAGAAAACAGAATGTGCTCCCTGCTGGAGCAATCTACTCCAATGTGCATATACATATACATGCATATACACGCATGTGGACCCTGGTGTGGCTGCACGTGTTGCAGCTTCTGCACCTATTAGAGCAGTGCTCCTGGCCCCCAGGCCTGCATTTCCTTACCCTTGTTCCTAGGCAGCCATGTAAGGTGATCAGGTAGGATCTGCCAGAGGACAAACAGTAGTTAGGGCGTCTTGGAGGTGCCCTTATTAGGAAGTGGGATGTAGGGCCTGCCTAGCCAGTTGACAGGTCCAGACGGTTACCACAACTCATTATTGTTAGATTTCTGTGAACAGCCTGTCCACTGAAGAGACGGGCAAGGAGATTCTTCAAGCAGTTAGCTTTCTCTGGTGGGACAGCCCACAGAAGAATGCCAATTGTAGGTTCCAAGTTATCATCACTGGGTGATTTCAGACGAGACGGGGCGGCATTCGTCCCGTCTCGGAATCACCCTTCAGATTCCGCGCCGGAATCAGCCCATCACGTCCAACAGATGTGCCGGCTGATCCTAGTGGGGAATCGGGGAGGGAGCGGGGCCGCGCGGTGCAATGTGCAGCTGCACGCCCCCCCATGCTCTCCCACCACCCGCCCTCTGGGGAGATGGGCGGGCGCCGCAGCCAGTATGTCCGCAGCGCCCGCCCAAATTGACCACGGACCGGAATCCCTCCGGGGATTCCGGGCCATGGTTGCCATCCAGACGAGACGGGCCCCTTCATCGCAGCGGGGAATCGCATTCACCACGCGATCGGTGCCGGCCCCACCAGTTCAGCCAATCGCGTGGTGAATCTGATTCCCTACAGCGATTGACCGTGGTAAACATCTGGCGGGGAACTTCCGGTTCCCCAACAGACGTTACGGGACCATTCCCCACCACAGGGTAGTAACGTCTGAAAATACCCACTTTCAGCTGCATCTAGCGCCACAGTTCTTCATTAGATGGTAGTTGGATAATTTGGAAATGGATTAACAACTTTATCAATGTTTGCAAACAAAGCCAACAAATTTTATCCTCTAGTAAATTTTTATCTTTTTTTCCATTCTGACCCAAGACACCTCCTTCCCCACAAATAAAAATCCAAGCTTTCAGAGCAGACTGGATTCATCCAATTACATGGGCTGAAGGTTCTGCCTAATGTTTGAAGACTTGTTCTGACAAGCCCTTCTTGGAAGGTATTTCCTAGCTAATGTTAACCTCCTCTGTGTTCCTCCAAGTTGGGGGGAAGCGGGATTAGGCAGGAGGGTGGGAACTAGCTTTTCAAACAAGTGTGGGTAAAGTGGGGAGAGAGGCTCCAACTCTGGGGAACTTGCTTAATAAAATAATAATAATAATAATAATAATAAGCAAGTTTCTCAGAGTTGGAGCCTCTCTCCCCATACTAGAAGCAGAAAAATCCCATCCCTGAATCCTCTACTTTCCCAGAGAAACTCAGTACTTCCCTTGAGGTCCCATCTAGAGCTGAAATGAATACTTGCGAAAAGGGGTATACTTATTGAATTTCTGGTACCTGAATTAGCCCACAACATTTGGATACTAATTGGTACCCAATTAGTACTTGATTTGAGTATCTGGTGTCCTGTATGGATTGGGGGCGGGGGAGGCCAATCTGATACCTGCGCCTCTCCAAGGTGTTTCCGATGAGTGGGGGTGAAAGAAAAAACAACAGGCCGGCAGGGGACAGAACCAACTGCTGGAGAGGAACTGCTTTCACAGTTGGATTCTCTTGGGAATGAGGTTTTGCCCACTCAATCCCTATATCAGTTCCTGTTCTGGGGCTGCCGGCCTGTTGCACCAAAGGATGTCAGCTGGGAAACATCTAGGGGGAGGAGACTATTGGGTAGCAGCAAACACATAGTGGTATAAACATATATTCCTGCAGCTACACATCCAGTTTGATATTATCTAATTTATTCAACATATGTTGGATTGGCACATGTTTATCTTCACACCGGACAACGCCATTGCTGTTTCCATCACAGCCTCTCTGTATCACTGGCTGATTGTGATTCCAGCTCCTCCTGCTGGAAGTCCTTTGCAAATGTCCAAGGAGGGAAATCAGAAGGGAAGTGCTATTTAGCCCCCTGCTCGATAACCCTAAGAGCTCTGTTTGTAAGCTGTTACATTTCTCTGGGATTTTGGAGGGAACTGGGCGTTTGGTTTGGGAAAACGAGGTGTCTCTTGTTATGATTGGTTTGGTTTGGTTTGGGAAGAATGATTCCAGTTGCTATGATTGGTCTAGTTTGGGACATACTAAAATGAATGACAAGGAATATCGATTGGAAATAATAGAGACAACGGGAATGTCAGTTGGAAGTAATGGGAATTTGAGAATGCCAATAGCCCTTACTGGGTAGAAAACCAATAAAATGGCAGATGATTATCTGAAACAAAGGTTGGGCTGATGGGTGCAACGACACCAAGAGCAGCTTGGAAAGGTTGAGTGATGAAGGGTTGGGTGGAATGACAGGTGCAAGGACAGAATGAGCAGCTGAGCTGAAATGACAGCTGGCTGGAATGACATGCAAGAGGCCATCAGGAGCAGCTGAAAGGATGAGCAACTGGGTGGAATGATGGGTACTAGGCTCCTGGTAGTGACTGGAATGATGGGAACAAGGCATAATGACAGGTATGAGGACACTGGGAGCATATGGAATGGCTTTGTCCCCATCACTCCACCCAATCCCCTATAATTCCAGCCACTCGCAGTGTCCTCTCACCTTTCATTCCACCCAGGTAGCCATCATTTCGGCCACTCCCAGTGGAACCATGCCCATCATTCCAGCTGCTCCCAGTGTTCTCACACCCATAATTCTACACAGCTCCCCATCATTTCAGCAGCTCCGGATGTAGAATTAGAATAACACCCGTTATTCTAATTCTACCCAGACCCTGTCATTCCAGCTTCTCCCTGTAGGCACTTACATGCCATTCCACGCAGCTCCCTGTCATTACAGCCAATCCTGGTGTCATTGTACCTGTCATTCCACACAGCTCCCCATCATTTCAGCTGCTTCTGGTAACTCCTGGTATCTGAAATAAGGGTTGGACATCATTCCAACCTTTCTTTCAGATAATCATCTGCCATTTTATTGGTTTACTAACCTTTAAAAGCTGTTGGCATACACAAATCCCCCTTACTTCTAATTGGCATTCCTGTTGCTGCTATTGTTTACAATCAGCATTCCTAGTCATTCATTTTATAATGTCCTGTATCCTCATCACAGAACAACCAGACCAGTCCAAACTGGAGACACCACAGACTGGACTACTGTAACGCACTCTACGTGGGGCTAATTGGGTTCGGAAGCTGCAGCTGGTGCAGAATGCGGCGGCCCGTCTCCTGACTGGGACGGGCCAATGCAAGCACATTACATGAGTGCTTCTGCTCTCTGCACTGGCTGCCGATAGTTTTCTGGGCCCAATTCAAGGTGTTGGTGTTGACCTTTAAGGCCCTAAATGGCTTGGGCCCCACCTATCTGAAGGACCGCCTCACCCTCCGAGTCCGGGATCGGCCCCTGTGGTCGGCCAGGGGTGCCCTCCTCGGGGTCCCCCGCGTTTACTGTGTGTCTATTATTATTATTATTATTAACAAACATTTATATAGCGCCAGCAGTGTACATGGCACTTTACAAAGTAATAAAATAGACACGGTCCCTGCCCCTAGGGCTTACAATCTGAGCGACAGGAGCTGGGGGAGAGACATAGGAAGGGGAACAGAGGGAGAGACAAGGGGTCTAACATTCATGAAGATGCGAGGTCTCAAGTGCACGTACTTGGCTTGGTTACGATGAGAATGACAGCAGGCAGGTCCATGTGGCAAGGATAAGGGTAAACAGATCGTAGGTATAGGAATAGTGGCTTAGCAGGATAAAGAGTCAGACAGAGCAGAGCAAAAGAGGTGTCTACCATGAGGAGGGCGTTCTCTGTGGCTGCACCGCGGCTGTGGAACTCCCTCCTATTGAAGGTCCACCTGATTATCGACCTCCCCTCTTTCTGCAGACAATGTAAGACCTGGCTGTTACGCCCGGCCTTTATCGAGGGAGATGGGGTAGGTGGGTTGGGTATGGGTTTTTTTTTAGGCTGTTTTAATTGTAGTTTTATTATTGTGTATTTTAAATATATTTTTAAAATGTTAGCCACAGACTGGACCGAACACAGATCAATCCAACCAAACCCACCAAAGCTCTACTGAACTGAACTTCCATATGGACACTGATCTAATCTTGTTTGGTTCGGGGTGAACTAATCTGCTGCCAGAACCAAACAACACAGATATCAAACCAAACCACAAAAAGTATTTGTTTGCAAGATGTGTTTTTCTCTTTGATTGCTTGGTGCTTCAGTATCCAGTGCATCCTCCACTCTCTTAACTTGTACTTTGGGTCTTCGGTAGTACTATTTAGTGTTTTTAAAAGACATTTTTGAATGAGAACTTGAATTTGATTGGGCCATCTCATCTGTATATGAGCCAGTGTAGTTTAGTAGATCAGATGTTGGACATGGCCCTGGGAGACCAGGGTTCAAATAATGTCTTAGCCATGAACTCCTTTGAGTGTCCTTGGGTAAGCTGCTGTCTCTCAGCCTTAGCTCCCCAGCTGTACAAAAGCCAGAATTCCAAACCCCTCCATGCGGGTCCTCCATGCAGCACAATGCATTTCCAATGGACTTGCACGTGGGTGTTAGAAACTCAGCTGCTACATGAAGGAGAAGGGTGCTTGCTAAATACAGGGGCAGCTCCTTTAAGGCACATCGTTGATGGTAGCTGCCCAGGCAAGCTGAACTCCTCTCCACAGCGGTGTAGAGTTTGCTCCTTCTCTAGCTGAATGCTGCTTGGGCTACTGGCAGGCTGCTGGCTAACAGTGCTGTTCATTTGGAAACCAGCCACTCTTCCCCTTCTCGCTGCTGTTGCTGCTCATCTGTTGTTACCTGCCTGAATCATCATAGAGTTACTCTGTGTTTGTGAGTTGTATTGTTCCTACTGTTGGGGACTTGTTCTTGTATTTTGGTTACTTAATACTTGGCTGTTTTCCTGTTGTATGACTGTGAATGCCTGATTCCCTGCACCTCACACACCCCAGTTGCTCTCTGCTTGTTCTCTGTTCGGCCATCTCTAGTAAACTTCTTCATTCATGTATTTCCCTTTCCTTTTATTCCTCCAAAGTTACACTCCCTTCTGCCCTCACCCAGGTTCCTCATGTACGCCTCCTAGTGTCTCCTCTTAGTTTGTTTATTCTTTCTCTCCTGTCCTTTTGGGGCCGTTAAACTGACAGCTTCTTTCCCTGGGATGATATTGTTGGTTACCCCTCTGCGTCAGGGCTGTGCCACAAGATGGTGCCTGCCATGTAATTGGAGTCAAAATGGCCACCAACAGGAAGAGGAAGCTGATGGGCGTGGCTTGAGGAATAAAAATGACCGACACAGGACACTGAGGGAGGTCTGCTCCTGACCAGAGAGGAGAACACATCTTCTGGGAGGCTGCCTGGAAGTTTCTGTAGGAAGGAGACCTGAACCTGAAGAGTGAGTTGACAGTAACTAGCCTGTGAACTGTGTGTGGCTAGGTTACCTGTGATGTGATAGACTATATGCTTGGATGGGATTGAGGCCAGAGGCTTGGTGCCTGGCCTGGGACTTTGAGTGGGAATAAACTGCTTTGTATGCTGAAACTCTATCTGACTTGCTCGTTGGGACCGATCCTTAAAACACTTACCCCACGGTGAAGTGGAGTCTCTGTGACACCCTCCCTGGGGCATTACCATGAGACTACTCTGAGGGAAATCCTATGCAAGCTTGCCCTCTTCTTGGTGTGTTCCTTGTATGATTGAGCTTGACTTCCCTTTTACTTCTGTAGCTCCGTAGAGAACCCCTCAAATCCCTAACAGCGGGTTGCTGGCATGGGCACATGCGCGTGCCACGTTTGGAATCTACGGGGCATGGGATCGGCCCCAGTGGCAATAATAACAGCCTACCTCACAAGGTGGTTTTGAGTGCTGAAAGCACTAGAAACACGATGACGATAATATTGGAAAGAATAAAAATACTGAAGTAACAATCTGCAACAGCAGCACGTGCTGATATTCACTCCTGGGAACAAATATCCAATTTGTATTCACAAATGTAAGAATGTGCATATGTTTCTGGTTTCCAACAGAGTCAAATGGTGGGTCAGAAGAAGCCCAAGTGGGGTCATGACACAACCGACACTTGATTTACTTTGTGTGAATTTTGTTGCTGTCTGGGGTCATGGAATTGTATTTCAATCTCAAAATGAGGTCACATAAGTGAGGTTTTTTTGCAGCCACTCAGGTCACAGAATGCCTGCGCTGGAGGCAATTATTCTTTTGCTCTGTGTAAGAGGTGTCTGAAGGGGATATTTGTACTGGAGTTTATACCTGCTGAGTTTCCTGTATTTACCACAATGGAGATGAAACCAATAGGAACTTGGGCTCATTATCAAATTACATGCACACAAAAGTCACAAAATAAGCATGGATGTCTGGAGAATGACCCCATCCCTGCTCCCGCTTCCAGCACCAAGGAGATAAACCGAGCGAGTTCATTTTGCCAAATTGTCTTTATTAGAATGCTCCACGTACAGGGGTCAGGCTCCAGGTTTCAGATGAGACTAGGCTACAGACTAGAATTCAAGGGTCTCATCTTGATGGGATGCTACCCTAGATGATTCCTTGTAGGTGTGAGGTGAGGTGGTTAAGGAGTGGTTAGAGGGTGTCCATACCTTGAGAGAGGCAGTTATTCTTAATGGCCCTAGGCAGCTCGATGCAACACATGGGTGAAGGGGCTTGCATATATGTTTTGGGGTACAGGCCTCTTAATAGATACAACAATGAAATTAAATACCAAGAGCTGAACAGAGGAAGTACCAAAGTCATAATGAGTTACAATGCCAAACGATGTTCAAATCAGCACCAAATTTGAACTGAGGTATTTGTACAGGCAAACAAATACCCCAAATAAATACAAATACCTTAAATTTGAGGTTTTTTTTTTTTTTTTTAAAAAGATCTATTTATTTAGCTGTTACTAAGGGAATCTATTTATTTAACTGTCACTAAGGCCGTAGTTCACCACAGCACTTGAATATGTGTTCAACTTTCACCAGCTGTTTTCCCACTGTGGTCAATGTGACTGCACATCCTCAAAACAAAGCATTTTGTTCTGTTGAACTGGGACCAGTGGACACCTTAAATACGAAATGCAAATTAGAAATATCTTTCCATTCCACAGTTACACTAAGAACGGAACCAACTGCAATTTGAAACCTGATTTGCTTAGCAACTCTTTTATTTAATAACCCTGTAAATTTATCCTCTCTGGCATTTATTCCCTGTTGTTTATTTTACAGTACAATTATACAAACAAGCTCCTTTGCCTGCATTTGTCCACTGCTGAGGGGTTTTGCCAACTTCCCTATCAGACAGTTAGCAGATGTAATTTGTTCTGAAGACGGAGGGCCAGTTTCCTCATACACCTCTCTGAGAAGAAGTATATGGTGTGCTGAGTGTCAATATTGGACAGAATTCAGAGTTATGTTCACTAGGCCTGTAGGGATTTTTTTTTTTTCATGTGAAGCACTAAAACACAAAAGTTTCACAAATCAAACACCACCCAGTAGATGGCATTAGCACCCTCTGCACACAGCCCTGAACCGAAAAATAGCGTACAGCAGAGATTTTTTCAATGCATTATTTATAAAAGAAAATTAACTTTGGATCTTTGTGTTTTGCCTCTAGCAAATATAAGCCATAAACATGATTTTCACACCAATAGGTAACAAATAGTTTTCTTAACAAATCAGATGAACCCCAGTGTCTTGAGAGTGGCACGTGTACAAATACTCCTCTCTCACGCTCGTGTTGGTCTCTGTTTTACTTGGGGTGAAATGAAACTGACTAGAGGTGCATCATCCTGAGCAGAACAAATGAATGTGTTGATGGCAAGCATAGGGGTGCCTTTGGTTTTACTGATATAAAATAAATAGATAAAACTCTGTGTGATTGTGGTTGCTTGATGCTACAAAATAATAGAGTTTTCTGTTTGTATAGTTCTTCCCGCCAGATTGTTTCAAGATAGTATACATCAAGGACGTTATTTAATAGTACATCAGAATCAATACCCCTGTGAGGGACTNTTGAAAACCAAATAAAAACCATCCAAGGCTGGGTTTGTCTCACAGGCCAGAGGTTCTGCATCCCTGTTTCCAGTTATGTATTTCTCCCATGGCTCTATCCTGTGCTCTCAAGTGCATTCCCTCATCCCCATCCCTCCCCTCTTAGCTCTGTCCTTCAGCACTTGACTTTACAGGCTGGCTACATAGTCCAAATCCAGGAACTAGAAAGAGGCCATAGGATGAAGTGGGCCACTGGCCCTTTAAGGAAGACCGCTCTACCACTAGAGCCTTGCCCCTCAGGGGTATAAAATGTAGCACGCTCCAGGGACCAGGTAGTCTGTGTTGAGGAGCCGAGCGGACCTGGGCTCTGGAGGCACCACACTCAACGCTGGCCAAGGTATTGAAGCCAGGACCAGGAGAACAGTGAGGAATGGCCAACCGAAGGAAAAGGAACCTAAGCCACAAGACCTGGGAATCACAGCAGCATGAGTACAGGTTAAGGGCTGTGTGGGGTAGCTGGACATTTGGGCTGAGGGAAAAGGGTGAACACCTATATTTTGAACTACAGGACAGTATGAGGTAAGAAATAAAAGCCTCTAGGTGATTAATATTCCTCATATCCTGACTTCTGAATCATAACAAGGGTCTGGCTCCTGCGATTACTTGCCATGCTGGAGAAAAGCCTGTTATTGGATAATTAAAAAGAAAAAAAGATGTCTGACCTGGTCCAAGTCCAGCTCCACCAGGACTGAGCATAGTATGGGTTTCATGCTAAAAATACAAGATGGTTTGCATGATGATTTCTGCTTGGGTGGCTCAGTTGCTGTTGGCAGCTTGTAACACACATGGGAGAAGAAAGGCTATCTTTGGATTGCGCTGCCAAGAAGTAGATTGTGATCTACTGGTGGATCACAAGTGAGTATCTAGTAAAGGGGTGAGGAACCTCAAGCCTGGGGGCCAAATGCGGCCTTTGGCAAGTTTTTATGTGACATCCTTCCAGCTCCTAGATCTGGCCCTTGGATCCAATTCTTATCTCCAAATCATTTAGCTCAAGGGAAGGGAGCAGAGATGAAGTCATGCAGACAAGGATCGGGGACAGTTCCATGGCACAGATTCATGAACTGGACCCTCCTTTTCCTGAGCAGACCNAAATTGTATGTCTCCCTGAGATGCCGTAGGCATGGGGGGGTGACTCAGAAATGTGTTAAATAAATAAATAAATTCCATTTTTAGACTAGGGATACCTCTCTTGTTGCTTCCCTACAGTACCAGAGACAGCTCCCAGGATATGCCTGTTTGTCTAGACCAGTGGTTCTCAGACGTTTCAAAATGTGCCCCCTCTTTCTCTTGTCTGCGGTAGATGAGACCCCTTTCCCCAGCACACACACACAGATACTCTCCTCTCCCTTCCTCCTATTACTTCCTTTCTCTCTCCCCCTTGTTCTCTGACTCTCTCTCCCTCTCCCCCTTACTACACCACCATTGTGGAAATGTCCCTGTAGCTCAGAGTGGAGCTAGATGTCTGCTAGCTGTGCTCCTTCTCATCCCTACTCCTCACCCCACAATTCCTTCTGCAGTCCTCCAAGGGGCCTACCTCCCATTTTGAAAACCAAATAAAAACCTTCCAAGGCTGGGTTTGTCTCACAGGCCAGAGGTTCTGCATCCCTGTTTCCAGTTATGTATTTCTCCCATGGCTCTATCCTGTGCTCTCAAGTGCATTCCCTCATCCCCATCCCTCCCCTCTGAGCTCAGTCCTTCAGCACTTGACTTTACAGGCTGGCTACATAGTCCAAATCCAGGAACTAGAAAGAGGCCATAGGATGAAGTGGGCCACTGGCCCTTTAAGGAAGACCGCTCTACCACTAGAGCCTTGCCCCTCAGGGGTATAAAATGTAGCACGCTCCAGGGACCAGGTAGTCTGTGTTGAGGAGCCGAGCGGACCTGGGCTCTGGAGGCACCACACTCAACGCTGGCCAAGGTATTGAAGCCAGGACCAGGAGAACAGTGAGGAATGGCCAACCGAAGGAAAAGGAACCTAAGCCACAAGACCTGGGAATCACAGCAGCATGAGTACAGGTTAAGGGCTGTGTGGGGTAGCTGGACATTTGGGCTGAGGGAAAAGGGTGAACACCTATATTTTGAACTACAGGACAGTATGAGGTAAGAAATAAAAGCCTCTAGGTGATTAATATTCCTCATATCCTGACTTCTGAATCATAACAAGGGTCTGGCTCCTGCGATTACTTGCCATGCTGGAGAAAAGCCTGTGTTATTGGATAATTAAAAAGAAAAAAAGATGTCTGACCTGGTCCAAGTCCAGCTCCACCAGGACTGAGCATAGTATGGGTTTCATGCTAAAAATACAAGATGGTTTGCATGATGATTTCTGCTTGGGTGGCTCAGTTGCTGTTGGCAGCTTGTAACACACATGGGAGAAGAAAGGCTATCTTTGGATTGCGCTGCCAAGAAGTAGATCGTGATCTACTGGTGGATCACAAGTGAGTCTAGTAAAGGGGTGAGGAACCTCAAGCCTGGGGGCCAAATGCGGCCTGTGGCAAGTTTTATGTGACATCCTTCCAGCTCCTAGATCTGGCCCTTGGATCCAATTCTTATCTCCAAATCATTTAGCTCAAGGGAAGGGAGCAGAGATGAAGTCATGCAGACAAGGATAGGGGACAGTTCCATGGCACAGATTCATGAACTGGACCCTCCTTTTCCTGAGCAGACCCCCTAAGCAACTGTATCCCCAACTTCAATGTGGCCCTCAGAGCTTGTACTAACTTTCAGATTTACCCCCAGGAGGGAAGAGGTTCCCCACTCCTACTCTAAAGGGTCCTGCTCCTCTCTGGTCCAGAGACCAGTTGCTGAGGTGCCCCAGAGCTGGTAGCCAGGAGGGGAAGTCCTGTCCTGGAGTGCTAGAACCAGCAGGTGGGATCCTGATAGATGACCTGAGGCAGATGACCTGAGGCAGATGCCTGAATCAACTGGATTTTGCATGCACCATAATTCTGGCCACCCCCTGGTTTGTGGCATGTATCATTCCCCAGGGTCAGTAACCTGCCTGAAGCCTCCAACAGCTTGGAAAGCTTTTCTATCTCACAAGGCAACAAGTAGAAACAGTGACATTTCAACGCTCATTAAAATGTGCCTTGCAATGGCCATGCGGTGATTAAATATTCTCCTAGATTTTTCTGGGGGCTGCTAGTCAAATACAAATCAAGACAAGATCCTAAATTAGTCTCTTGGTGATATCTCAAGTTCAGATGTGCTGATTTCACATCGAACAGTCCAAAGACATGTTGAGTCCTAACATAAGGTGAAGTTCATCCTGGATTTAGTTGAAACTTGTGACTCCTTCTTCTTGGCATGAAAACAATTGTGTAGAAGTCTGGCATGGAACAAAAACTCAGGACTTAAACAGTGATATTCAAAGAGACAATGACCCACTCTGGCAACAACAAAACATTCGCTTTGAGGAACATTATTAATAAAGACCCAACTACAAAGTAGTTCCGATTATAGTGCGTACTCTCTAGAGGTGAAACGGGTACCTGCATAAATAGCTATACTCAACTAAATTCTGGTACCCAAACCATCTGAGATGGTTTGGGCATGAAACGGTATCCCTCAACTACCCTTTCGGTTATCTGATTACCATTTTACCATTGCAGATTCTCCGTTGTTGTTTTTTGTTTTACAGTTTTCCCATTATTATTATTATTATTNAAGTGACGTCTTTTAACACCCAATGTCTTGTCCAAGTTGCTTTCCCCCCCAGGAAACCATTCTTTCATTTGGATCCCTCCTCCATGAGATCAGAAAGCAAGGCTTTTATACCGGTGCGTATCTTTTTATAATGGGAAAAGATGATTCCCCCAACCCTGCCCTCCTGAAGTTAATATGTGAAACTTTCCTTTTAAGTCCCACGCATTATCCTTAGGGCAAGAATTCCGATGCAAAGTATTCTTAAGCATCAAGATTAGAACAGCTTCTCAGCTTGAAAAAATGGAAAGGATTTATTTCAGTAATTATACTGTGTGGTTATTTCTTTGTGGAATGCTGAAAGGCAAAACATAGCAAGGTTGGACCAAAAACTCTTCATTCTCTTCTTACCCGCTATTGTATTTAAGCCCGACGCTGAGTTTTAATGAGTCATTTTAAACAAGGTATTCTAGTCGTCACTAGTAATGCCTCTATTATTAGATTGAGACTGATCACTTTTCAAAACTGTCTGCCTTTTGACGCTGGGAATTTTTCATGCTTGAACTCAGCCTGCAGGTCAATTTTTCTTTTGCGAGTTAAAGCAAAATCTGTGCAGGCCTTTTGCAAGGTGTGCGGAGGTAAAAAAAAAAAATATATACGATTTTTCTCCTTTGTTAAAAAGAAAAAAAAAATGTGATTAAGATTCCACTTCTAGGGTTGTCAGCGTCCATAAAATGGGGTTTGTTTGCTGTAACGGAGGGCTGAGGGCATGGGGGAATCTTTGTAAGATGATGTTGGACCCAGGGCCTTTTATTTGTATTATGTGTGTGTGTGGGAGGGGTGGGAGTCGGGGGACAGGATTTGGGGACAGCAAGGCCCCTCTGCGAGAGTTGGGGTACAGCTCTGCAGGGGTGTCTAGATGGGTACAGGGAAGAGAGCAGTGCGTGGATGAGATTTTGTGAGACGTGTGGGGAGAGAGGGATCTACAGTTGGCCATAACTCCTCTGTGAGAGAAAGCAGATATTGGCAGAGTGGAGATCTTTGGTGAGGGAGGGGGAGTGGACTCGCTGGAGTGAGAGGCAGAAGAATGAGAGCAATGTGGGAGGGTTCGTGTGTGCGTGTGCGTGTGAGAGAAATAATTTATTTAGCCCATTTATATTTCTAATATTCATTACTGTTTTCTGAGAATGACAGGTACAGGGAGGGCACACTCTGGATTCAGCACTGATCACTGCATTTCGAACATGGGTGAGCCAAATCCAGTCCAGGAGTGTTTATCAGGTCCCTTTCCAATTCCTGGATCTCACCCATGGATCCAGTCCCTGCCCTCAAGCACCAAAAGGGGGAGCTCAGGGGAAGGGATTGGAGATGAGAACAGTGCATTTGACGACTGGGGAATGGATCACTGGGGTAGATCCATGATCCCGCTTGTTCCTTCCCTCATCTTGAGCATCCTTGCCCACAACACCTATGTGGCCATTGGAACTTGGATTAATTATTCAAAGTGGCCAGAGGAAGGGAAAAGGTTCCTGGCCCAAGGTGTCCCTCTGAGGTATGGCCTCCTTCATTGCAAGCTCTCCAAGTCAGCCAGCCCACAACTATGTCAATGAGCAATATTTAATGCAGCTTTTTTTTGTCACCGGTTGTACAGTCTCAGAAATATCCTAACTCACATAAACACCCAATGGGACCTTCTCCCCACAGGAAGTCCTTTGATGGTTCTCAGTTGTGCCTTACTGTGACCTGCTTCAGTCGGTCTCACCTGCTCATCCAAGCTCTCCCTGGCCTACTGTCTTGCAGATCCCCCTTTTAGGACTTCAGCACTCTGGCCAGCTCAGAGCAGAGACCTTGAAAGTACAATTGCC
>QEPC01004713.1:222331-233127 GCA_003113815.1 Sphenodon punctatus | reverse complement strand
GCCCATTGAGCGCAATGGAAGGCTGTAGCCCCTCCCTCCACAGCACGTCCCATACGTGCTGTGGACGGAGGAGTTCAGCCGCCCCAATCGCGTTTTCCTTAGGAAAACGCTTTGGGCGGCTGAGCTGCTGAACCTTTTTGTCCCTTCGGGGACCCCTCCCTCTCCCAGCGGAGTGGGTGGGTCCCCAGGGAAAAAGAGTTCAGTGACAGCTACAGCAGCCTCTGCAGCAGCTCAGAGGCTGCTGTAGCTGTCATAAACGGCAGCGCGGTTTGTTTGTTTTTTTAAAAAACTGTTAAAGCCGCAGCGGTGACCCTGCAGGGCTTTGGGGGGCAACGCCCATAACTCCCTGCAGGAGGAGCCGCGCCTGAGCTCAACCCGGCCCGGCAAGGGAAACCAGTGCCGCAGACAGTGTGGGCTGGATCAAGGTCTCTAAAAAACGTCCCTTGTACTGGGGCACTGTCCTGTAGCCTGTATGACCTAGGGAGGGTGCAGAAAACTACAAATGTATGGCTGGCTGGTCCTGTCCTCACACTGTGCCCAGTACCCTGCCTCCCTGCCATGATGGGCAGCCATGGTGACCATGGAAACAGAAGTGATAGCGTGCTGTGGCCCACTTTGGTCCAGTCGGGCAGGCCGTAGCCTAGGCTGTGATGTCAGTTTTCTGAGGTCACAGCCCGGCCTAGCTGCTGACACGGCCTGGGATAATCTTAGTCCAACATCTGGCAGTGCCTGCATGGATGTGCAGGGGAGGTCCAGCGTGCCACAGTATGCTGTTGTCACGTCTGTTTGTACTTGGAGTTGCGTGGTGGGCCGGGAAGGTGCTCAAACTGCTGTGGTGTGCTGGGAGGGTTCTGCTACTGCCACCCATTGGCTGGCTGGTTTTGTCGCCAAAGGGCCGCCTGGTGGCAATGCCAGCCCCTGGCTCCCATCCAAGTTCAGTGCAGAGCCCAACTGGCAAAGATAGAGTGAGAACAGGCGCTGGTGGAGTGGCAGGACAACTTCACCAGCCACGATGAGTAACCCCTCCCCATGATTTTGGGCTTATGGGTAGAGGTGAAGTGGCTATCCACTGCTATTTGATATCCATCTGGGTCCATGATGTCCGCCCTTTCTGGCAAGTGCTGTATACCGGTTTAGTGTTTGACAGATTAACTGGTGAAGCATTTTACCAATGTACCCCATTACTGCACAAGACAACAGTGTGCCATTTAACCTATTGCTTTTTCCTGTACCGATGTTTACCAATTGCCCATCATTTCTTTCCTGCTTGCTTCCTCCCCTGACTCCAGATATGGTTTCAGACTCGTAACGGTAGCATTCGGTAACACGGTAGTATGGTAAGCTGGGTAACTATTTTGGTTTTATCTGTTTATTTGGTGGTTTGTTGGCTAGCCATCATTGTAATTGGTTAACAACTTGGATAACCAGTAACCACCAAACTATCGTGGATGGCAGATATTTACCACAGAACTAAGCTTACGATTCTGTTCAGCTTTACTGAAAGGGCAGGACTTTCAGAGCAAAGTGGAGCTCTGTTACCTCTTTTATACAAATTAAGCATGACTTAGTACCCTCTGCATTAAGGTGATGTTGAACTGGGATGCCCTAGTATAGTGCTAGGCATTAGGGATGGCTCCTCTGTATCTGTATTAATATAGATCTTTATGGATATCTATGGCCCTTTTTCATGAGACACAGCCACTCATGCTCATGCAGCTCTGCTATGTGGGCATGAGTGGATGCCTTCTGTCTGACTCCTGTGGCAGGTGGGTGGGCATGCACGCACGTTCCCATGAAATGCGCATGCCCACCCACTTCTACTCATCGCCCAGGCACCGAGCAATTGACCAAAACGGCAATTGCTCCATGCGTGGGGGTGTGTGGGGATGCAGGGGGGATCGGTGTGCACCCGTGTACACTGTCCCCCCCCCGGACCGTCCACGCTGCTGCATGCACACTGATTCTCCCCACAGCTGTGGCCTGTTTGGAAAGGGCCTATAATAAAACAGAGCTCTATTTTTATCTCTGTTACAGATATGAATTGCTCTGGTATTTTTAGATGCTCTGTTTTTTATTCATTGCAATGAAGCATTGCCAGGGTGCATTATTCAAGTCTTAAAATGGCGTGAATCTCCATGGAAACCTCTCCGGAAGGGAGGGGGAGCACAGAAGGAGTGAAACAATAGGGAGGAAGATACAGAGAGAGCTCTGTAATCCATTGAAAATGACCAATCGCCTTGTTCTACTTAGGGAGGCACTAGCAATATATTTATTATAGGAAGGAAACCCAGATACAGTTTAACAAAGTCCCTCACACACATTGCCCAAACCATTATTTCACATTACTGGCTAAGTCTAAAAAAACCCCATTGTGCATGCTAAAATGAGATACAGATATAGAGCTCTGTATCTCATTACACTAAATATAGATACAGATATCAGCTGCACTGCACACCCCTACTAGGCAGATATTGTGGGAGGCCTTTTCTAAAGCAGCAGCTCCAAATCTTAGATTAATGAATCACTGTCAGCTAAGGATGGGAATTTGGATCAATTTATGGATTTGGATTCATTACGGATTTGTATTTAAATTTTGATGGAGTTCCATATTTACGGATTAATTTCCCCATTGACTCATTGGGTGTTTTCACATGGGACAGCACCCATGACTCTTCCCCACCTCACCCCTGGGCGGGCTGTCCATAGGCAGCCTGCCAGATGTGCAGGTGGAGCAGAGGCGGGGAAGGCTGTCCCTGCTCTGGGGTAGCCGCCCTGCCAGCGGTGTTTTGAAACATCCAGGTGCACCACCAGCGTAGTGGGAAGCCTAAACCCGGGGCACCATCTGGAGACGGAACTGCTGTCCTGCTAGGTGAACAGCTGCTGCAGCTCTGCTCTCAGCCGGGGGTTGCCCTGGGAAACACCATGGAGTTGCAAAAGCAGCCTACAGCATCGAGCAATCTGCCCGCAACTCTATGGTATGGGGGAGGAGGGTGTCGTGTGGCATGGCAGTCGCTGGGTCCACTTAAAATGGACACAGGTAGTGCTGCAAGCAGGCAGACATGGGGGTGCACCCCCCTTAGCAGGCCTGGGGGTCAGCACCCTTGTCCAGTCTCAGGACGGGGTAGGAGGTGGAAGGAATAAGGTTTTTTAGTTTTAAGTGACAGAGTGGGAGTTTTTTATGATTAGTTTTGGATTTGGTGTTGACTTATTGTATTGTTGGGCGTGGGGTCTACAAGGGAAGAGGGATTTGAGGACAACCACCAGTGCCCCTTTGGGAGAGAATAAGGCATAGGTGTGGAGGGGAGAATACGTGGGGAGAGTGGAGGAGACCGCAGGGTGAGACTCATGAGTGCAGGGTTGGATGGTACGCGAGTTGGGGTTTTGATGTTTTATATGTGTGATGTATTTGTATTGTCCTTTATTAGTATGTTGTTTTTATTGTATTGAGCTGCCCTGGCTCTTAGAGTCATGAACTGGCAAATAACCCATCCCCACCTCCAAAATTCAAAACCAATCTCTTGATTTTTATGCTAATCTCATGATTTTGGCAGCCAGACTCTTTAATAAATGAATACATTCTGCCCATTTACACACTACAACCTGTGTCAATCCTGCACATAGCAATATTTATTAATTTACTAATGAGTCTGGCTGCCAAAATCATGAGATTAGCATTAAAACACACGAGATTGGTTTTTTTAAATAAAAAAAATGTCTACTGAACTGAACTCGATTTCGGTACCGGAAATGTGAGCGGTTATCTGGTTTTGCTGGTACCTTCTTTCAGCTCTACTTTGCTCTGATAGAAGCACCCTCTGCAGGGCCCCAGGAGTCATGTTGGGGGGCTCACTGGGAGGGAGTGGAGGGGACCCAAAACCTGCCCTGTTAAAAGCAGGGGCCACTGTGGGGTCCATGGAAGCTGAGAAAATAGCAGGGCCCGGGGTCAGTTGCTCCAGGTTACTCTGTGGTAAGGTTGGCCCTGTAGCAAAGCACACACACCTGCAACTTCTCCGTTTTGTGAACTTCCCTCCACACCATGATGGAAATGAAGGGTTGCAAGGAATCAAAAGGGTCATCTAGTTCCCCCCCCCCCCCCCACTCCAAGGCTGGAGATCCTCTGCTTACAGCATCATGGACGGACGCTCGTTCCACATCCTCCCTAGGCAACTTAGACCATTGCTCAATAGTTCTTCCAGTTAGAAAGTATTTGCTCATAGCCGTTCCCCACCCCTTAGTCTCACCTTCTTTCTCCCTACCCAATCCATCCTAGATTGTAACTCCCTCAGGGCAGGGACCTCCCTTTAGTCAGAACCATTCAGTGCCAGTGCCAGGTCCGCCCAATTGCATTGCTGGTGGTACATAAATAATAAATAAACATTTTTATAGGGAGGATAGATACTTTCAGATTGTAAATATGATGGACATGAGACTTCGGGTGTAAACAGATGGACGCGGAGGCTGCCTTCTTCCGGAGCTGCTCTGGGGGTGTCCTGCCGCGTTTGCCCTACTGCAGCCCTACCTGGGTCTGTTTTAGATTAACCTGGCAGTTAGAGATGTGCGAACAGGGTTCGGAAGTTCGGAGTTCGGACCGAACTCGGTCTGTTCGGACAACCGAACTGAACTTCCGAACCTGAACCCACCAAACCAAACTTGAACCGAACTACAAACCGACCGAACAGTTCATTCGTATTCTGCCATGTTTGGTTGAGTTCAGGCAGGAAAAATGTGACTGAAGGCCCAAGGAGGGAGAGGCAGCTGTGGAGCAGACTTCCTGGTACCGGCGGGTGGAGAGGCTTGGAGTAGCAGCCTGCCTACCCAATCACCATTCCTTTTCGACTGAACACTGGCTTCACAGTCTGCGATTGGCCAGGGGCTAGACTGCACAGAGCCAATTGGGCCTTGCGGTAAGGCGGGAGCAGCAAGTAACAAAACTCTTTGCCCTGCCCCCCTTCCAACACCTTCTGAGCCAGCCACGGATCTGTCAGCAGGCGTTTTCAGAAGGCTCCCTGACTCCCAGCAGTTTGCTTCCCCCATCCATTGCCAATCCTCCTCCCATTTCACCCATCCAACAAATTTACCTCCCTATTATCATTTAGTTAGATTATATTAGATAGATTTAGCAGTTATTTTTATTTTTTATGCCTCCCTATGTTCTATCTCCCTACCCTCCATTGAATCCATTCCTTTCCCTCTCCCTCCATATTCCATCCCTCATTCCCTTCCTCTGGTTTTTGATTTATTAGAGTAGGAATAGATTGATTTAGGCTTTATTTCAGTTTCTGTACCCCTCCCTGTGTTATTTTGAGCTGTCTGTGTCCCCTCCCACGCATCCCTGTGTAATATTGTCTCTGTCTGTCTGTCTGTCTGTCTGAGATTATAGTAGTTGTTAGGTAGGATTATAATTAGCTATTACAGTTGTTAGTTTAGCTTATAGAGCTTTAGTGATCTAGTTTTAGAGTGTGTTTTTTATATACCATTATTTAGTTCCATAAGTTTTATAATAGTTATTAGATAGTTAAATAGCAGTTAAATTTAGTGGTGTGTGTGTGTGTATATATATATAAAAAATAATAAAAATGAATATACTTGTGTGTGGTTTGGAGAAATGGAGAAGGGAGTTATGAGAGGGCAAGGCCACTCTGCTGCCTGTAAGGCATGAGACCCGTGGCAGGGGCCGTGCCAGCAGTGGGCAGAACAGTGGAGGCTCCCCCTGCAGGGAGTTTAGGTCAGTGCCCCCCCCAAAGCACTGTGGGGAACACCGCCGGGGCTTAATCTGTTTGGTTTTTTTTAAAAAAACCCAAAAACACACTGCTTATGACAGCTACAGCAGCCTCTAAGCTGCTGCAGAGGCTGCTGTAGCTGTCACTGTGTTGCAACATCTCCCTTCGGGGACCCATCCACTCCGCTGGGACTGGGGAGTGGGTCCCCGAAGGGACAAAAAGGCTCAGCTGCCCACAGCATTTTCCTATGGAAAACACTATTTGGGAGGCTGAGCTTCTCCGTCCGCAGCACGCATGGGACATGCTGTGGAGGGAGGGGCAAAGCCTTTCCATTGCGCTGAATGGGCGCAATGGAAGATCCCGCCAGGGCGGCCGCGCTGACAGCCCTGGTGAGATAGCTGGGGGGGAGGGGACTGAGGCAGGGAGGAGCGCGCATGCACGCTCCTCCCTGCCTCAGTCTGAAAGCGCCATGCGCCTCTTCATTCCTGCTGCCACCTGTACTGCCTGATGCCATTGCTGCTCAGTGCTCCCTCCCATTTGCTGCTGGGGGGGGAGGGGGAGTGGCAAGGCAGCAGCAAGCACTGGTGGACAGTGGTTGTTTTTATTTTATTTTTAAATTGCCCGCACGTCCGTGGGGACACGTGGGCAATTTTAAAAAAACAAAAAATCTCCCCCCCGCATAGCCTGGGACCGGCGCGAGCCACGCGAGGACTCCTGGTCCTGGAGCAGTCAGCAGAATAGCAGCAGGTAAGGCTGACTGATCCACTGGGGGGGGGGGAGGAATGGGTGGGGGGGCTGCTTTCCCCCCCACCCTGCATCCTCCCCCCTTAGGCTGCTTTCCCCCACCCACCCATCCTACACCTTTCCCCTAGGCTGCTTCCCCCCCACCTACCCACCCTACATCCTTCCCCTAGGCTGAAAACACAAAAAACACTAGCAAAACCCAGCAGCAAGGAGTTCCCTGGGTTAACATCGGATGAAGAAAACACAGTCTACTGCTGGAAATTTTGTGCTTTTGGGTTTATACATTATTTATTTTAAGCTTGATGTGCATGTAGACTGTGTTTTCTTCCATCTGATGTTAACCCTGGGAACTCCTTGTTGCTGTGTTTTGCCAGTGTTGTGCCAGTGTGTTTCTCTGTGTTTTGGGTTTATACATTATTTATTTTAAGCTTGATGTGCATGTAGACTGCGTTTTCTTCCATCCGATGGTAACCCTGGGAACTCCTTGCTGCTGGGTTATGCCATGCCACTGGCCTACCATCCCCCTGGCTCCACCTACCATCCCCCTGGCTCCACCTACCGTCCCCCTGGCTCTGCCCCTAGGCCCGCTGACCCGACCTTACTGTCCCAGTGCCCCTCCAACATAAAAACCCACCAGCCGCCCCTGGGGCAGAAGCAGCAGCCCAAGCACATCCCCACGCCCCAAGCTGCGAAAGCCTGATGTTGGGTCTTGCTCTCCCAGCATTAAGGGCCAGGGGGTTGGGTGTCGCCTCCTGGCAGTGGAAGAGGCTGTGGTGGCTGTGTCATCTGCAGCTGCAGGTGATTCAGAGGACAAAGTATCCCAGCAGGGGCTAGCATTGTCCCCCGACTCCCCCATTGTTATGAACCCGGCTAGAGGCAGGGCCCGATCGCTGGGCACCGGCAGTAGGGAGCGTAGCAGCAACAGCAGCTATAGGGGGCAGGGCGAGAGTGCTGCTCAGAGTGGGAGCAGCATGGGGAGTCCAACAGCCTCCGTCTCTCTGTTTGTGGATGGGGACAGCGATGCAGAGATTTCTGTGGTGGTCTCTGTATCTGGTGCTGCTGAGGTGATGGCTGTCCCTCAACGAGCTGTGTCACCAGTGCGACCATATCCTGCCCCTCCCAGGAGTGCGTCACCCGGTGCAGGCCAGAAGGCAGGAGGGGCTAAGAAATCATGGGTCTGGGAGCATTTTAAGGTGGTGCAGGTGGATGATCCCTGGGAGGTGCGGTGCACTTTGTGCAGCGAGGTGGTGAAGCGAGGGCAGGTGCTCACCAACCTAGGACCATCCGTCATGTCCAGGCATCTTAAAACATGCCACAGTGCCGCTCTGCTAAGCTTGCTGGCTGGGTCAGTGGACGCAAGCGGGTTCCCGATCCAAGCGGCCACTTGTCCTTCATTGGGCAACCGTCCCACTGCAGCAGCTGCCTCTAGCAGCAGGAGCAGTATCGCTTCTAGGGGGGGAGCAGCAGCAGAAGCAGCAGGAGCATCAACCCACAATGGAGGAGCTGGGGTGGGGGCAGCTTGCAAGGCCATCAGCAGCTGGAGGGCGGCGTGGCTTTCAAGAGAAAACCATGTGCCTGTTGGGTGAGATGATCGCTGTCAATGGCCAACCCTTCTCCATTGTTGGGGACACAGGGTTTAAATGGCTGATGAGGTTCCTGCCCCCCCAATTTAAGATGCCGTGCCACACCACCCTCAGATGTATGGTGATGCCAGGCCTATACAGGGCGTTGAAGGAGAGGGTGAAGGAGAAGCTGGCACTGGCAGGGACTGTGTGTGCCACTGTATATTTTACAATTGACCTTTGGTCCAGCCAGAATGCCCAACACGCTTACCGGGTGGTGACGGTGCACTGGTAGGAGGACCCAGAGTTGGCATTGGACAGTGGCAGGAGGGGTCTTGAAGCAGGGTATAGGTGGCCACTGCTTCAGGCAGAAGTCATGGACTGCCCCCACACCTCTAAGAAACTTGAGGCAGCCCTGAATGCCGTGGTGGGGGAGTGGGCTCGGCCTGGTGTACCATTCACCCCGGGGTGTGTGGTGACTGATAATGCATCCAATATAGTGAGGGCTGTCCGCGATGCGAAATTTACCAGCATCGCTTGCAAAGCACACACCCTCCACCTGGTGGTCACGGATGCTCTGGGCTTGGAGGCTAGGGGATTGGGGCAGGCACCCTTAGCTCCCTGATAGAGCAAGGGAGGAAGCTGGTGGGGTTCTTTAATCGCAGTGTTAAGGGCAGCAAAATCCTCCGAGCCAAGCAGGCAGAACAAGACTCCCCAGGGCATCTGCTGGTGCAGGACGTGTCCACGAGGTGGAATTCCACTTTCCTGATGCTTGAGCGGCTTGTGGAGCAGAAAGCCACCTTGCATCAGGTGGAATTGGACACGGACAGCAAGGCACCTCCAGGCTTCAATGGGCCAGAATGGGAGATCCTGACACAGACAGTCCTAGTTCTTAGACTGTTCCATGAGGTGACAGACCATAAGCTCCTCCACGGTCACAATAAGCCAGGTAACCCCTCTGGTCCAGAGTCTCCACAGGAGTCTGGAGGAGATCATGGTGCAGGGGCAGGATTGTGGCCCTAGGGGCAAGAAGCTGGGTGCTGAGGTGGTTGGGCTGGTGCAGAAGCTCAAGACAGGCCTGATGGCGAGGTTTGACAAGCTTCTGCAGTGGAGGAATATGTTGTGGGAACAATGCTGGACCCCAGGGTCAAGGGCAGTGTGGCACGCAAGTCAGCCCACTATGCTATGTGGAAGGATGATCTTGTGCGGAAGGTCTGGAAGGCAGAACGGGCTCTGGAGAGTTCGCGTTGCCAGCAGCAGCAGCAGCAGCAGCAAGACGCCCCAGGGGATGGTGGGAGTGGAAGCAGCCGCCCCTCTCAGCCAGCGGGGTCTATCCCTGCCCCAGCCCGAGCAGTAGCAGCAGCAGCAGGATGAGCAGCAGCAGCACCCCTACTGCCAGCAGCTCCTCCTCTGCGTGGCCCACAAAAGGGCAGGAACTGACAGCATGACTGAGGGCAGTGGGGGTGGTGGTGCCCAGGGACAGTTATGAGAGGGAGTATGACGGTGCCTCAGCAGCCGTTGATACCTACCTCGACAAGGAGCCGTGCATCCATCCCAGTAGTGATCTTGGCCTACTGGGCGGGCAAGACCAATGTGTGGCCGGCCCTGTCAAAGTGGTCAGGGGATTATTGTCATGCCCACCAACCAGTATCCCCAGCGAACAAGTGTTCTCTGTTGTGGGGGACATTTGCTTCCTGCACCGCCTGAGACTAGGGATGGGTGAACAGAACATGGTTCGGATGTTCACTCGTTCGGTTTGAAACTCGAGTTCGGGTTCGATGGTTCGGTTCAGCCGAGTTCGGTTTGGCCGAACATTCAAAAATAGCGAAACCGAAATGAATTCGAAACTGAAACCTAATTTTTGGCCCTGGAAAGATGTTTTTCCTGCCCCCGAACTCATCCAAACTCATCTGAACACGACAGAACTGCTCAGTCATTCGAGAGTTCGGTTCCGACGTTGGTTTGGATGTCCGAACAGACCGAGTTCGGTCCGAACTCCGAACATCTGAACCACGTTCGCCCATCCCTACCTGAGACTGGGGGCCAAGTTGGTGGAGCAGTTGATCTTCTTGAAGGTCAACTTTCCGCTGCTGGGATTCCCCGAGCTGCCCCTGGACGAGGAGTGATGGTGAAGTAGTACACACACCATCTCATGCAAGGTGCAGTCTTGGGAAGGGGCTCCTCGTCAATAGGGATGGGTGAACGCGGTTCGGATGTTCCGAGTTTGGACCAAACTCGACCAGTTCGGTCGACCGAACCGAACTTCCGAACCGAATCGAATTTCCGAACCGAACCGAACTCAGTTCTGTTCGCCCATCCTTACTCGTCAATAGGGGCTGCTGCTGCTGAGCTGAGGTGCTGTCCCTCCCTCCCACTGCTTCAGTGGCACCCTACCTGCCCCCCTCTCTTTTATACTACACGGCCTCGGCCGACCTATCTGACTGACTGCATGCTGCGGGGTGGCATTGGGAAACTGTAAGCCTGCCAGCTGGCCTCTGGCTAGATAATCAAAACCTGCCTATCTGACTGACTCTCTCTCTTGCTCTGCACAGTCTTTGCCAGCCTATCTGAGTGCCCTGCCAACTTGGTGCCAAGGTCCCAGCCAACCTTCCCTACTGCGCCTCATACCATGCTGCCTGCCCGTCCACCTGCCCAGGTTGCAACCCTGCCTCAGTCTGCCTGCCTTCTGCTCATGCCACGCTGCCTGCCCACCTGCCCAGGTTGCAAAGCTTGAACCCTGCCTCAGTCTGCCTGCCTTCTGCTCATGCCA
>QEPC01004713.1:197009-207700 GCA_003113815.1 Sphenodon punctatus | reverse complement strand
TTCCCCGGAAGGCCTAGAGTGTCTCTGACGCTGGAAGCCACAGCCGGCGCTGAGGCCGCCGGACCGCCCGCCGCCGCCGCACCCAGAGCTCCGCAAGGTAAGAGCAAGCTGAACTTTAGTAGGGGTGATCCCTGGGGGGTGGGGGGGGTGTTAAACACCCCCCCAGGGATCGGGTCATACTTACCGGCGGCTGCGGGGATGCCGCGGCCGCTGGTGCTGGGGGGTGGGCTCGCCTCAGTCTTTTTTTAAACAAAAATCCAGGCTGGGCAGGGTGGGTGGGGGGTGTCCCCCCTTCCACCCGCGCAGCCTGGACTCGAGGAGGTTTTTGTTTTTTTAACTTTTTAAGGCTTTAAGTTTTTACATTGCAGCCATTTTTAAATGGCTGCAATGTAAAAAAATCCGGGACCGGGACCGGATTTACCGGGTCGAATCCGATAATGCCGGTACGCCCGGTACCGGCATTATCGGATACCGGATTTACCGGTTTTCCCGCCCCTAGTCAACAGTGTCGAAGGCAGCAGAGAGATCAAGGAGGACAAGAATAGAGTAAAGGCGGTTGGATTAAACCACAAGAATATCGTTGGTGATTTTAGCAAGAGCGGTTTCAGTGGAGTGAAGGGGACGGAAACCAAATTGGAGGGGGTCAAGGGAGGCATTGACGGAGAGGAGATTGAGGCAATGGGAGTCGACAACCTCTTCAAGAATCTTGGAGGCAAAAGGGAGGAGCGAGACAGGACGGTAATTAGAGGGTTCAGAGGGATCCAGAGTGGACTTTTTGAGGATGGAGGAGACCGTGGCGTGTTTAAAGGCAGAGGGGAAGGAGCCGGTAGAGAGGGAGAGGTTTATGATGTGCAGGAGGGGAAGGGCGACGATGGAGGCAATGGAGGTCAGGAGGCGGGAAGGAATGGGGTCCAGGGGGCAAGTGGAGAGGTTGGAGGAAGAGAGAAGAGAGATTTCCTTAAGAGAGGTGGGAGGGAAGGAGGACAGGAGAGAGGTTGGGGGAGGAGTAATAGCGGGAGAGGACTTGGAAACGATATTCAGGCGGATCTTGTCAATCTTAGAGGTGAAAAAGAAAGCAAGATCCTGAGCGGAGAGAGAAGAGGGAGGAAGAAGACGGGGGGGGGTTGAGAAGGAATTCAAAGGTGAAAAAGAGGCGGTGAGGGTCCCAGGAGCAGGACTCAATGTGGGAGACATAGTACTGCTGTCTAGTGAGGGAGATAGCAGAATTGAGTGATGAGGCAGAATTTGAAGTGGAGGAAGTCAGCATGGTAGTGGGATTTGCGCTAGAGGCGTTCTGCAGCCCGGGTGCAGGAGTGGAGATGGTGAATGGTGGGGATGAGACAAGGGCGAGAGTTACAGGAGCAAGCCGGATGGGAGGAGAGGGGGGCAAGGGAGTTGAGGGTGGACTGGAGGCGAGAGAGGAGTTGAAGGTGGAGACGGCAGAATCGGGGGGGGGAGGAGGAGGAGAGGACTGAGGGGAGAAGAGGAGAGAGGGAGGAGGCAAAGTCCTGGGGCACAATGGCCTGCAGATTGAGGAAGGTACGGGGAGATGGGGAAGAGGAGGGGAGCAGTGGGAGAGGTGGAAGGAAGCAAGGAAATGGTCCGATATGGGATGTGGCTCGAAGGAGAGATCGGAGACAGAGCAGTTCCTAGAGAACACGAGAGCAAGAGAGTGACCATCAGTGTGGGAGGGGGAGCTAGTCCAGAGGTGGAGATTAAAGGAGGAGGCTAGGGAGGGGAAGCAGGTGATACCAGGCTGAGAGGGTGCATCAACATGAATGTTGAAGTCACCAAGGATGAGTGTGGGGATGTCATCAGAGAGGAGTAAAGTGAGCCAGGACTTGAACTCGGAGAGAAAGGAGGAGAGGGAGCTGGGATGGGTGGGGCGGTAGATAACAGCAGCAGTAATAGAAGTAGAAACAGAGGAACGGATCTCCTTGAGAAGATCCATCCAGGTAGATCTGACACTAACTGAGTCAGTAACCCTGGCAGCCGCCTCTGGGGGGAGCAGCCTTGGGGAAATCTGATGCTGGCCAAACTACAGATATTGTAGTAAGCCCGGAGAGGATACGAAGCCCTTCTATAGCTAGGGTCTTGAGGCAGTGCTCGAGACCTCCCTTAAAACAATGACAAGGGGCCAAGCCAGGTGTTACAATTACTATCAGCTCTTGGAACATATCTGGCTGGGAGACGCATAGTCCTGACCCCGAATTTTGTGGTTTTTTATATCAGAACGATATCATTCTACTTCAAGAGACCTGGCTAACCATGCCCCCCTCCCAGGATAAGTGGAGGGACTTTGAGAGTTTCTGGATAAATGCTTTACCCTCGGAGGTGCAGGGACGTCCGAGTGGGGGATTGGCATTGCTAGGAGCTTCCTCCCTGAGGGTTTCTGTGAAACAAATCAGCAGTATTAAGGCCTATTTTGCTCTTTTCCTTTGCCAATTCCTTGATGCATTAGAGATTCTATTGGGAATAGTATATGTGCCCCCAGAATACTCACCTTATTACTCCTCGGATATCTGGCCTTTAATGACGGCTCAGGTCATAGAAGCAGAAGCTCGCTTCCCAGAAGCCTTGTTAGTGTTGGGAGGTGACTTCAATGCAAGACTGGGAGATCCTGCCTCTCAGTTAACACCTCTCAAGCTAGATAACTCAATGGAGTTGTGTTATGTTCCAATTCGCCACTCCAGGGACAAGGTAGTGGGACCAAGGAAGGACAAAATGGATGCACTTATGGTAGACCTAGATGTCAGAATAATAAATGGTCATACACAGAAAGACCGGGTAGGAAATTTTACTTATAATTCGTTGTTGGGGTCCAGTGTTCTGGATTTATTTCGGATCTCACTCCCTTTCTTCTATATGGTGGAGGAATTTGAGGTGATTCCTATACCTGTATCAAACCATTCACCCATAAGGCTAACCCTAGGAGATTTCCGTGGGGAGCCGAGGAAGCAAAGTCTGGGTGATATTGACGGGACCCTGGTGAGGAGAAGAACTAAATGGTCTGAGGATTTAAGAGCTCGGACGATAGAGCTTTTGAACTCTTCTTCGATAAAGCAAATGGGGAACACTATTAAAAAACTAGAACCTGATAGCATACAGTGTTATGAGGAGATGATGCACCTCCTGCTCCCTATTCTTTCTACCCAGATTGTTTCAGACGAGAAGAATGCACCAGGAAATTATACCCCGCGTTGGTTTGATGCTGAATGCCGACATGTAAGAGCACATCTAAGGAAAACAGCTAGAGAAGTGAAGGCCTCCCCTAGCAGTGCCTTGAGGTTAGCATTATCTTTAATAAGGAAGGAGTACCAACAACTATTAAAGAATAAATTGCAAACTGCCCAAGAAGTAATATGGGGGAAACTCATTCGGGCTGCCAGTGACCAGAATCTGAGGGGATTCTGGGAAATAATCCATTTTCTCTTGCAAGGAAGAGGGAAGGGATGCAGAGACTTACCCACCATAGGAGCTTGGCAGGACTTTTATGGGAAGTTGTATGCAAGGAAAGGAACTATTCCCTTTACAATGGAAATAGATGTTGTAGACAAAATCCCAAGGTGGCAGCCGGTTACAGTGGAAGAAGTCATGTCTTTAATCGAATCCCAAAAAAATGGGAAAGCCCCTGGGCAGGATTTTATAACGGCAGAACTTCTGAAAAGTGATCCACGATATTGGGCGGAGGTCCTAGCCCCACTATTTAAACATATAAATGAGTATGGTACTCTCCCACGAAATTGGCTACAGTCTACAGTGGTCCCCATATATAAGAAGGGGGACCCAGTAGATCCGGGTAATTATCGTCCGATAAGCTTATTAAGTGTGGTTGCTAAACTGTATTCCCGGTTATTGTTGGTTAAACTCCAGACTTGGTCCGAGGGGAGCGATTTAATAGTTCCCGAACAGATAGGATTCCGCAAGGGTGTGGGGACAACCGACCACATCCTTGTGTTGGCGGCGCTGATTGCTAAATTTGTGAAGAAAGGTGCTCCGCTTTTTCTATGCTTTGTCGATCTCGAAAAGGCATTTGACTCTATCTGCAGGGAGCACCTGTGGTTCAAACTTCAGACCTTGGGCATAGAACCAAGGCTTCTTTTTCTTATAACAAGGTTGCATACAGGGAACCAATTGCAGATCAGAGTCAATAANCCAAGCAAATTTGTTCACCCATTTGAAACAGCAGTTTCACCCAGACCCTATGAGTAGAAATAAGAGCCACTAATTTTTCAGGGGGGGCTTTCTCTATGCTGGGTTAACATAAGAAGACCCAAGCATTTATTATATACCTTTCGGAGAGCGGGAGATAGGGCTACTACTCTACGCTGATGATACAGTGATTATTTCCCAGTCTTTGGTAGGGATGAGGCGAGCATTGGAGGCCTTTGGGGAATACTGCCGGTTAGAGCTATTGTCTATAAATTTCACCAAAACTAAAGTATTGGTGGCAGGCTCTAAAGGAATTCATAAGAAACATCGCTGGATCATCCAGGAGACTCAGATAGAGCAGGTGAAGGCCTTTAAATACCTGGGGGTGATAATATCTGCCAGTGGTAGCTGGAAAGCCCACTATGATGCCGCAATGGCTCAGGCCAGCCGAACAGCTGCGGCTATCTCCAAATTCTACTTCGGCAAAGGAGGCCGACTAGCCCTGCCAGCCTTGAAACTCTTTAAGGCCAAGGTAACTAGCCAGCTACTGTATGCATCCCCGATATGGGGCCTGTGATATAGTTCTAAACTTGAAGCCCTGCAAAATACTTTTCTGCGGACAATTTTGGGAGCCCCCCGTGGAACTCCACAGGTAATTCTGAGAGCAGAATCTTGTGTCCCTCCTTTAGAAGTGTATGCTACTTTATATCGACTTAGCCTTTGGCTTAAGAAACTACTTTTTCCTAGCCCCAACACTAGACTATTCAATGAAACAATTGCAGCCGGGTTAGGAAGTAGCTGGATACAGGGATTTAACCAAGAAATTGCCAGATTGGGGTTTGCCTGTTTAGATCTGGAAAGATTGGGGTGGGCGGCATGTAAGGAACTTGTTCATAAACGGGTTTGGGATCAGGCAGCCCAATCAGAAAACGCCCTAAGAGGAGCCCAGGAGGTGGCGCCCCACTTTAATGATTATTACTCCCTACCCAACTTCCAGAGACCCAATCACTATTACCTGTTTATCTGGCAGGATGCTAGTATCAGATCTGCTTTTTTCAGGATGAGGGCCAATGTGTTTCCCTCGGTCATGCTGGAAGGCCGATATGCCAGGACTCCTTGGGACCAGCGCATCTGCGATATGTGCCAGCAGGGGGAGGTAGATACCCCAACCCATATAATTTTCCACTGCCCGGCATTTGATGGCCTAAGAATCAGGCATTTGAAGAAACATTTTGAGAAGGCGGCAACCACAAACTATTATGCCCCATTGACTCAGAACGGTCTAGGGCTGTAGCCAATTTTTGTAGGGCGGTGGCTCATATTAGGAATACATCCCCTTCCTCCCGGAACTGCCAGGAGTGAGGTAATGGTATGTCAGGAGCAGAGAAGATTGGGGATATTCTCCCAAGGTGGCAGTAACCCCCCTTGTATTGACCTGAGATGCAAAACATGGAATAATCTTATGCCAATTCTAGTTACATAGGTATCTCCCAATGAAGAGGAGTTTGATGGCTATCAGGAGTCAAGATGAGATTGGTGGTGGTGGTGGTGGGGACCGGTGAGCAGCTCCTACCCCTGAGACTATTCTTAAGAGGAAGATGGGAAATTTAGCAGATAGGGTGATAGATATACATGATAGGTGTTGACATTGAAGAATTTTTGATGATGTATTTATTACATTATACACGACCAACAGACAGCAAACAAAAGACTGCTATATGCATTCCGTTGCAAATATAGGAACAATTAATAAGCGTGTGGAATCTATCTGTTATGGAGAAGTGGTCGTTAGACCCTCCATTGAGAACTGAGTTGGGACAGGCAAATGGTTAAACGCCTGTAAGGACTAATTACTATATACTTTAAAGGGGTGTAAAGGAGTACCCACTCTGGGTTCTATTTTGTATTTCACTGTCTATAGGACCTAGTACTGTGTATTGTTTTAATTTTGAATTTACATGTTTGTATTATTGTATATTGTTGGCAATAGCGGAAGCTAAGCCATAATAAATTATTATTATTATTATAACAGCAGCACAGAGGTGGAGAGGGGAGTAGAGGCGTACGGAGTGAGCCTCAAAGGAGGGGAAGGAGAGAGGGGGGAGGGGTTGAAACTGGCAGGCAGAGGCAAGGAGGAGGCCTACGCTACCACCCCAGCCTTCGGCCTGGGACCGGTGGGGGAAGGAGAGACTTCTGTAGGAGAGGGTGGCAGGGGTAACCGGTTTCAGTGAGGGCGAGAAGGTGAAGGGAGAGAGAGAAGAAAAGATCATGGATATAAGGGGCTTTATTAGCAGAGGAGCGACAGTTCCAGAGGGAGCAGGAGAAGGGGAGACAGGGAATGTGGATAAGATTAGGGGAAGGGGGGCTATAGGGTCGGCAGGAGATGGGCACTGGGGCAGAGGGGCAAGAGGTGGTTGGGGCGAGGAGGAGAAGGGGGTGTGTGGATGTTGGAGAGAGATGACAGGCTTAGTGGGAGACAGGAGGAGTGGAGAGAGAAGTAGGGGCCGCTGCCCAGCAGTCCCTTGCCTAAGACTCTGTACCTGGAATGGGGGAAGGGTCCTCCAGTCAGTTAGGTGATGCTGAACAGCCAATCCCACTGGCCCTGCTCCCTCAGGCAGCCCCCTGGGCATCCAAAACATGACAGTCACCCCCAAAAGCACACACACGTGCCAACATTGGGTAAATCCGGTATACAAAACTGCTGCTACTAGGTATCCAATATACACCTTAATAATAAAGCAAGATCCAATATAAACACATAATCTCAGCCAGTTAGCAGGCACAGGGGGAAATAAGGTATACCTAGCTCCCGCTAGGCAGAGTACCCCAAAACTGAAACCCAACCATAGAAGCCAGGGGAAAAAGAAATTCCCTCAAGTTCTGATTGGCTCTCTAAAGGGGTACTATCTACAGTTAGTGGGCAACAAATAAATTGCTCGAGCTAAGTAATGGGCATAAAAATCCCATTGTTTTGAATTCTTTAACCCTGGATATTCAAGGCAGCATTCTTAAATTTTAAGACCTATGAAAGAAATCTAGCAACTCTGACCATTGCTTTAGGATCTTGATCTATTAGAAAAGACACCACCATCTCTGTGTGTGTGTGTGTGTGTGTGTGTGTGTGTGTGTGTGTGTGTGTGTGTGTGTGAAGCACTCCTAGAAGCAATGAGAGAATCGATATACTGTGACCTCCAATTCAAGTAAGCTGCACAATCATGTAATATACGAACAACCGACTCGGGTACAGCCTTGTTGGCCTTCGAGATGCAATGTTGACAGACCCTCTTGTAATAAAGAGTCCCATTCAGTTTACCTTTTGTGATGGCCAAGGGAAAAACATTAAATCTCATCAGCGTTAGCGCTACTCTGCTGTGCCACAGTAACTGATTTGATAAATAGGGGCCCCCATCTAAAGGGGTCAGAAGCTCACTGTAAATCTTTGCGAACTTCTGATTGGAAATATGCTCCCTTAGAGTTTGGAGCGCTTAGTCTTAAGCTAGTTATATTTTCAGCCCAAACCCTTGGAAAAGACAGAGTAGAAATGTAAATTATAGAGAATCCCAACGAGTGAAGAATCTCTTCAACCTTGCCTGGCCACTGGTCAGAGGCCGAAGACATTGTCACCCGTGATAGGGAGTCTGTCTGTATCCGGTTCAGACGCAATCAGAATTTCAAAATGGCCAATTTAGCCAGTGAGGGCTACAGGGCTGGCTCCTGGCTCTGCTCTGAGGACGGTTGTTGGTGTGCTTTTAGGCACATGTAGTATAGAGTGAAGAAATCTGTTTTGTTCCACCTCTAGAGCATCAATCAATGCAGGGCTCCAGATTGGAGCACTGTATAAAAGTTGGTGCACTACTTTAGCGTTAAATAGCTTCAGAGCTGGCTTGAATAATTTCCCTCCTTTAGCCCAATAAAACTTGTGATTCCTTGGCACGTAGCCCTAGCTACAGCCTGTGCTGATCTAAAATGTGGGTGCCAAGAGGGCAAGGCAGAGAAAATAATTCCCAGATATTTATATGATTGAACTTGTTCAATATAAAGGGACTTCATAAACCATCGGTGCTGTGTCAGGACTTTACCCACCACCAAAACCTTGGTCTGAGAATAGTTAATTTTGTAATGATTCTTCTTTGCAATAGGCACAGAAGGCTGTCATCAACCGCCTCAGCCCAATTTGTGTACGAGATATAAGCGCCGTGTCATCTGCATATAACCAGGTACCCGAGTTCACGGCACCAAAAAATCTTAAATTCTGCAACCAGTGAATTCAAATTCTGCAAATTCACCGCAAGCATTAATATTTGCATAATTAACTTGATTTGCATAACTATGCATGCTGGGAATCAAATTTGCAACAGGTTTGACATAGAATCACAACTTTGCGAATCAAACACAACTCAAATGCTCTGTAATTTCAGCACCCCAGAATTCCCACCTCATATTAAAACCCCAGACCTCCCTCACCCAAACCGGTCCTTCAGACCCCACCCACCCACAATTCATCTCCCAGGTGCCTATTTACCCTCGGGTCATGGTCACACCTCCCGGACAGACGGCAGCTGCTGCAGCAGCAGTTTTAGTTTGGGGTCAGGCGACAAGTTTATGCCTGAGCCAGGATGGGGTCAGACTGACCCCACCGAGCACAAAAAACATTAAAATATGTTAATTAGTAGCTCTTCAAGTTTGAGCTTTTAGGACATTGTCACCGGCACCTCTGGACATAATATACTAACATTTCAGCCTAATACCTCTTACTGTTTGTCTCCCATTAAAAAAAAAAAAAAAGTGACATTTTTCAAACAGACCCCAGGTTTCCATAGAGTTTGCCTATTGGGGTCAAATGGATCCCAAGCCAATGCATTTCAATAGGGGTCAAATGGACCCCAGCTTCAAATAAACAAAAATAAACAGTTTTCAAGGACCATTTAGATAGCAAGGGGACATGGAACTCAAGGCCACTTCAGACCGGCAGCAGCAATGAAAATTAACCCCTTCACTGATATTATTTGTGCCTTTGTATTGTGGCTGAAAAAACCCATGAAAATATGCTAAGCATTGGGTCCACAACTTTGAGCTTGCAGCACGTTGTCACTGGTACCTCTGGCCATAACGTATTCAAATTTCAGCCAGATATCTCTTATTGTTTGTCTCCAATGACCAAAAAAGTGCCAGGATGCAAACACACACAAGGTGTCAATGGAGTTTTCCTATTTGGTTTTACACAAACCTTTTCTGTGTCATTTTTTAGCTGTTCAGGTAATGTTAGGTTTCATTTCTTCAGCCTAAGTTTAAGTTTCCCTTCCGGGGTCAGTTTGTGGAGACAAGAAGTCAGGGAATGTTAGATTTCATTTCTTCAGCCAAGTTTTAAGTTTCCCTTCTGGGGTCAGTTTGTGGAGACAAGAATCTTAGGCAAAGAAAGAAATGCAAACAAGCCCTGAAGCATCCTAGGCAACAACAAAAGAAATGCAAATACCAGGCTATAAAAGTGCTAAGTGTACTCCACTGTCCTTAGTAAAGCTAGACTATAAGGCACAGCCAGTAATTTGCAGGACAGAATTTGCATTTGGAGCAAATTTGGGGAGTGAAAACAATTCCCATAAAACAGACTCTTTCATGTGTTTCTCTGTGTGTGTGTGTGTGTGTGCTCCCAGGGCTTTGTTTGAAGGTTTTGGGACACAGACTATGTTTTGGGGATAAAATAGACCCCACCTATAATGGGTTTATCCCATAGGGGTCATACGTACCCCAAGACCAGGTGATTGCAATTTTTTTAAAGACAGAAGGTAAGGCTTTTAAAGATCCTGTAGACAGCCCCCACTGCAGTGTCACTGCAATTTCAGCATGGCACTGCGACGATTGGCTGGTTCTGTGAGGATTGGCTGATTCTGCAAAAATCACTGCAAATTGCAGCAACGCAGTCAACTCGGGTCCCTGCATATAACAGGGCAGAAAACAACTGATCCCCCTAGCTCCACTGGATGAAAGGAGGGGTTCATAAGTGCATCCTTCATGTTATTTAAATACAAATTGAAAAGTAAGGGAGCTAATATGCAACCCTGCCTAACCCCTCTTGAAACCGCAATAGGTTGGGTAAGATTACTAGGGATGGACAAATGCGGTTCGAAAGTTCGGACTTCGGCCCGAACTCGGCCTGTTCTGATGACCGAACCAGAACCCGAACTGACCGAACCTGATTCCGAACTCCGAAATGACTGAACACTTTGGTCAGTTCGGATCGCATTCGGATGGTTCAGGCGGGATAAACGTGACCATAGCCAGTTGGTGACCCATTTCCTGACACAGGCAGGCACAGGGAGGGGGGAGGTCCGCTGAGGAGCAGACTTCCAGGCAGCAGGGGTGGAGAGACTTGGAGTAGCATCCAGCCTGCCCAATCACCATCCCTTTTCTCCTCAGACCACTGGCTTTGCAGTCTGTGATTGGCCATGGGCTAGGCTGCATGGAGCCAATGGGGCTTGCGGTGAGGCGGGTGCAGCAAGTAACAAAACTCATTGTCCTCTCCCCTGCCAACACCTTCTGAG
>QEPC01004713.1:171442-186403 GCA_003113815.1 Sphenodon punctatus | reverse complement strand
GGCAAGCATCGTGGCTGAGGGCAGTGGGGCAGGTGGTGCCCACCCAGAGCTACCAGAGGGAGTAGGATGGTGCCTCAGCAGCAGTGGAGACCTACCTGGAGGAGGAGCCATGCATTGATCCCAGCAGCGATCCCTTGGCCTACTGGGCCAGCAAGGCCAATGTGTGGCTGGCCCTGCAGAAAGTGACCAAGGGTATCCTGTCCTGCCCACCAACCAGTATCCCCAGCGAGCGGGTGTTCTCTGTGGCGGGGAACATTTGCTCCCCGCACCACCTGAGCCAAGTTGGTGGAGCAGGTGTTGTTCCTAAAGGTCAACCTTCCGCTGCTGGGATTCCTGGAGCTGCCTCTGGACAAGGAGTGATGGTGCAGTGGCACACGTCATCCCATGCCAGGGGCAGTTGGGACGGGCTCCTCTTCCTCCTCCCCCTCCTTCTCCTTCTCCTCCTCCTCCTCAATCTGGGCTAGGGCTACTGCTCCTATGGTGCTGAGGTGCTGTCCCTCCCTCCCAATGCCTGGCACCCGCCCTCTCTCCCTCTCTCTCTCTCTCATACTAGACGGCCTCGGCCGCCATATCTGACTGACCTCATGACACAGGGTTGCATTGGGAAACAAACTGTAAGCTTGCCAGCCAGCCTATGGCTATATGATCTCGGCCCCCTATGTGATACTGACTGGCTCTCGCTCTCTTGCACTGCACAGTCTTTGCTAGCCTATCTGAGTGCCCTGCTGTCAATGTCCCAGCCTGCCTGCCCTACTGCCTCCCATGCCACGCTGCCTGTCTGCCTGCCCAGCTTGCCACCAAGCTCAAAGCATGCCTCAGTCCGCCTTCCTGCCTCCCATGCCAAGGTGCCTTCTGCCCACCAAGGTTGCCTTTTGCCTTTCCCTCCATCGTTCCATTAACCTTTCATCGATCTGACACGTAAGGTTCACGAGTTCGCTCCATTTCTCCGGGATGGCTGTTAAGGACAACTGATCTTTGATGTCGTCATTGAGTCCCTTTTGAAATAGAACCTTCAAGACTTCATCAGCCCACCCTAGTTCCGCAGCTAAATGCTGAAAGTGAATCACATACTCTAGAAGGGGCCCTTTTCCTTGTTTTAAGGTCATGGTGGCTGCGTCTACATCTCGTTTTCTATGGGGGTAGTCAAAAAGGAACTGAAATTCACGTAAGAACCCTGTTAGGTCTTTTAATAATGGACTGTCTTTTAACAGCAGGGGGGTAGCCCAGTCTAGGGCAAGCCCTTCCAAGTGTCCAATAATGAAGGCCACTTTTGCTGTGTCTGACGCATATGTTAGGGGTTGCATTTGGAATGCCAGCTTGCACAGGGCCAAAAAACGTTGGAACTGGCGTTGATCACCCCCAAACTTTTGAAGTGGGGGGTGTTGGGGTTCTCTAACTGGGGCTCCACTGGGATTGGTGAGGGGAGGTGACGTCTCCTCCATTGGAGCCAGGATCGCTGTAGCTCCCTGCTCCTCCTCCCTTCCTACCGCACCCTGTTCTTTCAAGTCTTTAAGCTCCATTGCTAGGGCCTGAATGGCCCGACTTATCTCCTCCACCTGTTGGGCTAGGTCCATGGTGAGGCTAACGATACCATGGGATACTGGGGAAGGATAGAAGGGAAACCCACAGACTTAGCCCCAGGACTGGCCTCAGACACACAAGGGGTCTCCTGTGGTGTGGGGAAGCTCCTGGATAGTGTTGAGAATAGTGTAGTTCTTTTCTGCCGCTGTGAGTTGGCGAAAGTAGAAGGCGCAAGGTAAGGAACCTTGTTCTGGTCCACTGGGTTGCAGGAGAACAGCTCCTAGTGCAATGCTGGAGGCAGCCGTTTCTACCACAATAGAGGGGAATAGTGAAACTGTACTCACCCATGCTCTAGAACCCTAACACACATACTCACCAGACACGCACCTTTCACTCCAACCCCTCACTCGCTCCACATACAAGTACTACTCCAGAGGTTCGTCAAACAGTTACAAAGGGGCCAGCTTCACAGCACTGCTGATCGCCCGCAAGGGTGCTGTGTCGAGTCCTTCCCTATAACCACTCAGCTCTGCCCCTTGTGTTCCTGCAAGCATGCAGAACGCCGCAGCGTCAGCTTGGGCCCCACCCCGCTGTCAACTGATGCCGTGCCCTCGCTGGAAGTCCCCGCCCCCCTGTTTGTCAGTGGAGCAGGGGCTGAGGTTGCTGCCTTGCTCAGGAATGCAGTGCGCCCCCCCTGCGGTTACCACCCCCATTTTCTCTGACGGTGTGGGGTCAGCTCCTCCTGGGTCATGTGGAGGGGGTGTGGCCATTTGCCAAGGCCATGCACCGGCTCTTGGATGAGCTGTGGGCATTCGAGGCCTCTCTGCAGGGAGCTGGTGACCCCCTTTTGGACCCTGCCTTCCCCAGCTGTGATGGGCTTATGCCACCCGCCCCTGGGCCCACCTGCTAACAAACAGCATCGGAACGAGGGGAGATCCAGGGCCAAATGGGCCTCCACCGGCAGGGAGTTCCACAGTCATGGGACGGCCACCGAGAAGGCCCTCTCCATCGTGGCCTTCTCGGGGGACCTCCAGGAGAGGGACCTCCACGGACCTCCAGGGACCTTCTCGGGGGACCTCCAGGAGACTAAGGGGACCTCCAGGAGAGCACCCCCCAATGACCGCAGGGGCTGATCCAGGACCCGGGGGGGTGAGGCGGTTCTGCAAATAGGTTGGGCCGAGACCATTTAGGGCTTTAAAGGTGGTAGTAAATTTTATTGTGTCAGCAGATTTTGCTATAACAATTTTAGTAAGGATAAAAAGAAGATGTATAACTCGCGTAAAGCAATATCGCATAATTACAAAATTATAAAATTGCAAAATTATAAAATTAATCTCATGCTAAAAGTAAGTCCTGTTTCAATTTCTATCCATTCAACTAACCGAGAGACAAAATAATAGATTGACAGCTAACCTCGAGTGCCCTTAGCACTACCCTTATACTTACTAGTATAAAGGGCTTTATAGATAAGCACCAACACCTTGAATCGGACCTGGAAGACTACAGGCAGCCAGTGCAGAGACCGAAGAACCGGTGTAATATGTTCCCGGCGGCCCAATCCCACCAGGAGATGGCCCGCTGTGTTCTGCACCAGCTGCAGTCTCCATACCATCACCAAAGGTAGCCCCACGTAAAGCGTGTTACAGTAGTCAAGTCTAGAAGTGATGAAGGCGTGGATGATGGTGGTCAGGTCAGAGTCTGAAACATACAGCCGAAGCCAACACACCAGACGTAATTGGTGGAAGGCACTCCTTGCCACAGCCTCCACCTGAGCATCCAAGCAGAGTTGCGAGTCAAGGAACATCCCCAGACTCAGTACCTGGGGAACCAATGGAGGGAAGACCCCATCAATAATGGGGGCTGTTACCCCCACCTTACCCACCAACATCACATCCGTCTTGTCAGGATTCAGCTTCAGTCAGTTTGCCCTCATCCAGTCCCGCACAGATTCAAGGCACCCGTTAAGCACCGAGACTGCCGGGCCCGGGTCTGATGAAAAAGAGAGGTAGAGCTGGGTGACATCAGCATATTGATGACACCGCATGCCAAACCTCCTGATCACCTCATCAAGTGGCTGCATGTACATGTTGAACAGGAGATGGGACAAAACAGAACGCTGTGGGACTCCACACACGAGGTCTCGGTGTGATGAAAAATAATCACCGAGTACCACTCACTGAGTTCTTCTGGCCAGGAAGGAGCGTAACCAGTCAAGAACCATACCACCCACCCCTTCACGGTCCTGCAAGTGCGTCACCAACATCTCATGATCAACGGTATCAAACTCCACCAACAGATCTAATAGAATCAGCAGGGCCGAATAGTCCTGGTCTAATTCTCGATGAAGATTGTCAACCAATGCCACAAGTGCAGTCTCGGTGCCATATACCAGGCGAAACCCCGACTGCGAGGGATCAAGAAAACCGACACGATCCAGATGCTGGGCCACCACCCGCTCAATAACCTTCCCTAAAAAGGGAAGGTTAGAGACCGGCCGATAACTGGCAAGGGAGTCAACATCAAGCGATGTTTCTTGAGTAGGGGTCACACCACCTCCTCTTTTAAGGCATCTGGGCACCCTATCCCCCCTAAGGGAGCATTGACCACCCCCGCCAGCAATGGACCCATCATCTCCCAGCAGGCCTTAACCAGCCAGGACGGGCAAGGGTCCAGTTCACAACAGGTGGCCCTGACAGCCCCAAGAACATCCTCCGCATCGGCAGGGGTCATCAGCTGAAAACAAACAAGGACAAGGACAAGGCGGGGCCTCCATAACCTCCAATTGCCCTACTGCAGAAAATGCAGCGTCAAAACCATGGTGAATCTGAGCAATTTTATCCACAAAATAATCCACAAACAAGTCACAGCGGACACTAGATGACTCCACTCCAAGGTGGAGGCAGGCCAGACTGATCAGTCCCCACACCACCCGGAACAGCTCCACTGGATGGGATTTAATGGATGCTATAAGAGCAGCAAAGAATTCTTTCTTTGTTGTTCGCATAGCAACGGCATTGGCTCGTAAACTCGCTCTATGCTGCAACCTGTTGGCTTCAGCACGTGAACGACACCACCATTGCTCCAACTGCCTTCCTTCTGCTTCAGCACCCGCAGCCCCTCTGAAAAGCAGGGGGGCCTGCGGTGCTGCCACCTGGGAAGTGGATGCCTTGGAGCTATCCGATCAATGGCTTCAGTCAGCAAGTCGTTCCACAGTTCGATGAGGCTATCGATGTGACAGCTGTCCAGATCAGAGGGTATATCCCCCAAAGCCTCCCAGAACCGCTCTGGTTCCATCTGTCTATGGGGGGCAGACCATTCAAATAGGTTCCATACCCCTCCGGGGGCAAACGTACGCTAGGAGAGGGGCCTGCAGGAGGTAATGGTCCATCCATGACAAGGGCACAGCTGATATCTCCCCCATCAACAGACCCCCTGCCTCAAGGCCGGTGCAAAACACAAGGTCTTAGGTATGTCCCCTCCAGGTGTGTCGGGCCGCTGACCAGCTGGGACAGGCCCATGGTTGCCATGGTAGCCATGAACTCACGCTCTGCACCCCCAAGATTGGCATCGATGTGGATGTTGAAGTCCCCCAAGACTATTTTCTTCAGGGATCGCAACGCCACTTCCAACACCAGATCCGCTAGAGCATGCAGGGAGGCCACCGTACAGGTGGGCGCATGGTATACAAACAGCACGCCCAAACTGTCCCCTACCACATCAAATACCAGATGGAGACCCTCAACCCCTGTTATGGATTGCACTGGATACCTCCGAACAGCCCAACCCTCCCTAAAAATCATGGCTACACTGCCCCCCCGTCCCTCTGACCATAGTTGATGCTGCACGGAATACCCGGCTGGAGCAAGGTCAGCCAAAATAGGCCCCGACTCCATGTCCATCCAGGTTTCCGTGATGCAGACGAGGTTGGACACATGGTCCAAGACCAATTCCTGGACCGTTGTTGCTTTATTTGCTATCGACCTCGCATTCACCAGCATCAATACATGGTATGGGGCCCTCTGATTCAGAACCACCTGGCCCATTGCTACAGGGGTGGTGTGGGGAACAGATATTAAACATTCTCCCCAAGTGCCACGTCCTCCCCCATGGTAGATAATATCCTGTCCAGGGTGATAACCTGTGGACTCCTCAGTGCCTCATTCTCCACAAGGCCCCTGGGGTTCCTCCTTAGCTGAGTGTTGGGGAGCATAAATTTTTTTAAAAATTTATTTATAAAACTTCTACCCCGCCCCTCCTGCACGCAGCTCAGGGCGGCTTCCAACAATCTTTAAAACAATATAAAAACAATTTAAAACAACCATAAATATTATAAATAATTAATATACAGGGCAAAACAAGGCACTAAGAACCAAAAGTAGGTGGGGGAATTAAAACATCCTGTGTCCATCTCCCGACGGAGGTCGTCTACCAAGGCCACCAATGCCGTCTCGGTGCCATAGCCGGGGCGGAACCCAGATTGAAAAGGGTCTAGGAAGCCGATACTATCCAGATGCACCTGGAGCTGGAGCGCCACTGCCCGCTCAATAACCTTCCCTAAAAAGGGAAGGTTAGAGACAGGGCGGTAGCTGGCAAGCGCATCCACGTCCAAAGATGGTTTCTTCAACAGGGGGCGCACCACAGCCTCTTTAAGGCAGGGCGCAAATCTCCCCTGTTGAAAAGACGCGTTCACTACCCTTGCCAGCACCGTCCTCCTTGCTCTTCCTTGCCCACCCCAGAGTGGGGTCTGCAGTGCAAATGCGCACAGCACTCCTGTTCCTTAGGGATATGCGCACAGAGTTTGAGGGTTTGGTATTCAGCCTGAACTTGGGGTGTTTGGGCTGTTCGTGAACACCCCGAACCCGAACTGCCCCCCGCTTGAACTGACCAAACAAAGTTTGGGTTTTGAACCCGTTTGGGTGGGGGCGGGGGACAGGGGACAACCCAGTTTTCCCTCCCCCCTCCAGGCTGCGTGGGTGGAAGGGGTGCTGGGGCTCACCTCCCCCCCCCGCCCATCCGGGTAATTATTTTTTTTTTAAAAAAAACCCCACCCCAGGGATTCATCTACCTGGTGGTGTCGGGGCTCTGGCCCCAGGTCCAGTGGCAGCAGCAGTGGTGGGTCCTGGTCCGGCGGCACTTCAGAGCACCGCCAGAGCCAGACCCGCCACCGCTGCTGCCACTGGACCCGGGGCCAGAGCCCCGGCACCACCAGGTTGACCTACCGGTCCCTGGGGTGGGGTTTAAAAAAATTTTTTTTTTACCAGGCTGGGCAGGGTGGGGGGTTGGGGGGAGGTGAGCCCCGGTGCCCCTTTCACCTGCGCAGCCTGGAGGGGGGAGAGAAAACCAGGTTCCCCCTGCCCCCCAGAATGGGTTCAGTGAAACTGAACAGGTTCGGGCCGAACAGCTCGAACTCAAACGGTTTCGGGGGGATGAATCCCGAACAGGTCGAACCCCAAACCCCCTGGTGTTCATACATCCCTACTGTTCCTTGCAGCTCAGCTGAGCATTGGGGGGCTGCAAGAAAATCTCTCTTGCTTTGTAAGTCACAGAGTAGTCTTGTAGTAAGAGTAGTGTTTTGTAGTGGTTAAGGTGCTGGATTTGGTTTTGGGAGACCAGTGTTCAAATCTCATCCTAGCCAATGAACACAGTGGGTATTTTTACACACACCTTAAAGTGCTGGTCTTTCAATTTTCTGGGTTTACAAGTCCACAAGTAAGTTCCGGATGCATTCTTCACACACACACTGCCCCGAGGCAGCCTAAAGTAGCCGCAGCTGTGGACGTGAGGGGCTGCCAAGGAAACCAAGTGACCACAGCTGCCTGGAGCAAAGCAGTTTACCAGGAGAACATTTTACACACAAGTTCTGGGAGAAGTTCTATGCAGAAGTTCAAAGAGCCAGATGTTTAAGATCTAGGTGAGTGATTTAGACACACAGAAAGTTCAGAATGTAACAGCAAACATGCAGGAAATGTGTGTGTAAAAACACACACTGAGTGACCTTATGCAAGTCACAACCTTTCAGCCTTGGTTCCCCATCTGTAAAATGGGAATGTGTGTCTGTCTTCCCCTGTGTGCTCTTGTCCTTCTTAGATTGAAAGCCCTCTGGGCAAGGACCTGTCTCCAAAAATCTATGGTTGTAAAGTGCTGCATATCCCTAGTAGCACTATATAAATAGTAGTAGAGGCTTGGCTTGCAGGTGAACACCTTTATGCTAGCAAACTTGGTGTTCAGAGGAAGAAAGCAAAATGATTGTGAAGGAAGCAGCATTGGTTTACTTTGTACTTGTTCCCTGTTAGGGTTGATTGACACATGCACCTTTGCTGGAGGTAAGTACCTGGGTATGTTTAGCCTAGAGAAGAAAATACTAAGGGCAGACATAATAGCGGTCTTCAAATACCCAAAGAGATGTTATACAAAGATGGCAAAGACTTGTTCTCTGTTGCCCCTGAAGGCAAGACTAGAAATAATGGGCTCAAATTACAAGAAAGTAGATTTTGGTTAGACAACATTAGTAAGGCCTTCCTAATGGTAAGAGCTGTTTGAGAGTGGAACAAATTGCCTAGGGAGGTGATGGACTCTCCTTGGTAGGAGGTTTTCAAACAGAGGTGAGACAGCCATCTGTCAGGCATGCTGTAGCTGTGGATTTCCTGCATGACCCATGAGGTCCCTTCCAACTCTATGATTCTGTGATCTATGGTGCTAATAAGAGAGCCTGATAGAAAGGAATTTTTAAAAGAGCTGGGAAAAAAAGAAACAAATTTTCCATCTGGAAATGCATCTTAAGGTGAGAGACTAAAGAAGCTCAATGTTTTTTTTAGCGTATCGAGGAAAAGATTTGAAGGCAACATGATCCCAGGCTACAGATAAATAGACAGGAATCCAATTTCTGAGACTAGATGATTCTTTAATTGATTAGACAAAAGAGAGCTCTTAGTGACCTGGAAACTGAAATCAGAAATATTCAAACTGGAAAGAAGATGCACATTTTAAGCAGTGAGTCCAACTGACTACTGGAACAGACTCCTAATGGAGGCAATACATTTTTCGTCATCTGGAGTCTATGAGCCACATTCTCATTTCCACTGCTCTTTTTTCATGGCTGTAGCATTATAGTGGAGGGCCTGACTAGATGACCTCTGAGGTCCCTTCCAGACCTACAGTACTATGAAATGGTGCAAAAATGACATTGATATCCATTTTCTGTCCCCTTTACATCTTCAGAATGGTGAAGATGGTATTACATGTGAGTGAAAACTGCCCTTGAAATCAAGATTGCATGCCCGTTCTAAACCACGATTTAGTGCAATCTCAAGTTATTTGACTTGAAAGCAGAGGTCATCTCCACAAAAACTTTGCATTCAAAATGGAGGGCAGCCGAGTCTTTCTGGTGTCCTGTTCTGGTGTCATGAGATATCAGTCTTACTAAGCACCTGCTATCAACCCAGCTAATCATGCATCACATCATTATCACTCATTAAAGCCAGTAACGGGCGGGGGGCGGGGAAGAGATACAACCCTCCATGATTTCAAAATTATGCAAAGCAATAGGCACCGAATGGATTCCAACCTTCATAAACAAAATGCTTTTTGCCTAAGTTAATAGAGGAGCTTCTTTGTCATCAAGCAATCTCTTCTTTCACATCTGTATTTTCATGTCTGAAAGTATTTATTAGAGATGGGACTCCGGGGCAAATTTCAGGTTCGGTTCTCCGAGAATTTTGGTTCTCAATTTGGTTTCAGATTCATTGGGGTTTTTTGCATTGAAAAAAGTCTGCGGAAAAAACTCAATTAAAAAAAAGTGGAATTACCCGAAACAGAATTGAGAACCAAATTTTGGGAGAACTGAATTGGCCATTTTGGGGTCTATTATTTGGCTCTAAATTAATCCAAAATTCTAGGGATGGGCAAACGTGGTTCAGATGTTTGGAGTTCGGACTGAACTTGGTCTGTTCGGATGTCTGAACTGAACACTGGAATGACTGAACAGTTTGGTAGTGTTCGGATGTGTTCGGGGGCAGGAAAAACTTATTTTCAGGGCCAAAAATTAGGTTTTGGTTTCGTTTCGGTTTCGATAGCGCTATTTTTGGCTGTTCGGCCAAGTTTGGCCAACCTGAACTCAGCTGAACCGAACCATCGAACCTGAACTTGGGTTTTGAACCAAACGACCGAACATCCGAACCGCATTCTGTTCGCCCATCCCTACGAAATTCCCATCCCTAGTATTTATAGTTACTCTACAACACTGGTTCCCAAATTGTGATCCATGGGTCAGAGATTTTCCCAAGTCATTTAAATAACACTTTCCATGCTCAAAGTACTTTACACAGTCCTTATCTAGTTTACCAGCACAACACCCTTGTGAGAAAGGACATTATAGTTTCCATGAAACAGATGGGGAACTGAGGCTTAGAGAGAGAGATTTGCCCAAGGCCACCCAGTGAATTAATGGCTAAGACAGATCCATGTCAGAGTTCAACACTTTAGCCACTAAGGCTTACACAAGGCACTTAGATGTGCCTCTGGAGTCCCGTAATCAAGAGGAAATCTGCGTGGGGGTATTTACATGCTCCTTGCACTACCGGAAGTGACATGACACCCATTCTATTCAGCGGTGGCAGCTGCAAGTGCGGGGCTTTCAAGAGCTGCATTCTGTAGACCTCAATTTTGAGGTCTACAGAACATGCCTCTTGAAAGCCCTACGTCTGCAGCCATTGCCGCTGAATAGAATGGACGACATGTTACTTCCAGTAGCGCAGGGAGCGTATAAACAATCCCCGAGTGACTTTCCTCTTGAATAAGGGGCTCCAGAGGGAAGTGCCTTGTGTAAAAGTGGCCTAAGATGAATTGTGAAGCCAGGAACCATCTGAGTAAGCAGAGTAAGCCTCAGTTCCTGCTGGTACAGTGAGTGGCTATCACTGTGGTTAGGAAGGGCTGTTATCTAGTGTCTATATGCTGATTATGGAGTCAAAGTAATTCGATGGTATCTTTTATTGGTCCAACTTCTGTTGGTGGAAATGTGCAAGCTTTTGAGCCACACAGTGTCTTTCCTTAGGCTACAGGCAAGTCAGAACTTGTAGGCCTATAGCCTAAGGAAGAGCCCTGTGTGGCTCAAAACCTTGCACATTCTCACCAACAAAAGTTGGTCCAGTAAAAGATCTCATCTGAACTACTTTGTCTCCATCTCTTACATTTGGGACCAAGAGGGCAACCACAATCTCTGCTGATTATGGTCAGCCTCCAGTCCCCTGTCCCCCCAGAGACACCCAAGCATTAGATTTGTGGGTTCTTATTTTGTTGGGCTCTTAAGAAGGAGTCTTGAGGCAGAGCTTAAGGGACATTGGTGTAAATTTTTTAAGATTTTATCTAGACTCTAGATTCTTTCTCTCTTGGTCTTTGGTGAACACTGCCTTTCCAGGGTAAATGTAATGTCAGGTACCTGGGTAAGGCTAGACCGAGCTCATCTCTTAAGCAGACCCTTAAAGGGATATTGGGTAAAAATAGACATGTGGCTGGCGGCACTGTTTCCTTGGCTGCCCCAGGGCAGAATATTGTGGGCAACACAATCTGGGTCAGTTGGGGTACTGAGCTGACATGCCCCACAGCCAGGGAGCTGTCCTTCTGCCCACACAGCCCAGGTAGGGCTGGGAGCAAAACATACGTGCGGACGACTGTCCCCACCCGTGCCTTGCTCCCAGCTCCCTGACCCCTGCCATGATGGACAGCCATGGCAGTGAATGAGTTGCAGCCACAATGGCAGGGCATGGTGGACCCTGGGTTTAGGTGGATATGCCACAGCTGCACAGATGTGCTAACCTGTTGTGTCCCACTCTAGCCCACTTCCAGAGTTTAGTACTTCACTTAGGCTTCAGTGGCAGAAACAGAGCATGGGGCAAAGAGTGTCTGAAAAAAAAATCACAACACCCTAGGTTCTTTAATTGGGCTAATTGAATGATTTAATTTGCAAAACAAAATTAGGAGATGCTATCTCACTGGGACTTCAGAACGGAGGGGAAACCTTCCTTTACAGTGGAGCTGGAGTGTGTCTCTCTGCTGAGAGGAACAAAGAGAAGGTGTACGCTTTTAACAGGTCATTAAGGTTGCCCACACATTAATTTTAATGGATACAGGCCTGCCCCTGCAACTTGAAGTTGTCCCCCTCCCCCCAATGTTTAGCTCAAAGTTATGCTACCGAACCTGTATCACAATGCCAGACACCTGATTGCACTAAACGATCAGACCATTGTTTCTAGAGCTGAAATGAGCACTTGCAAAAATGGTTATACTGATTGAATTTCCGGTATCCGAATTGACCGGCAAAGTTTGGGATCTTATCAGGTAGTGCCGGATTTGGGTACCTGAGGCCCTGGAATATTGATTCTTGGTCCCAATTTTTGGAATTTCTGTCCTGGTTTTTTGGGTTTCCATCTTGATTTACTGATCAGTAACCAGGATATCAGTGAAATGGTAATGGGAATTACCAATATTTTTTGTCATTGGGGTGCGCAGGCAGTCTGTTGGGTACCCGACACAGTACTCAAAAATGCAGATATTACCCACAGTACTAAATTAGGTACCTGCTTCAGCTCTAGTTTCTGGATTGAACGTTGTGCTTCCAATTGCTTGACGCGATTGGTGGGATTCCTCTGTGTGGACGTTTGGGGTGTGGCATGTCCTGCTGTGGCGCAGGGGGCTGGACTAGATGACCCTTGAGATCTTCCAGCCTTATGACTCTGACTCTTGAATTCCTGGACATTGGCAGAGCGTCACTCACCAACTTCTCAAGTGCTGAGCTTGAGGGATCTGCTTTGTGTAAGTTCTGTTTTAAAAGTGTTTTGCTTCATTTAAAAGTGTTTCATCTGTCCTCTATCTGTAGCTGCCCCTACTTCATTCTGAGTATAAAACTTGTTTAGACAGGTGGATTTCAGGTATTTGAATATACTCGGGATAATTAGGCAATAACTTGATTAGGAAGTAATGACGTACAAGTCTGATAGAAAGTACTAAATAGTCTGTATTAGGGGTGGGTTTTACCGGATACCGGTTCCCCCCCAAAATGGTTTACCGGATTAGAACCGGTATACCGGTACCGGTATTTTTCCATTAATTTCAATGGGGAACTGTCCCCATTGAAATCAATGGAAAAACCACAAAAAACACTTTCCCTCCCCCGTCCAGGCTGCATGGTTGGAAGGGGGACACCCCCCCCCCCCGCCCAGCCTGGATTTTTAAAAAAATAATGTTTAGCCGAAGTCCCTGCTAGTGCGGGCTCCGGGCTGCCGCCGTGTCATCGTCGTCATCGACCTGGAGCCCGCACTAGCAGGTACTAGGGTGATCCCTGGGGTGGGGGGTGGTTTAACACCCCCCCAGGGATCACCCTACCCCCCCCCTCCTGTTAGGTATTGAGAAAGCTATCCAAATGCGTGAATAATATTCTCAGATGCAGAATTTGCTATTAATTTAATATCTAACCTGTTCTATGGAGTACTGGGTTACATTTGTTCTGTAAGATTTTAAGGAGCTGTGGGGGTGTCAGTGCTATGGCGTTCTGTGGGGCTGTGTCTATTCTATGGAGTAGTTGGTGTGTCTGTTCTATGGGATTTCATGGAGTTGTGGGCGGGTGTTTGTCCTGTGGAGTTCTCTGGTCTTGTGAGGCTCTGAAATGAAGGACATTCCCTTAAAAGAAGAAATGTCCCTTAAAATAAGGGATGCCTGCCAATTTCTGCCCTAAAACAGTGCCGTATGGATAATCTCATCTCGGTCACATAAACAGTTGGCTTCTAAACAGTCAGTAGTATGTAACTGTGACTGAGATACCGATAGAGATTGGAAAAAAAGAGGATCAAAATGGTAAATGTTCCTTTAATGCTTGACATTCACAAGTCCTTTCTTCCAGATTGTGTCCTCCATTAGTACCTACCACAGTTGATTAAATAGGAGATGGAAATGTCAGATCCATCAGCCTGACACTTTTTCCCAGATCCTAGCTTCACACCAAAAGACAACTGTTGTCATTTGTTATTGAAACAGTCCTGCCTGTGCCTTTTCGTAGCAACAAATGACTTTGTTTTATGCCCATCGCTTTCTCTTGCCCTCGACAGCACAATGTGCAAATTAACAGTGATCCCGTAATTTATTCCTTCAATGTTCATTTTTATTTATAATCCACAAGCAATTAAATTCTCTTTCATACCGCATTGTCCTGATGACAGATGTGTGGTTACCACTCACACGGTTGACGGCTGACATAAATCATCTCGCGATCAAAGTGTCTGTTGACTCGAGAGTCGGTATTTTTGCAGCAGATGCCTCCACAGACAGAGTGACAGGGAAATTCTTCATGTGGCTCTCATTTCAGTTAACCACCTTGCTTCTCCCTGACTTTGGGAGTTGACAGCTTGGTTATTTTATGACAGCTGGGATCCTTCAAATATATATTTACAAAGCCACCAAATGTGTCATTTTATTACACCAAATAATACCTTTGATATAAAAGGAGTCTATTAAAATGTATAGGGGCAGTGTGCTTAAGAAGCAGGGAAAGGGAGTTCAGCAGGTTGACTCAACACTGGGGAGCACTGTAGTGGTTTACACGTAATCTTGTCCAGAGTGACATTGGACACCCCCCTCCTCGTTTGTTCCCCCCATTTTCTTTGTAAGAGTCCCAAGTTTTCAAAGCCTAAACCCAGAACATGTCATCATTTGGAAACACATTGGTGCAGCGTAATACCACACAGGAGCGATACGGATTCTGCGAGTGAATTCAATTTGCAGCTGATTTTTCTGCTCCTCCAGCTTGCCCAAACTCTGCCATTTTGCCCTCTTGCACTTGTGTGCCGCCCTGAGCCTTGATGGGAAGGGCAGCCTATAAATGTGAATAAATAAATAAACTTAAATTAAATTATTAATTATTATTATTATTAGCTTTTATATAGCGCCAGCGATGTACCTGGCACTTTACAGAGAACAAGATAGACGTGGTCCCTGCCTGAGAGCTTACAATCTAAAGAAGACAAGGGGAGGGGAGATAGGGAAGGGGGAACAGAGGGAGAGACAAGGGATGCAACATTCATGAGGATGCGAGAACTCAGGTACACGTTCCTGGCTTGGTTACAGTAAATTAGAAGTTTGCAGATAACAGGTGGGGGGATAATCCTCGGTAGGGATGATTAGCAGGAGTTAGGAAGGGCGGAGTGGAAGAGGTGAGCAATAGCCAAAATAATATCTTTGTGCATGCGCAAAAGCTGAACTACATTTGCACATCCACAAGAAGAAGAAATAAATTTGCGCGCAAAGATGTCGTTTGGGTTTCGCGCATATGCTGATGACACTCAACTCTATCTCTCTACTCCCTCTCTCTCTCCCTCTGTTCAAGCTCATCTCATCAACTGTCTCTCTGACATCTCTACCTGGATGTCTCAACGTCAACTCAAACTCAACATGGCT